>JAVRKA010000128.1:600000-806640 GCA_034508555.1 Venustoraphidia nigricollis | reverse complement strand
TATAAGCTTATCATGTGATTATACAGAAATACTATTATTTTATTATTTACCGAGCGGGGTAGAGTAGTGGTGAGAGCACTTGGCTCGCATACGGGAGGTACCGGGTTCGAATCCCGATGGGAGCAGATGAGACTAGGACTTGTTCTTATTGAATATATCGCCGAGAAACAGTAATTCCTCTACCGGCCATCTTGTTGTTTCCTTCAATTAATTCCAGATAAATATCGAGATGGCTTTTTATTCGAAGCCATGGTCGATTACCTATCAAACTCCTAGTTCAAAAATTGCCTACCTTATCCTTATTTCCTATTATTCCATCATTCGCCCATTGCTATTAAGTTGAAGTTTTAAAAACGTAGAAAATAACGGGAAGTGGTAGATGAAAAATTAGTAATGGTGCGAATGGCGTCTCTTATGATATAAAGTCGAGAAACGGACGTTAAACGCATTATTTTTTTTTTATTTAAAAAAAATATAATAATTATTTTTTTTAAATAATTAGGTATTATTACTTTAATGGTTACCCACTATATTATCAATTTTCTGGTACCAATTTTCTTAGGCACTGCGCAGCACACAAAATTCTACCAGAAAATGTTTAAGTTTACGATTAAAAGGACTCATCAAACAAGTTTCCTTAAGACACAAACACAATAATAAATTCACGCGAAGTTCGTCTAGCTTTAATTGTATTGTGTTGTTGTTTTAGAGCAAAATTGTTGTTTATCTCAGTAACTGCACTGAATTACGTAGAATTTCGTTTTCATTCGCTATTCGTATAACTAACACACAACTAATTAAAATAAAATAATGTAGTTAAGTATTTAGGGCACGTGATATAAATTTAGCCACAGTTGAATCGCGCAAAGAATTCCAATAATGCGATTGTATTTTTGACTGTCCGTGCCAACAAATAAAATTCTCTATGTATTTAAACACCAAATTACTATTTACTACAAGTACCTGTAAATTACAGCAATTATTAGAGCGTCAGTGTATATAGAATTTGTTTATTTACCATTAAAACACTGCAAAACAATTAAGGCGCTATTGAGTACCAGCTGATCAATATGCTCCCTTTTTCACTCGCATAAGCAGTTGGATGTGTTTGTGCATGTAAAATAATAATAATAATAACGTCCGTTTTTCGACTTTATGTCATAACAGACGCCATTCGCACCATTACTATTTTTTCATCTACCACTTCCCGTTATTTTCTACATTTTTTTTACAACTTCAACTTATGTAATAGCAATGGGCGAATGAAGGAATTATAGGAAATTAGGATAAGGTAGGTAATTTTGAACTAGGAATTTGATAGGTAGGTAATCGGCCATGGCCTCAAATAAGGAACCATCTCGATATTTATCTGGAATTAATTGAGGGAAACCATGGAAAACCTCAATCAAGATGGCCGGTACAGGAATTACCGTTTCTCGGCGAGAGGCAGTAGGAAAAAGTCCCAGCCACATCTGCCCCTGCCCGGATTCGAACCCGGACCTCCCGAATGCGAGTCTAGTGCTGTACCACTGCTCTACCCAGCTCGGTCTAAACTAAGAATATGTACCTACCATTCTTCCCGTATGATTTTTAGCTAATTTTTTATAGTTTATTTAATTTAAATAAACGTTTTAAAATCAGATAAAAACAAATAAATTTGCATATAGAAAAAATTTAATCTGAAAAATTTACTGAGTAAGCCAAATTTGTCAATATTTTTAACATTAGTGTGTAAAGAAAAAACTTGAAAATGTTAATTTGCCTTCGTTTTATCCCCCGACGCAAAAACAAGGGTGTTATAAGTTTCACCGCTATGTGTCTGTCTGGCTGTGTGTATGTCTGTGACCCCGTAGCTCTTAAACGGGTGAACCGATTTGGATGCGTTTTTTTTTTATTTGAAAGCAGGTTTTCTAGCGGTGGTTCTTAGTCATGTTTTATCAAAATCGGTTCAGCCGTTTCAAGGTCATCAGCTCTTTTCTTATAAAAAGTATAAAATAAAACTTAAATAAAAAATTTAAAAAAACCCCGACACAAAAAAAAACCTTTAAAAAGTAAAAAAAATAATTAGTTTTGACCCTTTAAATTTAATATAAATTAATATAATATAAATAAAATATAAATATAATGTAAATATAATATAAATATAATATAATTATAATATAAATATAATATAAATATAATATAAATATAATATAAATATAATATAAATAAATAATATAAATAAAATATTATTATCCAAGCCTCATCGCTTTACTTAGGGGTCTGCTGATGCGACGACGCTTGGATAATAATACTAGTATTTATATTAAATTTAAAGTGACCAATACATATTATTTTTTACTTTCGAAAGGTTTTTGGTGTGTCGGGGGTTTTTTAAATTTTTTATTGTTTTAGATAATAAAATTAGACAATGATATGAATATGACATGGTTCCAAATAAGGTCAACAGTCATCTGGAGCTCCTGCACACCTCATTTCGTCGCGGTTACACATCTGGAAATAATGATGATACCCTATCCGCTATCGGTTTGCAACACGTCATCTGCATTGCATCCCGCCTGTTAATTATGTTAAAGTTAATTTTAATGACGTCATTGCGTTCATTTCAACGCCGTTGCATTTATAATTAATAATGACAGCGGACATATAATTTCCGAAAATAGTTCAAAAGTCTGTTTTATCGTTTCAATAGTATTTTTTATTTATTTGACTGCAAGGACATCAGCTCGTTCTCTCAAGTGAATGCAATAAGTTTGTTTTACCATTAGTCGGGAATAATTTCGGTCAAAAAAACACCTTCCAAAAAAACATTTTTGGGATTCAGGGGACCTCAAAACGAAAAGATATTATAAAATTTAAAAAAACTAAAACAACATATGTTTTTATGAACTAAAAAAATGCAAAATAATTTGACAACAAAATTAGCTTTACTGTAAAAAGCGTGAAATGTTTAATTCGGTAATATTTTTTTCATTTACTAGACTTATCATGAAAATTTAAGTAGATAGCACTCCACGCTTTTTACAGTAAAGCTAATTTTGTTGTCAAATTATTTTGCATTTTTTTATTTCACAAAAGCGTGTTGTTTTAGTTTTTTCAAACTCAAATTTTAATTATAAAATTGAAAAACTATAAGGCAGACAACTGAACGGACGTCACTGTACAACGTGTTAGTTTGTTTGCTGTAATTTTTCGTTTTTTTTTTCTTGAAGGACCTGGTAAGGATAATTGGACAAACTTATTAGATTATTGTATTGTCATCGGTCCTTGATAAGTGTGCAAGGTTTCAGTTTAATCTGACGTTTTGAAGTAGGTTAATTTCACGTTCAAAAATGCCATTTCAAACATACATAAAAATACATGTTAAAAGTGATTTCTGACCTAGCATTCCCCACTAGTGTGTTAGAATGATATTTTATTTGATCTAAATCAAATAAAAACGAGAAAATCATCATAGATCTTACACAAATTTTTGTACAGAAAAAAACTACATTTGAAAAATATTATTGAGCAAGTCCATATTTTAACATGAGATTGTAAAGAAAAAAACTTCTAACTGTTAATTTGCCATTCCGTAATTCGAAATCCCGTGACGTGCTGTAAAGAAGGTAAAAATATGTTTTTTGAAATTTTTATGCAACAAGTGAAATTCTGTGAAGCTTAGTGCTTAATCACAGTTAATAAAAACAGTAATAAAATTAATTTTTCGAGCACAGTTCGAAATTTCCCGAGAGTATATTTTACAATTTGAGGGACCAGTAACCTTAATATTTCTTTTCTTCTGTCCAATAGACGTATTTCTGCATAAACAATTGAGTTCACTAACATTTAGAAAGCAATTTGCAGTCGTGGTGAGTTTCTGGAAACAATGCCTCAGAATTATGGATCCGTTTAACTATTCACTCATACCTCGCTATACGGCCGCTCTTTATACGGCATTTCGCTATAACGGCCCTATCCAATTAAGGCACGTTTTCGATTTACGACCTAAAAAAAACTTTCTTTCGATGTCGATATATCTACATGTTGCCAATCTTGCAATTTAGAATAATTGATTCCTTATACGGTTTTTCGCTTTGCGGCCAAGTTTCGTGGAACGTATCTAGGCCGTAAAGCGAGGTATGGGTGTACTCACAAATATACAGTGTAATCTCCATATAAAATCACTCGATTTAACGTCAAACTCCCTAAAACGTCGAAATTACTAGACTTTGGTTGGTTTACCTTGTTGTCGATACAATGATACACTCTATGTAGCATCACACCCACTGTAAATAACGACCATATGTAATTATAAAGCAAGTAATTTTGGCAACTTATAAAGTACCTACTGTTTTTAAGTTGCCGAAATTGATAAGAAATGCATCTTTATTGTCTTGCCCATATTTACCTCGACTCTCGGTACCTAATGTTGATTTGTTTTTATGCGTTATTATTGAATAATACTATAATAACAAAACAAAATTGTTTTTTCATTCTCTCCATATAACGATAACTCTCTATAACGCCAGAAAATGCGCAGTCCCTTCAACATCGCTATATAGAGTTTACACTGTATTCTAATAGATCTTTTATCACAGGCTCGCAGCACAGGTCAAGTGAAATACATAAATATTTTAACTAAATATTCGAGTCATGTTTTTGCAGAATCCCAATATAATTCATTTCACCTCAGGCTGGTTTCGTTAGCGTAAAATATTCGTAAATGGTAAAAGTCAGGTGTTAAACTCACCGATAAATAGTTCTTTACAAATAATCCCGGTTCACTTTGTACCGCCATATTTGACGTAATATGTTCTGCACTAAACTTTGAACTGTTCAATTTATCAGCTCAACTGTTGACACAGTTTATCTCGACACGTTCCACTTTTTTTACGTAAAATACATCAAAACTGTGTAAACATTAAACAACGTGTATTTGTAACACACTATCAAATGATATCCAACAAAATATCAGCTGCTGCCGACACAATAGATTAGCATAATGCAATTTTAAAGAGATTAAAGAAAAACGTTTCCGTTCACACATTTATTTAAAACTTTCAGTCTTTAAAATTCTAATCTGCGAACTAGTTGAAGTATCGATTGGATTTTCAATTTTTTAAGTCATCTCCTGCTAGGGTTGTCAGGGTTCAGTACCAATTTAATTACAGTAGGATCTCGCTTAACGCTGTTTCAGTATTATGCGGTTTCTAAAAAAAAGTTTAGTCACTATAACGTTCAAAGGAAAGACGAAGTGTCATTGATGCAATATCTCGCTATCGACAACAGCTTGCTGAACGAAACAGAAAAAGGCAAACGACATTAGATGACTTCTTCACAAAAAACAAAATATGTCAAATGAGGAACTTTTCTCATCACAAACATACCTTTTTACTCGAATTTTTATTTGATTTTCATAAATGCTTTATGAACAAAAATCAATTAATAAATCTATAATTAATGTGATATAAAAGTATTTAACAATAAATGTTACAAAATTAAACAAGAAAAAAAACTAACAAATGTTCTTCTTCTCGGTTCTGTTTCACTTATGCCTATTATATCTACGTATTAAGATGACCTCGTTTAGCGCTGTTTCGTATAACGTAGGAACTTATTGGAACGCGTTCTCAAAGGGTCTGTCACGACTTTTTAGTTCCTAAACTATAATGAAGCAATAATTACATTGATGTAAGTTGATGACTTTCAAACAAATTCCATTTTTTTATTATTAAAAATATAAAATGAGTGTAGGCCGGACACTGATTTTTAAAATTTTTAGCATCCCTTGATATGTCTAATTGTGGCATACATTAAAACTGAAGTAACAGTAAAACTGGCCAAGTACGAGTCGGACTCGCAGACGAAGGGTTCCGTACCACCGAACAATATTTATTAACTGACTTTATTTCTTTTTTGTCCTTGGTAATTAATATAAAAATGATTTTTCGGGAAAAAGGACTTTATTTATAAGTAAAACATTTAATATTTTATTTTCAGCGACGTTTCGTTCCTTGTTTGGAACTTTATCAAGCTTTAATAACTGTAAATAAATTTTGTTTAAAAATACAATTTATAAATATTTGTATTAATATTGTTAAACTCAAATTTATATTCACATGTATATATTATCTTTTATATCTATTTAATCACAACATTTAATAGGTATGTATTATTATTTGTTATTTCAATTGTAAATTTTATAAATTGTATTTTTAAACAAAATTTATTTACAGTTATTAAAGCTTGATAAAGTTCCAAACAAGGAACGAAACGTCGCTGAAAATAAAATATTAAGTGTTTTACTTATAAATAAAGTCCTTTTTCCCGAAAAATCATTTTTAAATATTTATTAACATTATTTTATTTTTATTATTTGTTGTTATATACACACTAGGACGCATAAATGCCTGGAACTAATAGCTTTTAAGATATTCCGTCCGATGTGGCTAGTATGCACTATTTTGACGTTTGTAGAAAAAACGTTTTTTTTTTGTGATGTACCTACAAATTACGGTTTTTGGATTTTTTCCTTTATTTGTGCTACAAGACATTGCTTCTTGCCAAATGTCATGATTCTAGGTCAACGGGAAGTACCCTATAGAGTATAGGTCTTGATTCCCTTGCGAGTGTCAAAATATGCAGCATAAACGACCGTATCTTTTGATTGCGTTGACTTAGAAGTTTGATTTTTTCACAGCTCCAAGGGATTGCAGACCTGAGTATTTGATATTAATTTCAACTTGATACATCCACGTGTTCCTGAGAAAAAGGGTTTTGACAGACAGACAGATGGGCAGCGAAGTGATCCTATGTTCCTTTTGAGGTACGGAACCCTAAAAATACTTAAGCTACTCTACGTAATCAAGGAAATAAGTTTAGTTACTAAAAGACGAAATTTGAATTAAACTAAAATAGGTAATATTGTAGCTTTAAACAATATAGGTACTTATGAAACGCTTTAAAATAATTTTAAAAAAAATTATTTAACTAGAGTAAAAAGTTTGAAAGTATATCACACAAAAATCCAAGTCAGAATTAAAAATAACCCAACAATAATTTGTTAACACATATTGTTTCCACAAAAATAAGTCTAATTTTTTTTTAAATACGCGAAGTAAACTTGAATTATATTTTATGTTAATGTAAAACACATTTATTTAACCACGTTGTAACATTGAATTTATTTTAGCACTAACAACAAAATTAATATTTTTGCATTGAGACGTCTGGCAAGGCGTCAAGTCAATAAACGATTCCACAACAATTATTTTCAATCTTAAATGTTGCCCGCCTGTTAAATAGCAATTTAGATTTGAATTATTTTCATTAACCCCAAAGTTCAATTTTCTTATCAATCATTTGTTTATAATCTGACCAGTTGAAAATATAAACAACATTTTTTTCAATTACCGCGAAACAGTGCGCTGCATAAATGATATCCTTTAAAGTTCATTTCAATATTATTATTTAAGACCACCCACTGTCATGAATATCAGGGCCCAGTACCAATTAATTTGAAAATGATTTTAGCCAGCTGTAATATCAACAGTCTCACGAAACTATTTTAATGTTGCAAAACTTCTTGGTTTCCGGGCTTGTACGCCGTGGTCCATTGGTATTTCTACCTGACGTTTCGTCTACAACTGCGGTAGACATTATCAAAGGCGATGTGGTAGCGGGCGATGTGTCCTTCACAAGCTTGTGAGCAGCCGAGAAGGACACTTCGCCCGCTACCACATCGCCTTTGATAATGTCTACCGCAGTTGTAGACGAAACGTCAGAAAGAAATACCATTGGACCACGGCGTACAAGCCCAGAAACCACGAAGTTTTGCAATAACGCCAGCCGTGAAAGCCTACACAATTGGATATTTTAATGTTCTTTAAAAATTTATTTACCAGGAATTTGGGGCTTAGTATCAATACATGTCTTTTGCAGTTTACTATTATTTTTAGCAAAAAATTGAAAATTCAATATTTAAGCCAGTTTTCAGGTTCGAAACTAACAAACTGGAGTATAAGTTACATTAATCTCTTAACCCCTGGAGCGTATGAAATAAAATTTGAATTAAACCTGCCCTAGCATAGGCACAGCCAAGTTGGGAAGGAAATTCTAGACAAAAATGTCTGTCATCTATGTATCTTATTACTGGAAAAATAAATAAATAACTTTTACCGTTTTTAAATAAATAGAACACTTTAACTTTTTTTCTTTTTTGTCCTTGGTAATTAATATAAAAATGATTTGTCACGAAAAAGGACTTTTTAAGTAAACACTTATTTGTTATTTATAGCAACGTTTCGTCCCTTGCTTGGGACTTTTTCGAGCTTTATAATATTTAATATGATAAGAATATAAAGCTTGAAAAAGTCCCAAGCAAGGGACGAACCGTCGCTATAAATAACAAATAAGTGTTTACTTAAAAAGTCCTTTTTCCTGACAAATCTTTTTTTTATTAATTACCAAGGACAAAAAAGAAAAAAGTCAATATGTCACAACCAGGGGGTTTATTTAATATGATAAGAAATAAAATTTATATTTACATGTGTATTTTAACTTTTATATCTACTTGATCAAAACATTTAATAGTTATAAAGCTTGAAAAAGTCCCAAGCAAGGGATGAAACGTCGCTATAAATAACAAATAACTATTTACTTAAAAAGTCCTCTTTCCCGACAAATCATTTTTATAGAACACTTCGTTTTGCCTAAATAGAACAAACCAGTTGCTAAATAGTTTTTGTAGAATAAACCTTAGTAAAATTGTTTTTCCTAATCATTTCTTATAGTAGAGAGCTAGTGACAATTTTACTCATAGTATTTCCGCACACCTGAGTTTTTGTGAGTTCATTAAGGGCACTATCTTGAACATAAAAACCGCAGTCTGGCAGTTGAGACCGGGTATTATGCGTGAGTGGGCGCGATGAAAGATATCAAACTGGAGGTGTCATATTTCCTCATGCTTGAAATTTTCTGAGCGATAAGTCCAGAAGCCCCTGAGCACAAAAACTCAAGTCTGGTATTTCGTACCCAGGGGATAACCCCCATCTGGCAAAGGGTTAAATATGTCGAAATGTATAATTTTTATTTTAAACAATTCACTTTTTTGGTATAACAACCTTAAACACGTTATTGTGGGTTTGGTAGACAATTTTAACATTTATCATTACACATTTTTCGTTTATTAAAACTTTCATCGGCCTGCCAGACATACTTTTCCCCGAGCACGGGCCGCTAGACTTGAATTTTTGTGCTCAAGGGCATCTGAACTTATGGCGCAGAAAATTTCAAACATGAGGAAATATGACACGTCCAGTTTGACATCTTTGACCAAGTCGACCCACGCATTGTCCCCGATCTCAGCTGCCAGACTGCGGTTTTTATGTTCTAAATAGTGCCTTTAATGAACTCACAAAACCTGAGATTTTAGGAAATACTTACTATGAGTCCCTAGTTGCTTACTTAGCTCCATTGCAGAATTATAAGAAATCGTTGTCAAATTGAGTTTTAAATATAAATTAACGTAGAAAATAGCGCATTGCTCAACATTTACACAATTTATCAATTCATTGTTTCAGTATATAAGATTAAGTACCTAACAAATATTAAGTAAAATTTCAAAATTAAATAAATAATAGGTCAGACATTTTCCCGTTTTCACTAAAAATAACCAGTTTTCATTACATTTAATTCAAAATGGTCATCCAAACAAAACGTTTAAAAAAATAATTAAATCACGACATTAAAACTGCAATTCCGATTTATCAATCACTTATCACAATTTATTATTGAATGGAATTTATTAAAAGCTCGTAAATCAAATCGCTCAAATTATGTCCACAATTTTATCAACAACAATATTAACACCAGAATTTCATCACCGCATCGCACAAATAATAAGTTATTAACTAATTTCACGTTAATAGCATTTCAAAAGAAACTTCACTTTACGCGTTCATTATCCGTCATCAGGCGGACGTCATTAGACGTCATTTCACTTCAGCAATCAATCAGTTGCAAAGATCGCCACGCCTTGTCGATTTTTCAATATTTCAGTGTCTGTAAGTTTTCTTCAGCAAATCACACACCCGTTCCATATTCAAGTAGGTGTGTATGTGTGTTTGTTAGCCGGCCATAACGGCCATGTGCGTCGGCGACGTGTCGATGTGTGCGTGTGTTTGCAGGTCGAGAATAACGTCAGTCCTATAGCTGAGCCTTGCGGTACGCACACTGGCGTCATTTACACGAAATGTTTATGTAAAGCAGTGGAGCCAACTTATGAAAACGTAGCTGCAGACAATAAACAAAGACGTTAAAGAACTAACCATTCCCTAAATTCCATATTCTTTAAGATGACTGTTTAGCAACTGTTCAATATGTCTCCTTGTCAGCCGCATATAGTAAGAGAGCTGTTAGACATTTTTGGGTAGGCATTTGAGACACTGTTAAAATTTGTACAATACCTCTTTTGTAGTATCCGAATACAAAAACACAGACCTGACTGAAGGGTAGTGGGGTTTAACTGACCCTCAAATTTTTAAATTAGCTAACGTCAGTCCTATAGCTGAGCCTTGCGGTACGCACTCTGGCGTCATTTACACGAAATGTTTATGTAAAGCAGTGGAGCCAACTTATGAAAACGTAGCTGCAGACAATAAACAAAGACGTTAAAGAACTAACCATTCCCTAAATTCCATATTCTTTAAGATGACTGTTTAGCAACTGTTCAATATGTCTCCTTGTCAGCCGCATATAGTAAGAGAGCTGTTAGACATTTTTGGGTAGGCATTTGAGACACTGTTAAAATTTGTATAATACCTCTTTTGTAGTATCCGAATACAAAAACACAGACCTGACTGAAGGGTAGTGGGGTTTAACTGACCCTCAAATTTTTAAATTAGCTAACGTCAGTCCTATAGCTGAGCCTTGCGGTACGCACTCTGGCGTCATTTACACGAAATGTTTATGTAAAGCAGTGGAGCCAACTTATGAAAACGTAGCTGCAGACAATAAACAAAGACGTTAAAGAACTAACCATTCCCTAAATTCCATATTCTTTAAGATGACTGTTTATCAGCTGTTCAATATTCCCCCTTGTCAGTCGCATATAGCAAGCTGTTAGACATTTTTGGGTAGGTATTTGAGGCACTGTGAAAATTTGTACAATACCTCTTTTGTAGTATTCGAATACAAAAACACAGACCTGACTGAAGGGTAGTGGGGCCTAATCGACCATCAAATTTTTAAATTAGCAACATTTTTTTCGCAATAAAAAGTCCTTGAGACATTTTGAAATTTAGTATTTAAGGAATTGAAAAATAAAAAAGCTAGATTTCTTAATCGGGCCAGGTGTTCGGAAAATTATATTTTTGAAAAATTAAAAAAATATATTTGAGCCACGTTGAAATTTAAAAAGAATAATATTGGTAACTAAAAATAGATATATGAAAAAAAAAACAGGTCGTTTCGGTGGGACATTCTACCTGCCAGGTGATTAAAAATTTGAGAGTAGCATATCTTACGATCTGAGGGATAAGTAACATTTTTTAAATTACAAAATTGCCCTCGTTGTACTATTCGACTACGCAAGACCAAGACCGAATAAGCAAGACCAAGTCCAATACCAAGACTGTCTCAGTCTTGCTTTGCTCATCACTAGAAAAACTAGGTATAAGCATTAAGAGCACTGTGGTTGGAACAACAGATTTATTCAGTGGATGTATATTTTGTACAATTTGTATTGGTCTATGGTTTAGTTTATAGCACGCGACTTTTTTATACCTGTTATTGTATATAAATGTATGGATTTTGCTTATTAATTTAATTTTGCTGAAGATGGGAGCTTAGCTCTCGAAATGTACATCTACTGAATAAATCTGTTGTAGTAAGAAGTAACTATTCTTTTATAAGATATAAGTTTTAATTTCTACAAGCTGCAGAACGGCTATTTAATCGTTAAACATTCATTGTTACAATGCTAAATCAGAAAAAAATATTTTTATCCACCAACACCGTCGGGACTCAAACCCGAATCTTTCCACTTTCGCGGCGGAATGAGTTATCAGTTACTCTACGGTGTCTAGCGGTACCTAGTTAAAATAATCAGCTCTCGTATGTAAAGAATTTAATGTTACAATTTGCTTTATTATGAAGAATTGATAGTTTAGATATCGCACCGTACAGTAACTGATAACTCATTCCGCCGCGAAAGTGGAAAGATTCGGGTTTGAGTCCCGACGATGTTGGTGGATAAAAATATTTTTTTTTGATTTAGCATTGTAACAATGAATGTTCAACAACTATTCTTTTATTTTTACTAGTAAAACTGTTAATGAAAATCTGCTCTTGTGATTATCGAGAACTTCTCTAACGGATCTTTAGACTACTCGCACACTCTTGCTACGTGTTCATTATTTGGCTACTGCATAATCTATTTTTAATCCAGTAACAGCGTTAAGTTCTGTTCTGTATGTATGGAGGAGGTCGTTCCAGGTCGAACGCTAGAACACACGGACGAGGATGCGAACGCGTTCAAAATATAAACATTAACCACCCGAACCAAAGCGTGAGAATATAAATACGAAATCATGGATTACAGCTGTAAAAAAGAGGTCAACGAGGGCTCAGAAGAGATGTGTTTATTTACATAAGAACTGTGACAAACTTAAAACCATAAATACGCACTTAACAATACTGTGAGAATACTAATTAGGGCTTGGGAATAGTCGAGCTAGTAACGAGTCCGTTTTTTATATTTCGTTAAAATCAATTGGTTCCTTCGAAAGTTATTGCCAGCACACAAACTCACACAAATACATAAAAAAACTCGGGTCGCAGTGCCAAAACCCTGCCGACAATATAGTGTATTTGCTTATACAGGCAGGGTGGCTTTATTATGCGAACTTAAGTTGGTTTTTGGGAAAATAAAAAAATTGACTCCTTAATACACCCCTTAAAATAACATTTTTTTTCTTAATTGCAATATTATTATCGATCGAACTTCTATTATTTACAACTTTCAGTAAATAATTCACTATCTGCAAAGTAGTGTTTTCATAAAATTTGTAAGTCCGGTCCTGTCGGGCCGATTTTATTAAAATTTTAGGGACACTTTTTGATTACTACTGAAGGGTTAAATGTCAATTTTGAAACGATTCTGAGAATTTTTTCGGTATTTTGGGGCCCAAAAACGTTTTTCAACCCCTAAAAACTACCCTTAAAATGGCCCGATTTCGCCCATTTTAAATAGGCTTCTTGCGGTGATGGATTTCAACACCTGGGCCAAATTTCGTTAAAATCAATTAACTCTCGAAAGTTATTGCCCGCACACATATATATATATATACGTATATATATATATATATATATACATATATATATAAACATTTTTAAAAATGGTGCCAAAGTGTTTAGGAGGTTATGAAACGTCGAGAAATTTTGGTCCGACCCCTAGGTCCCGCCATCCGACCGACGCCAATAGTGTATGTTGCCATATGGCAAATACACTCATAAACATTTAAAAAAACCGGTTAAGTGCGAGTCGAACTCGCGAGAAGAGGGTTCCGTACTATTCAGTTTCCCGTGAGTAGTTTAAGACTCAAGATTTTCGTTTAGGTTTTCCTGTAAACTATGGGTGAGACTCGACATTTTTTTCACAAATTTTGGCTCAATAGTTTCGGAGACAAGGGGGGGATGGTCAATTGTTCATCTATTTTTTTAAATAACTTTAATACTATTTATTTTAAAATTATAAAAAAAAATATATTTGAGACCCTTCCTACAAGCCTTTTCATGTGATATATCACACGGTACAGCTTACAAGACTTTTTTTTTAATTTCCTAATTTGCCCCGCAAAAATGACTCCCATGTTCAAAATTCATTTATTTACGTTACACGTCCGTCTTTGGGTCACTGACTTACAAATGTGTAGCAAATTTCAACTCAATCGGTTCAGTAATTCGGAGCAACTTGGCTGTGATAATGGGACGGACAGAAAATCCTATAAGGGTTCCGTTTTTTCCTTTTGAGGTACGGAACCCTAAAAATGGTGCCAAATTGCTTAGAATGATCGAGAAATTGTGGTCCGACTCCTAGGTCCCGCCATCCGACCGACGTCAATAATGTATGTGCCATGTACAGCAAAAACTAAACTAAACTAAATTAAACTATAATAAGCGACGCGTTCTATAGGTAGAAGGTATTGATAGAACAAAATACGATATTTTCTTTTCTCAAAGCATATTTTAAATGAAATTTGAAACCCGTATTTATCGATCTTAAACACGCAATGCGTGTGAGAAAACGAGCATTTTCTGTAAAAATTAGAAATTATTCTTCTTGATCTGTAACTTCTGTTACATCTTAGAAACATAATTGGCATATACTTTAAAATAATATTGCAAAACCAGCTGTGTAATTACATAGAAGGCACTTGGTTCGGTTCTCAGCATGTGCAATCGACGCAATAAGAAGAAATAGTCGCCCATAAACGCACTATTTTATGTAATTATAGTACATGTGTAATTCGTGTCGTGTCGAGAAATTGAACGATATTATTTTTACCTCAAAAGGGAAAAACGAAACCCTTAAAGGATCACTCGTGTGTTTGTCCGTTCTACTGTCACAGCCAATTTGTGCCTTACTACTGAAGCGATTGAGTTGAAATTTGGTACGTATATGTCAGTCGGTGACCGATAGACGGACGTGTAATGTAAATAAATTAATTTTGAACATGGGGGTCATTTTTGGGAAAAAAATTAGAAAATTAAAAAAAAAAGTTTTGCAAATTGTACCGTGTGACATATCAAATGAAAGGGCTTGTAATAAGGGTCTCAAATATATATATTTTTTATAATTTTAAAATAAATATGTAGTTTTAAAGTTATTTAAGAAAACAGATGAATATATTGACCATTCCCCTCTTATTTCCTATTGGACTGATTGAGTTGAAATTTGGTACACATATGTAAATCAGTGACCCAAGTACGGAAGTGTAACGTAAATAAATGAATTTTTAACATGGGGGTAATTTCTGGGGAAAAATTAGGAAATAAAAAAAAAGTTTTGCAAACTGTACCGTGTGACATATCAAATGAAAGGGCTTGTAGTAAGGGTCTCAAATATATATTTTTTTACAATTTTCAAATAAATAGTTTTAAAGTTATCTAAGAAAATAGATGAACAATTGACCGCCCCCCCTCTTTCCTGCGAAACTACTGAGCCTAAAATTTTGAAAAAAATAGGGAATGTCGGGTCTCCCCTAAGCGAAAATCTTAAATCTTAAAGTACTCACGGAAAACGGAGTAGTACGGAACCCTCTTCTCGCGAGTTCGACTCGCACTTGACCGGTTTTTGAACTAAAAAGTAAACAATCATTTTTAATTATTAAGAGTTTGTTTAACAACGATAGAAAGTCCACAATTGTATTCAATGAGTGGAATTTCTATCGCTGTTAAACAAAATCAAAAAACATTTTTTCACTTTTTAGTTCGGTTTGCTATTAAAGTATGTTTTTATAGTTTATTTAAACTACTATTTATTTTTCAGTCTTATTTTTTATCCTGATGATCCTGGTCAGGACATTAGGACAAAGTTATCAAATTATTGTTTTGTCATCGGTTTAATACGTGCAGTTTTAGCCGTATTTTTTTATTCTGCTCAGGACATTAGAATAAAGTTATAAAATCATTGTATTGTCATCGGTCCTTAATACGTGTGCAAAATTTTTAATCAATCGGACGCCTTGAAGTCGGTGAAAATTACGTTGAAAGATTCCGTCACATCCATACATACCTACATACAGCACATTCATACATACAGGTGAAGCTAATAAAAGCGTGTTAAAAATCAATGGCGGCGATCTTTGACATTCAAAAATCTAGATAAATTGTAGATTAGGGATGTCGAAAAAATATCGATATTTTTTATTTGATATATCGATATTTTTGGGCGATATTTAATATTTCGATATAAAATTCCGAGTATCGAAAACCGATATTTTTTCCTAGTAGCGACAATTGTATGTTCTACCGCGACTGATTATGGCCGTTTAATTATTCCGAAAATATCGGAAACTCTACTGAAAAAGAAACATGTGTCTTTACATAATATGTTTTTGGAACACAGTTTAAGTGCGTTCCAAAAACAACAACAGTGAATAAAACACATGTAAAACACGTTTCTTTTTCACCGGATTTTTCGGTATTTTCGAAATAATAAACAGTCAAAATAGCTATTCATGTAATATTTCATTTCATTTCTGCAACATCTACCTAGAATATTTTTAATTATTTCGATTTACACCTCAATTCATGCTGTACCAACAATTTCCTGTCGAATGTCACCTCTGGTATACATCCCTGGCATTATTAATTGTTCAATTAATCTCTAAAATTATCTGCTCCTAAAAGTATTACACGTTTGATTAATACAAAAAAAAATCTTATCGTTGTTTTTGAGTATTTATTACTTGATTTATTAGAAATAATGTCCGTTAATTATTATTTGAGATTATATTAAGCTAGCCAGTATGTATACTAAATTTCTTCGAGTGCCAATGTTCTCTTTCAGATTGTATCGATATATCGATATTTTTAAAAAAATATATCGGTACCGATATCGATACTTGAAAAAAATATCGATACGATATATATCGACACTTTTTGGCACTTCCGACATCCCTATTGTAGATACAGACCCTCGACAGCTTAGGTTTTGGTGTTCTAATAACGTTGTTGTAATGCCACAGTTAGATCGGATAGGCTATAGCACACACCATGTCATTAATGCAATTAGTTGTACAGTCATTTCTCAGCATTTCACTTTGAGAATATTATTGAAACAAAGAATGCAGGAAGAACTTTCATTGTAAATAAGTAGTGCGATTTTTATATAATTTCTTATATATTTTCAAAAAAAAAACCTCATCGCTATACACGTTTAAGTGAAACTTTTAAATGACTTTTTTTGTTCCATGAATGTCAAACAAGTACCTACTGTCTAGACATAGATCAAAAAGCGAATAAAGTTAAAAAAGAATTTTTTTCTGCGTTTTCTTGAGAATATGATATTCTCATTTCGTTCACTTTGATGCGTAGGTCGTTTTTTATCGATTTAAATATTTGAATAGTTACAAAAGCGATTATATTCTACTTTAAATTGAAATTAAAAAGATGAAAAAAAAGTAGTCAAGACCACAGGTTTGCACATTTATGTGTCTAGAGTGCCATTTACTAAGAATGGAATAGAATAGAATAAGCATTTATTGTCGAGCCCATTTTGGGATACAATACGTCAAAATACTACAAGAGAACACTTAGTTACAAATTTCCTAAATTTCCTGTAAGGAGTAGGGTTCTTTATTTATTATATACTCTTTTAGTGCTTTCTTAAACTTATATTTTCAATTTTTAGCACAGAAAAAGATCGGTACGATGATTGAAGACCTATACTTACACGTCTGTGATGTTGCAAAAAAATTCCAGCCAATTGGGCGACAGAACCATTCCAACTTCAAAAATATTGACATTTGATATATTAAGTTGCCATAAAAATTTCAGCGTGAATCAATCACTTATTTTTTCATTTTTGAAAATTCAATTTTGGGGTATTTTGGTTTAATGTTAACCCCTCCAAAAGTGTCTACCTCATTTATTTATTTATTTAAAATCAGCTTAACTTTCGAATAGTACTTGTTGGCTTTTGGCTCAAACACTTTTTTGGGCACATATTTTTTTTTAAGCCTTTCCTGTATGCGCAGTACCTGGCGTACTCAAGTAGGTCAAGCAAATACTCAGTTACCTATACATCTTAACTACATATACTATTGTATAAAATTTCTACCTATATAAACATAAAAGAATAAAACTGATAACCAAATAAAAGTCTACACCCAGTATAAATTATAATAAAATCACATTGACAATAGAGGGTTTTTTTTTAATTTTTTCCCTCAATAAAAATTATAATTATTACATATCAATATAAATTTTTATAGAAGTAAGAGGTGTTAGAGTTATAGACTAAGGTCTGGAATCTACATGTACAACTTTTCTGTTCTTCGTTTTTTAACTAATGACAATAAAGAATCTTTTATTTTATTTATTTTATTCTACCTGAATCAAACATTTCATGAATCTGGTGTCATCAGCTCTTGGTCTATTAGACACTATTTGTAACCACTGATATTGTCGATTTTTACTTTAAACAGTCGTTTTTGTGTAAAACTAAGTAAGTATGCCTTTAAACTAAAAATAAAAAGAAGCAATATCTATATCGAATTACTGAATAACAAATTCCGCTAGAGTGCAAAATAAAAAAAAAATATTTTTGCACACAGTAGAGATTTTCAATGCACGATAAGTGTGTCTTGAAGGCAATTTCTTGCACGGATGACCATCTTACCAGATGTTGAGTGAAGTGAGGCAACATGATAAAATCATCATTTAAGAGCTGCAGAGATAGAAGACATATTTCGGATAACACAAAAAAAAATCTGATAAATATCCGATCCAAACCATATAGGGACGACGTTGTTTACGTGGCGTTTTACGGGTCATCTATTATAACCTTATATATATCTACAGATCCTAGCCGCTACCCGCGGCTCCGCACGCGATTGAAACACAGCACTCAGTAGACTGTAGCAACAACAGATAATGAGTCTGATAACAAAACCTATGATATGATAGAAAGGATCTGAAGAAGTTTATCTCCCACTTATCAAATGGCCTCATCTGGTATACGGATGGCTCAAACATGACTAAAGGAGTCGGAGCTGGGATCTATGGGGCGAGACCGAGGAAAGATATTAGTCTGAGCCTAGGAACTCGCGTCTCAGTGTTCCAAGCTGAATTAATGGCAATTGCTGTATGTGTACAGGAGAATATTGAGCATGGCTATCAAAACCAGCTCATCCATATTCTTTCTAACAACCAGACAGCAATCAAATCTCTACAATCCTACAAATTCAGCTCTAAGTTGGTTTGGGATTGTCACCGACTTCTAAATGGCCCGGGTAAGAGAAACAAACCTCAACTATGTTGGTACTGGGCCATAAAGGAATTCGCGCCAATGAAAAAGCAGATGCTCTTGGCAGACAAGGAGCTTCTGAAAAACTCATTGGACCGGTCTGCGGAATTCCCTCTAGAAATGACCAGCAAACTGTCAGGAGATGAATCCGCGAGCAGCATCTCTCAGATTGGGACCTGGTTTCAGGTAACAAACATGGTAATAAAATGATTGTAGGTCCTTCCTCAAAGCTATCTGAGGACTTAATTACACTCAACAAGTCGACAATCAGAAAGATGATTGGGCTTTTAACCGGTCATGCTTTTTCTAGAAAACATCTACATGTGATGGGGATACAACAGGAATCAACACTAAGTTGATTTTGCGAAATGATGGATGAAACAGCCACCCATATCGTGGTCGAATGTGGGGCTTTAACCTACAGGACAACCACCTTTGGCTCAATTGATGAAGATGGAATAGTTCCACAGGACAAACGAATAACCAATCTTCTGGAACTTATAAGAATATCCATACATGTGATGGGGATACAGCAAAAATCAACACTATGTAGATTTTGCGAAACGAAGAATGAAACAGCCACCCATATCGTGTTCGAATGTGAGGCTTTAATCTACAGGAAGACCATCATCTTTGGCTACATTGATGAGAATGGAATAGTTTCACAGGACAATCCAATAGCCAATCTTCTCGAGCTTATAAGAAGATCCGGATTATTTGCTGACTGGATTCAGTAAAAGGAGAACCACAAAAATTCTTTCGCATTCTATTTTAACGACATTACACCGTTCCTGTATAAATATAAATTTTTATGACAATGCGTTCTGCACGGGGTCCACTAGTAAAGGCCAAATTTGTGCGATCTGTAATTTTATTACTTTAGTCGCAACTAAATATCTAATCTATACATGTATTCAATCTTCACGTACCAATTGCTGCAGCCACAACAGAACACCATACGTTCAAAGATCATTGAGCATGACCAATTAATTTTATATAGATTTGTATAATATATAAACGCACGGTGTATCGTATAAACAATTTACTGTATGCATTTTAAAATAAGGTGATAAAAATCTCAGGTTTTAATTTCGATTTCAACAAAATAATAATAATATAAACTTTCACATACAGTAAGACCCCGCTTAACGCGGGAGATACGTTCCAAAAAGTTCCTGCGCTATACGAAACAGCGCTAAACGAGATCGTCTCAATACGTAAATAATAGGCACAAGTGAAACAGAACCGAGAATAAGAAAATTTGTTAGTTTTTTTTTTACTTTTGTAACATGTATTGTTAAATACTTTTTTATCAAATTAATTAAAAATTTATTTTGTTCATAAAACATTTATGAAAATCAAAAATTCGAGTAAGAAACTATGTTTGTGATTTCCTCATTTGACGTATTTTGTGTTTTGTGAAGAAGTCATCTAATGTCGTTTGCCTTTTTCTATTTCGTTCAGTAAGCTGTTGTCGATAGCAAGACATTGCATCAATGGCACTTAGTCTTGCCTTTGAACTTCTATTAACATTTGAATTATTTTGTATAAACTGATCCATAATTTACCTTATACTGGCTAAATATATTTTTTTAGAAACCGCGTAATACTGAAACAGCGTTAAACGAGGTCTTACTGTATTTACTAATAAAATAAATAATGTTTTGACGTTGCGCCACTGTACGATAGTTACTGTAATTATTAGGTAATTAGACATTGAATAGAATTATTCAATGAGTTTAATTGAAGAGAATGGTAAATTGAATGCGTTTATCCGTTTTCTAAATTGGTTAATCTCTCGAAGAAACTTATCAACGGAGACCGTTGAAGCTTTGATCCATTTTTAAACTCACTTTTATGATCAAAATTTACTAAAAGGACATTGGTACGTCATTTCATCATTAATTTTCTGAAACGATTTCTTTTTGAAGTTATACTTCTTTTGGCGCACTGAGGGTAAAATTTTTTGTTACGGAAATTGCCTCTCTCAAAATGGCATCTAATCGGTAGATTCCACGCAATGCTCGAGGGATAGGTATCAGCTATCTAATAATGTATATCTATGGTTAGAACCTACCTGAATAACAATGTGTCTATGATCAGAATCTAGCGACCTAAATTACCTGAATAACAAGTGAATGATATAAAACAGAACATTAAAAGGTTTGTTTCTAATTGAAAGGCACCTCGTCTGTACTCCATATTTGCAGATAGCGATCATCAATGCGTGAAAACCAGGTGATTTGGACAGACCCTAGTTATAGCAATAATATTATAATTAACGTTATCTTTTTGAATCTCGCAAAATTTTACGGCGTTTGCCTCTCTCAAAATGGCTTCTAATCAATATATTCCGGACAGTGCTCGAGAGATAGGTATCAGCCATCTAAAATGTATATCTATAATCAGAACCTAAACTACCTGAAAAACAATATGTCTATGATCAGAATCTAGTGACCTAAACTACTTGAATAACAAATGAATTATGTAAAACACAACATTAAAAGGTTTGTTTCTCATTGAAAGGCACCTATTCTGTTGTATCTGCAGAAAGCAACCATCATTGCATGAAGACCAGGTGATTTGGACAGACCCTAGTTGTAGCAATAATAATATAATTATCTCGCGAAATTTTACGGCGTTTGCCTCTCTCAAAATGGCTTCTAATCAATATATTCCGGACAATGCTCGAGAGATAGGTATCAGCTATCTAACAACCTAAACTACCTGAAAAAGAATATGTCTATGATCAGAATCTATTGACCAAAACTACATGAATAACAAATGAATGATGTAAAACAGAACATTAACAGGTTTGTTTCTAATTGAAAGGCACCTAGTCTGTACACTGTATTTGCAGATAGCGGCCATCACTGCATGAAAATCAGTTGATTTGGATAGACCCTAGTTGCAGCAATAATAATATAATTAACGTTACAGTGCCTCTTGGTATATAGGCATAAAGACTGTCGTTAATTAAACAGGAAGTGTATGTGCATTATTCAAATGGGCGATAATTACCGCACAAAGTGTACCGAACTCGTCTCGAAAACGAGGTTATATAATTAGAAAATATTCCCGGGGAATTTCCACGGCATGCGCCCTTGCAATCCTTCAATCCCTCATCTATTATAGGGTTTCGTTTCCGAACAAAAAACAAACCATTACAGGATCTTTCTCGTGGCGAAAAAAGCTGAAATTTAATACACGTACAAAATTAGATGAATCACGGACGTATAGCGTAAATAAATGAATTCCGATTTCGAGGGCTAATTTGGGGAGACAAATTATAAAATTAAAAAAATATTTTTTTCAAATGCATCATATGACGTATCAAATGAAAGAGTTTGTTATGAGAAATACCAATTTACATTTTTTATAATTTTAAAATGCATAGTTTAAACGATATTACCAAATATATCGATATATAGAAATTGAGCATTCCTCCCCTATCACCGAAACTACTGAGCCTAAAATGTTGAAAAAAAAAACTTTTTTCAACTCGAATCAACAACAAAAACACTTCGACAAGTGCGAGTAACACTCGCGCACCGAGGGATCTGTACCATCAATCATTTTATTTGGGTTTGAGTTTCAAAAGCTACAGCTGTTAAAAACATTGTAGGTACTAATAATTTTTCCGAATGCGACAAAATTTTTGAAACGAATCACATGAGTCATAATATTAACACGCATGAGATCTACATAGAATAAAACAGCTGATTTTCACTTCATTTTCAAAATTTTTGACAGTTTAATTTTGAGCAAATCCACTTCTATTGTAGGCTGCGTTGTATTCTCATGCGGTTAGTCTTTGATTTACTATGAAATGGTAGTACAACTACGTTCCTTTTATTTTGCAGCACTAGTGTTAAATGTGTCATTTCACGATCACTATACAGGGATGAAAAGCAGCTATTTTATATAGGATGCAAAAAAAATTCTTTGTACGTTTTAAAACCATCCAGTCTTTCACATTTCCACGCACGATTAGTTTTTAAGTACCACGATTACTATTAAATTTCGCATTTTTGCAACATTTTTACAGTCTAGTTATTTGTCAGAGAGGCGCCAAATTATGTTGCATTGCTAGAATATTCGGCAGAGTAAATAATTCTTTTTGAGACTGTCGCAAACTTTCAATTTTCTTGGAAGTTAGTGGCGCCATGAAATTTTAAACACGGCGATAGTTTTTTTAAAAGCATTTTAACACGATTTTTCATCATACAAATTTTGTTTCATGTTATATTATGGAATATTCAACTTGTTAAAAAGAGACAAAAACTTGAAAAAACATTGTTTTATGATGTATATAGAACACCACTAAAAATATGTATCTATTAGATTAAAACGACATCCTTGCTTTAAATTATTTTTTAAAAGATACATGTCAAAAAGGAAGCCAGCACAAATAGCCTACTGTTAACCCATTTAACATCATCTACCTACTTAACAAAAAAAAAGGACGCCATTAAGATTCCAGATAAGAAACAGAACACCTTATGTTGAAAATATGCAGGCTGATTCACAACAGAAAACAGAAATTTCGTTTTATTGATGAAGTCCATAATCTTATGGTCCACTACATTCCGAATTTGAGTCTTTTTCGTTTTAGTTACGTCATTTAAAGTCGATTTTCTACGTGTGCATCAAAAGGGACGACTAGGTCTAATCGAATTATATAGAAACGATTTTTTGAAGTTTAACTTCTTTAGCGACGTATCTATTCGAAAAAAGTAAGAAATCGGAAGGAAGTAGAACTGGTAAATAAAGGGGAAGTTAGTTTGTCTCCTAAATTACGTGAAACTGACAAGGACAGAAGTTTATAGTGTTGCTCAGTATGTGTAAATATTATCTATTAATTAGTGTTGGTAAATTCGTGTCCATAATTTTAATGAAGTTGGAATCGTATGGAATTGGACAGTTTATGAAAAGAATTAACTTTGATTAAGTTGAACGTTTCGTTTCTAATTGCAACTTCCTCAGCAACTAATTTAAAAACAAAATACAAAATAGTAAATATTACAATGACAGTTTTTAATATTTACTACTTTGTTGTTTGTTTTTAAATAATATAGTTGCTGAGGAAGTTGCAATTAGCAACGAAACGTTCAACTTAATCAAAGTTAATTCTTGTCATAAACTGTCCAATTCTCTACGATTTCAACTTCATTATTAATTAGTTTGACATAAAAAAAACTTGGGAATAATATTAAAAACTGAAGAAGTTAAATTTCTTATCTGAGGCTATAATTTTTTTTATTTTTGAAGTTATACTTCTTTTGGCGCGTTTAGAGTAAAATTTTAACAGGTAACATAAGTTGCATGCGCGTAGCAACGAAAATTCGACAGTATGAAGTTAGCCTACTAACGACAATTCGACAGTATGAAGTTGGCCATAAGAAGTTCAAATTAATATGACAGATATACGAAATCAATGCACTTTCTGTCATCTAGAAACTATTGTAGCTGCATTTGTGGCATTTCAATAAACTCTATTCTATTCAATATAATATACTAGACAACTATAACCACTGATTACAACCAATAATAGTCGTTTTAAGTGGGATTTATAATATCGTATTTTTGATTACTCAATAGATTGACTATAAAAGTAAAAACTATGGACGGGAAAATTCTGAAAGTGTTGAAAAATATTTGGGGTTAATTAGGGTTCCGTACCTCAAAAAGAAAAACGGAACCCTTATAGGATCACTGGCGCGCCTGTTCGTCCGTCTGTCACAGCCAATTTGCACCGAAACTACCGGACCGATAGAGTTGAAATTTGAGACATATATGTAAAACGCTGACCCAAAGAAACAAATATATTTTGAACATGTGGGTCATTTTTGGGGGGAAAATTAGGAAATTAAACAAACGTTCTGCAAACTGTACTGTGCGATATATCAAATGAGAGGGCTTGTAGCAAGGGTCTCAAATATATTTTTTTATAATTTTAAAATGAATAGTTTTAAAGTTATTTAAGAAAATAGATGAATACTGACCATTCCCTCCTCCCTTATTTCCGAATCTACTGAGCCTAAAATTTTGAAAAAAATGGGGAATGTAGGGAGTCTCACCCGTAGTTTACAGGAAAATCTAAACGAAAATCTTGTCTTAAAGTACTCACTGAAAACGGAATAGTACGGAACCCCCTTCTCGCGAGTTCGACTCGCACTTGACCTTTTTTTTGTTTCGACTTTTGGGGTACAAGCCCTAAAAATTCAGTATGTTAACAATACAAAACATATCGGATAACATTTAACATTCAGATAACAACCTAACCGTTTTGTATGGACAATGAATATTTTGTCCGCTTACTAATTAATATAATTTGTGTGGAAATTACCTTCTCTAATGTCTCTAATTGTATATTATTAAAACGTCCAAGGTTTGAAATACAAGGTTTTAATTGTATTCCAATAAATGCGATTTGAAAACACAATGTCAAGCGTTTAAAACAACTTAAATACAAATATAATAAACAAAAGATAGCGTTGTTACTTATTAACGGATGCTGTTGTTTTTTCTGTTAAAGATGAGTGAAATTATTTATTTAATTTAAAAACTGAAAATTGTTTGTAGCGCTCAATTAATTTTAAATAGATTTTTTACACAAATTTCATTAAGAAAGTAAACAGTATATGAAAGCTGGTATCTATAATGCTAATAATTAAATATTGTTTGTTTTTTTTGCAGTTATTTAAGAGAAGAGAGCTTTTTATCTCTCTCTCACACACACACACATTGATGGTCAAATACACTCTTCCGATTAAGACTACACACAAACTAGTATTACAAAACAAGCCCTTTTATTTGATATGTCACACGGTACAATTTGCAAAACTTTTTTTTTAATTTCCTAATTTTTCCCCGAAAATTTCCCCCATTTTAAAAATTAATGTATTTACGTTACACTTACAAATGTGCACCAAATTTCAACTCAATCGGTCCAGTAGTTTCGGAACAAATTGTCTGTGACAGACGGACGGACAGATTCTGTAAAGGTTCCGTTTTCCTTTTGAGGTCCGGAACCCTAAAAGTTACGCTAAAATATGCCTTATGAGGTAATGCGTCTGATAAGAAAAAATACTATGAGTACACAAGAAATAAAAAACATTATCGATTATTTATGATAGTAACCAATTTGGCCTGATAATTTACCAGTTAATTAACCGGTTAGATAGTTTTTTGTTGCAGCGAATCGTAACACTTTCAATCCCAAGAATCTAAATTGCCCTATCATGTAAAAAAAGTACCTATTGCTTCAAAAATTTTTGAACGTACGTTTTAATTAAAAAAGGTACGAAGTTCAAGGTTTTCATTTGAAGATGATTATCTCCGGGATTAATAAATGACTTAATACATAAAATCTCACCTGCATCAAATACATAATTTTGAATGACACCACAGTAGTCCAGCCCGAGAAATCCAAAATTACACCAGGGGTAATTTGATACTGGCTGTCCTCTAATCGATCACTGCACTGTCATTCTACATAAAGTCGTTACACCTATATTTAATAGTTATTTAAAATAAAATGTTACACCAGTGCATTACACCATTCGCACTGTTTACAGCGATTTACACACTTTACCGTAATCTATCGTCGTTTCATGAAGTCATTCAAAATACGTAGACGATTTGTCACCACTGTTCCGTGTAAACACTATAGTAAAAGGTTGTTTACAACCTTGTTCAATAAATAATAAATGTTTTCAATGTCGGATTTAGAACTCTAGACACCTTTGGGCGGCCGTCTAGTTTTTATGTGCAACAGACCCATAGATATATTAATACTAGATTACTGACGCCCTCGAGCATTGTGCGGAATGTACGATCTGAAGCCATTTTGAGAGAGGCAAATGCCGTAAAAAGCGCGCGAGATTACAAAAGATTTAAAGTTCCATGATATTATTTCATTGGAAATATCAACAAAGCTTACAATAATCAATTAAATTTTGCATTAATAGATATTTTAACTGTTAATTATACGGAAAATACCGCAAAATATGTTGTAAAAGAAACATGTGTTTCTGGAACGCACTTAAAAGTGCGTTCCAAAAACTACACGAGTGACTAAAATACATGTTTTTCAATAGATTTTCCGTATAACTGACACTTAAAATAGCTATTCATGCAAAATTTCATTGATTATTGTAAGTTTCGTTGATATTTTCAATGCAAAAAGAGCATGGAATTTTTAATTTTTTAGAATCTCGCGCGCTTTTTACAGCGTTAGCCTCTCTCAAAATGGCTTCTAATGAAGATAGGAGGCGCTAGGATCATCCGTAAACGTTGGAAGAGACCAAACGTGACCTAAACGTCCTTCAGGCAACTTTAGGCGTCACATCGGCTGAGGGGAATTATAAATTTCGGAGCCTATAACAATTTTATTTTGAAAACCCCAAGGCAGATTCCAGAGTTCTAAGAACGGCATTGGTATATAATTTTTCAAAAACTATAGATTATTACATTTTTGTTGTACATTTTGTTTGATCACATTTAGCCTAAAATTACATAAATTTAGTGTTACTGAGTACCAGCTGTTCAATATCCTTCCTTTTTCATTAGCATAGCTCTATAATTACGATTAGTCGAATGTAAAATGCACTTACGTTTCGGAAATTTCTAATTTCTACGGAAAATTTTATTCAATCTCCGATGTGAATACTATAAATATGCATCATCGCTTACTATATGATTTTTAGCCAAGTTTTTAAAGTTTATTTGATCTAAATAAACGATTAAAATCAGATAAAAACGAGAAAATCAGCATAAGTGTTAGACCAATTTTTGTACAGAAAATATTGAATTTGGGAAAAGTTATTCAGCAAGCCAAATTTGTCCGCATTCTGAACACACGTTAGTAACGAAAAATATTTGCTTTCCGGTAATTCGAAATCTCGCGACGTGCTGTAAAGAAATATTGACGAATATCACGTTTTTTTATTCAATTCCTTGGGCAAAAATATGTTTTTTGAAATTTTTAAGCAGCAAGCCAAATTTGGTGAAGCCAAATGCTTAATCACAGCTAATAAACACAGTAATAAAATACATTTTGCGACTACAACTCCAAATTTCCTAGAAGCATATTTTATGATCTGAGGGATCAGTCATCTTAATATTAAATTATCACATAAATAATGCCCGAGAATTTAGTGCAGATAGTAGATAGATTGAAAATTATAGATGCTGGACAATTCATCAGCGTTTACCATTTAATTTAGAATTTAACAGTGTTGGATCACTTTCACACAGTTTGAGCTGAAACCCAGCGGTAAGAGGCGAGGTAGGCAAAAGACATATTGTGTGTGTGACCAAAAATTGAAACGTACGGATGATTTGAGTGAGACAGAGCTAAAGAACTCTGTCTCACTCAAATCATCCGCACGTTTCAATTTTTGGCTGGTGCCACACTCCGAGGCTAAAAGATGCTATGGCAAGGGTGCCGCTGTCAATTGATTACTCTAATTTTTGGAAATATTTTGAAGATTTAAAAAACTTTTCCGAAAAAGGAAAAGTCACTTTAGGTTTGTGATGGAACAGTTTTGTGAAATAAGTACGAATAAGGTCGTAGTGTGACATTGAAAACGTGTGTTTTTTTGGCACAATTAATGCCAACTTTTTTCTAGTAAATCGTACAGAAATTACAAAAGTAGATTTTTTGCAGAATGTTGACGAATAAGTCTACAATCAGTTGACAGCCGAAGCTCTATTTCTGGCTTAAATTCAGAGCGTTCAGACAGCCTTAAGTACACCTAAGACGATTCCACTGTTATGCATATTATATATGTGAGTACGCTAGCGGAACTCCTAATTTACTCTTAATATATAAACAATCGATGGTTTCGGATATAAGTGCATCTTCAGGACATGTTTTATATTTCTGAGGATGAACTTATTGTTCGAAACGATCGTCGAGAAATAATTTAACAAAGTTTATTTGTAGAACTTTCAAGTGTTTTTATTATCTGTTATATATAGACAATCGTAACACGTTGTCATTAATTTTCAATTTTGTACATCAAGGTTAGTTATAATAGAATTTGAATCAAAAGAAGTGAATTTTTTTTCTTGAGAGTTTTGTATTTCAATTTGCAGCGATTATCTTATTTTCCCAGAGGAATAATTGATATAGCGATTAATTGTTTTGAAAGAAGTGTATCATATCATTAATATATCAATTAATATGAAAACGGTGCCGATAATTACAGTATAATCGCTAGTTTGAAAACAGTTTTAACATTTCTTATTCTTTTAATGAAAAACAATAGCGAAACGATTGTACGGCTTCTTTTGTTTGTGGATCAATTAAAAACACCGTGTACCATCCTAACTGGCCATTCAAATATGCTATAAGAAAGTTATCGAATTGTGCGATTTTTAAATTGTTTAGACGTATGCTTGGGGACCAAGGTGCCCAAAAATCTTCATCTATTCTGATCGAAAGCACGCAACCTTTTCAATTTTTTTGTAGGTATTTGCAGTGGCTTAGCGCTATGACAGTATTGAAAAATGTTTGAGAAATAATGTATTTTTGGAACACTTAAACTCCGGTTTTTGAAATTATACCTCTTTTGGCGCACTGAGGGTAAAATTTTCTCTGTTACGGAAGTTGCGTACGCAGCATGCAACGAATATGTTGCGGAAGTTGTTTCTGATAACGTCAAAATAGTTGTCATAAAACAACAAAGTAGATTATACTAGCGACATCGGACGGAACTTCTTAAAAGCTATATGGTTGTTACGAAACTTTTGACAGTTAAATAACCTCAATACTTGCATTTTTTTTAAAAGTTACTTGATTAAAAAGGTTTCTTTTGAAAATGGAACAAAGGCAAAAAGTATACAAATTATAAGACCACAAACATAACTCAACCTGGGTGTCAAAATGTTTTTCCAACTAAATTTATCATCTCCCTAGACATCCTATTTTATTTTATCAATGTACCTATACATGCTTAACGGAAATGTGAATATCAATTATCGCGATCACGCTAAAGAAGTATAACTTCTGACAAGCGTACATAAGTATCAGCGTTGCCAGACGTCCCGATTTTTAAATCAAAATTAAATATCCCGCGCGGGACAGGCTCAGTCCCACTTTTCGGGGATAACTCGACCGTGCGTAAATAATTATTCTCTTATTGTAAGTTGCAATTTGTAACACTCACTCCTCAGACTATTGTTTGAAATGCCGTATTTTTCTAATGAATAAAACTTTTTTGATGTTGATTTCTGTTTTTTATTTTTTTTTTATTCAGAAGACGAATGAGACTCAACTATTTAACGATAGGATAAATCTGATTTAAAATATCATATTTTTATAAAAATACATTTTCTATGGCTATTTTTGCTATCTATTGTCAAGTAAACGTAATTTGAACTCAAATAAAAAGATAAATATTTAAAAACTTCTGATTATATACGTTTTTTTACTATGTCCCGCTTTCAACGAAAGAATCCCACTTTTTTCACTCAAAAAGTTCCAAATTCCCGACTTGACAAAAAAAAAATCTGGCAACGCTGCTCGCGATTTCAAGGCGATTTGGCTCGCCGTGAACTTTTTTGAATGTTTATTTTCTAAACACAAACTTATAAGCATTCCTGTTGAGATTCAAATTTGTTTTCACTTAAAAAGTTCCAAACTTGGCAAAAAAAAATCTGGCAACGCTGATAAGTATGTTCTTTGTCAATATATTTTACATTTATGACGTTTCCAATGGTCGTCTATTACAAATCCCTAGTTTCAAACTTCAAATTTGAAAACTGGTAAAATAATAAATATTGAAACCAACTAGAAAGTTGGTGGTTTTCAAAATAATAATAGTAACATCCTGCACTGAATTTTAGTGAAATAACAAAGTACGACTTCTGATGTAAAAAGGTTGGATATAGGTACTACTAAGTATTTATAGTTATTTTTCTTTCGTTTTATTACTTACGGCGCCAAATTACAGCACTGAAATATAAACAACAATCGTATTTCTGTAAGCTAATGGCTTTGTATGCACCAAAGAATTTAACATAAATCTGCGTTCACACGATGTAAAAATTAAAAAATAAATTTTCACATTACCTACAATTCTAATTCTTCTACTCATTGTAAAATTTGATTGCTCTATATAAAAACGCTGCTTCGGAACTATTCAACGATATATCATCCGATCTATTTGCTGACTATATCCATTAAAACGGGGAAGCACAAAAATCCTTTTAGGATGTGGTGCATTTGGGCCAAGACACCATTCTGTTCTATTTTAATCTTTATCATCCGATCAAACTTTGGATATAATACGCTCAGCCGTTGACCTAGGTATCTATCATGCTTTTTACAAAAACATTTTTTTTTTGACTCAAGGGATCTTAAGATAAATAAGTTTCGTGAAATTTTGAAACATTAATTTTGACCAAAATTAAACCGTGAAGTTGGAATGATAGAATTATGAATATACACTTATGCTTATGTACAGCGTGTTAGCTCGCTTGCTGTCATTTTTTAAGTTTTTTTTTATCCTGAAGGTTCTGGTCAGTATAATGGGACAAACTTATTAAATAATTGTATTGTCATCGCTCCTTGATAAGTGTGCAAAGTTTCAGTTGAATCTGACGTTTTGAAGTGGGTGAATTTCACGATCAAAGATTCCGTTACATACAGATGAAGCTAATGAAAGCGTGTTAAAAATAAATGTTGGCAGACAATTTCGATGATTTTGTTACACGGAAGTCCAACTCTAGTAACTTTATTTATTATAGTTTGGTAATGATTAGGTTGGTAGCTAAATATATGTTTGTCTTCGGTATATCGTCTTGACCGCAAGGTTTTCATTTGTTTCTAAGACTGAGTAATAACCATTTATAGACAAATATCATGATTTCATGACTGTTGGATTATGCATTGATGGTCATACAACTAGGTCATTGCGGACGGCCGTTACCTGATACTACAATTATTATTGCAGATGACATTATGATGAATCAGTACTATGATTGATTACCATTAATCAGTAGCGGGTCTTGAATTTTTGGACCTACATGTTTCGTTTTTAGAGAAATTAAAACTCTTTTGCGGAAAAAGTGAAAACTACTCGTTGTTTTAGGTATATCGATAAATACTGTGAATACAGCTATCAGTACGTCTACACATGAACTTTTTTTAATAATAATATAATAATAATAATAATGCGTTTAACGTCCGTTTCTCGCCATTCGCACCATTACTATTTTCCATTTTTTACCACTTCCCGTTATTTTTCTACATTTTTAAAACTTCAACTGTGTAATAGCAATGGGCGAATGAAGGAATTGTAGGAAATTAAGGATAAGGTAGGTAATTTTTGAACTGGGAGTTTGATAAGTAATCGGCCATGACCTCAAACAAGGAACCATCTCGATATTTATCTGGAATTAATTGAGGGAAACCATGGAAAACCTCAATCAAGATGGCCGGTACACGAATTACCGTTTCTCGGCGAGAGGGAGTAGGAAAAAGTCCCAGTCACATCTGCCTCTGCCGGGATTCGAACCCGGACCTCCCGAATGCGAGTCTAGTGCTGTCACCACTACTCTACCCAGCTCGGTTTTCAATTGTCAACCGTACGTAAATTTTTAGCGAAAATATGAATATCAATTATCACGGACACGCTAAAGAAGTATAACTTCTGCCGCGCGTACAGAAGTACACGCACCATTTTTTTTTCTAATAGGTATAAGATTATAAGTTGGTTTTTCGGAAAAGTTAATTTTGAAAATGTTCTTTCTTTTGAGATTGATATCAGCGTTGCCAGATTTTTTTTGCCATGTCGGGATTTTGGAACTTTTTGAGTGAAAAAAGCGGGATTCTTTCGTCGAAAGCGGGACATAGTAGAAAAACGTATATAATCAGAACTTTTTAAATATTTATTTTTTTATTTGAGTTCAAATTACGTTTATGTGACAATAGATAGAAAAAATAGCCGCATAGAAAATGTATTTTAATAAAAACATGATATTTTAAAATCAGATTTACCCTATCGTTAATTAGTTGAATCTTATTCGTCTTCTGAATAAAATAAATAAAAAAAACAGAAATCAAAAAAGTTTTATTCATTAGAAAAATATGGCGTTTCAAACAATAGTCTGAGGAGTGAGTGTTACAAATTGCAACTTACAATAAGAGAATAATTATTTACGGACGGTCGAGTTATCCCCGAAAAGCGGGACTGAGCCAACCACGCGGACATTTAATTTTGATTTAAAAATCGGAACGTCTGGATTGATATACAAAACTGAATTCAATTTCTAGTATACACTAACGGAATTAGTGGGAGAAAAAATCACGGAGCTCTATTATAAAAAGTAAATTACGAATAACCGAGCAATCGTTAATTTAGTTTAAGTTTTTTCTTTCGCAAAATCAAGATATTCCAACGCGAGAATAACAAGACGTTTGCAAAGAACTATAATAATTAATTATCTAAAAACTTCGCTTGGGTCGGCAAATATAAAATATATTACAGTAAATATTTTAAAAAACTAGTGCCCTCGAGGCAATTAGCAATCCGCACACGTGTAAGTCATTGCGTCGTGTAACCAGTGACACGCACGTCAATTTTGGGTGGGGCACATAACGTAACAAACAAACATGCCATTGTTGCCACTCCTTTAAGAACAGGCCGCTCATGATTCTTATGAGTATTGTAAAATTAATTATTACACGTGTTTGACAGCGCTTTATATATCAAAGGTGATTGGCTGCTGTCTCTATTGATAAAAAAAAAACAATACGCATTATCTATGACTCTGATTACAAATAGTTTTGGAAACAATATTTGTCCTTCTTTCGCAATCCAATATGTATCTGTGGACACATATCTGACTCAATCAATTTTTTTGTACTATCTACTCCCACAAATCGCGTTGTAATTTATTTACGCTTAAGGATATTATATTATCGCAATAGGGTCATCCCAATGATAATTTTGAACAGTGCACATTAAACAAATAATGCAAACCAAATATTTGCAACCAAAAATAAAAAAAATAAAATTCAAACAGGTTTTGGACAATTCGCCCCCGTTGATTAGTTAATCTCTCCAAGGCTCCACTACTGTTGATGCTACCGAGTGGGGCGCAACGTGGCGAGGTAAGATAGTAATACGGTGGAGACGAAGACTCCACAACCGTTGTCGCTACTGTTTTATCTCAATCGCGTGCGGAGCCGCGGGTAGCGGCTATTAATAAAAAATAGAAAACAATACCACGCAAATTCGCCTATTATTCTATAAGGAAGTCCACTGCAGCGTAATATATCTGTCTTTATTAGTTAATCCGGGCGAAACCGGACCGAGCCGCTAGTCTACACTAACATTATAAAGAGAAAGATTGGTTGTTCCGAATAAACTCAAAAAAACTACTGAACCGATTTTAAAAATTCTTTCCCAATTAAAAGCTTTATTATCAGCGAGTAACACAGGCTATAATAATAATAATAAATCTTTATTTGTATGGTCACAAAATGGATACGAAAGGCCATTAAAAGCATGATCATTAAAACATTAGGACAAAACATTACAATTTAAAATTAGTTAAATTATAGTAAAATATGACTCTACTACTGTTGTTGATACCGAGTGGGACGCAGCCTCGCGATTTAAGTTATGTAACACGACGGTGCCGAAGGTTCCACTACTGTTGTCGCTGCCGAGTCAAACACGGCGGACTACACTACAGTTGTCGCTGTCGAGTTCAATACGGCGGATCCGATGGCTCCATTACTGTTGTTGATAGCGAGTGGGGCGCAACCCCACGAGTTAGATTAGTAATACGGTGGAACCGAAGGCTCCACTACCTACTGTGGTTGCTGTCGAGTTTTGTTTCAATCGCGTGAGCGGCTAGTGTCTGATAAATCACGAATCCAATACGAAAAAAACCGGGGTCGCAGTGCCAAAACCCTGCCGACAATATAGTATATTTGCTAATACAGGCAGGGTGGCTTTATTATGCGAACTTAAGTTGGTTTTTGGGCAAAATAAAAAAATTAACCCCTTAATACACCCCTTAAAATATTTTTTTTTCTTAATTTCAATATTATTAACAATCTAACGTGTGTACCAAATTAAATACACCGTTCAGTAAATAGGTCACTATCTACAAATTGGTGTTTTCATAAAAATTTTAGGGACACTTTTTAATTACTATTGGAGGGTTAAATGTCAATTTTGAAACGATTCTGAGAATTTTTTCGGTATTTTGGGGCCGAAAAACGTTTTTCAACCCCTAAAAGCTACCCTTAAAATGGCCCAATTACGCCCATTTTAAATAGGCTTCTTGCGGTGATGGATTTCAACACGTGGGCCAAATTTCGTTAAAATCAATTAACTCTTTCGAAAGTTATTACCCGCACACACACACACACACACACACACATATATATATATATATATATATATATATATATATATATATATATATATATATATATATATATATGTATATATATATATATGTATATATATATATATATATATATAAATATATATATATATATATATATATAAATATATATATACATATATATATAAACATTTTTAAAAATGGTGCCAAAGTGTTTAAGAGGTTATGAAACGTCGAGAAATTTTGGTCCGACCCCTAGGTCCCGCCATCCGACCAACGCCAATAGTGTATGTTGCCATATGGCAAATACATTAATAAGGGCGAATCCAATATCTCAATTCAATAATGTCATAGGCAACATTAACCTAAACAGCTCTTACAATAAAAATTAATACTTTTATCTATAGACTGACCCACATGTAATTCATACAATAACAAATTACGATCGAGGTATATTCATTCAAAAGGCTCGAGGCGGTGAAAATAAATACATAAGTAATGTCTTCTTAATGCATATGCATGATTACAACTGACAGGCGAAAAGTGTTGACGTAAAAACGTTTATTCAATGCAAATGTTTCAGTTAAGAGGAACGGAGAACCTGTCGACTGGAAAGGTTGGTAGACTATGGTGCAGACAGCAGACAACACACGCCGTGAGTCAGGTAGGTGAAATTATAAAAAATAAAAACTCTAAAAGGTGCGTTATTTTTATGTAGGTTGGCTACAAAAAAGAAAAAAATGGAAACTGTTACACGATTTCTTTTCGTGATACAAGACGTTTATGAGCTCTGTTGTCGAGCGTTTATATTTTAAACTAGATGTCTGCCGTTTCGTGAGATCCATTATTGGTTTCTCATAAATTTTGAATCGTTTATTTTAAAAACGCGCCAGAATCAATGATTTTGTTTATATGTTAGCAAGGAGGTCAAATCGGCATTAAAATAAGAGGATTTTTGCAATGGTCGTGAGTCATGGGCGACATATTTTGGCAACGTTTTTTTAAACATTCTAAGTTTCTGCAAAGTCATAACATTTAATTTTTTTAATGAAAGTTTAAAATGTACGAAGTATGAATTGAACAATTAATTGGTTGGGCCTGAGTATAGGCAGATTAAGCATTATTTTGTGGAAAATTAAAAAGTTTCTGAGAGATGAAGAGTCGTTCTATATTGCTGCTATTTTCTTTTATTAACTTGGTTTTTGGTTAAGTTGCAAATGATGAAAATCAAATGGTAAGTTTTCTAAGATATAATAAAAAAAAAACATTTTTTTAAACAATGGCTTTTTACACTAAAATGTTGAAAATAATTCATCTTTAAAGTTCAATTCCAGATATACGTTATAATAGAAAACACTATCACGGGTAATTGGAATAATGAAAATAAATCTATTTAAACACTCATTGATTGCAACGTTTTGTCTTTAATATTATTTTCTACAATTTTCAATTTTTATAATTGTTTTTTGTAATGCCAAATTGCATATTGTATCAAGGTTTTACTATCATTTAAGCATATTGAGAGCTTGAAAAAGTCTTAATTAAAGAAAAGACGAAACGTTGCAATCAATGAGTGTTTAAATTGATTTATTTCTTTATTCCAATTACCCGTGATACTGTTTTCTGTTGAAAATAATTTTTAATCAGATAATTATTATCAACATTTCTAAAAAGAAGGGCCCTTAAAATATTATTGGTACTGTCTTTCTGAACGTCTAATGGTTTTCTTTTTATAAATATTGAAAAGTATTTAATAAACAAATATTTTCTACCTTTAGTACAAAAAGAAAAACATTGTTTTTCGATTTTTTTTAATTATTAATTTTTGTCTTAGGTAATTATTTTAATTTCATCAATTAGAAAAATATATAATTTTTCAATTTACACATACGAAAAAACCATTGAATAACATCAGAAAAAAGGTAAGCCGCCATCTTGGAGCGTCCGCCATATTAGATATAATATACATACTGACATATTGTCATCAGATCCAAACTAGTTCGATTGGATAACGGAAAGTTGGTCATAAATCAATCACTATATTTGACCCATATATCACAGACAACAGACAACCAGACAGGATTACGAAATAAAATTGAGAAAGTAATACTTTTATAACCAGATAAAAGCATTTTTTTAATACAAGCCCGTATTAAAATATAGAGACTGAAAAAGAAAAATCTTCTAAACAAAATGAGGATAAACCACGAATTTTTCATAATTATTAAGATTAAAAAAACCCGGGTCGCAGTGCCAAAACCCTGCCGACAATATAGTGTATTTGCTAATACAGGTATTGTGGCTTTATTAAATGAAATTAAGTTTGTTTTTGGACAAAATAAAAAAAATTGAACCCCTTAATACACCCCTTACAATAATAATTTTATTAGCTGAAATATTGTTATCAATCCAACATCTGCACCAAATTAAATACGACCTTCAGTAAGTAAATTCGTATACGCAAACTAGTGTTTTCATAAAATTTGTAAGTCCGGTCCTGTCGGGCCGATTTGCTTATAATTTTAGGAGCACTTTTTAATTGCTACTAAAGGGTTAAATTTCAATTTTGAAACGATTCTGAGAATTTTTTCGGTATTTTTGGGCCCAAAAACTTTTTTCAACCCCTAAAAACTACCCTTAAAATGCCCCGATTGGGCCCATTTTAAATTGGCTTCTTGCGGTGATGGATTCCAACATGTATGCCAAATTTCGTTAAAATGAATTAACTCCTTCGAAAGTTATTGCCCGCACATATATATATATATACATATATATATAAACATTTTTAAGAATGGTGCCAAAGTGTTTAGGAGGTTATGAAACGTCGAGAAATTTTGGTCCGACCCCTAGGTCCCGCCATCCGACCAACGCCAATAGTGTATGTTGCCATATGGCAAATACATTAATTATTGTCCTTAACAAAAGTGCGTCCATTTTTTATGTAGATTTAATCGTTTTATTCAGTACAATTATTAACGAAAGACATCAAGTATACCGGATCAGATAAATGAGACCGGAATTTGAGTAGATATAAGATTTCTCTTATACTATATACGTATATTAAATACGAGACTGGTCAAATTAACATATCATGCCTTACCAGATCGGTTCTCATATAAGCATAATATTACGTGAATTTAATTAGAATACTTATGCAAAAATTATTGCAGAAGATAGAATTAAATCACATCCCAGAGGCTATCAATTACTAAACTATAGACTTTCAAATTCAGAAGCGTACGTCGTTTTGAGGCATCTATTTGCATTGCTAATAGCGTCACAGTCGCGTAAATGGTCCAAAGTTGATTTTGTTGTCAACATTTATTAAGTTTATGCTATTATTCTTTGTTTTTTAAAACCTATTACTGTTTTTTAAAGCTAAATTATCATTTTGTCTATACTGTTATACATTTGTCTGTACTTTTTATTCTGATGGGGCAGAGTAAAAATCAGCTGTTGCCTGCATATTTCTACCCAAATAAAGAACTTATGATTATTATTATTATTAAATCTTTTTAAAGAGTTTTTATGCGTCATTGTAGTCTTGTCAGTTAGATAATATAGGTGAGCTTATCCCGTTTGTCCAAAAAAGTATTATAAATATCTAATTTTTTTTTTCAATTTTTTGTTCACTCTTTTATAGGACAGTGTGGTCCAGTGGTTAGCGTGCTGGCTTCTTGACCGGACTGTCGTGGGTTCGAATCATGCCTCTGTGCTCATAGATATTTTGTGATGTTTAGTTTTAAGTGATTGTGTTATTTGATGTAATTAAGATGCTAATGACCTAAGTTAACAAGCGCCTATAATCTACAATAAATAAATAAAATTTTCACACTCCCCTCTAAAACATCTGCTTTTCATGCCTGTATAAAATGCCTTGTAAAATGACCTATTTCGGACTAGTGTCTGAAGTAAGTATAATTGGATTTTACCAATCCAACTGTAATATCCAAAAACGATCTGTCAGTTACCGTTTAATTCTACAAGATGGACAAAGATAGCATGCGACGTAAAGAAGGCGTAGTTTTGGTAAAAAAACCCAAATGAAATGAAATGTGACGTGAAGTAAAAATCAGTTATTAGTGTATTTGCCATATGGCAACATACACTATTGGCGTTGGTCGGATGGCGGGACCTAGGTGCCGGACCAAAATTTCTCGCCGTTTCATAATCTCCTAAACACTTTGGCACCATTTTTAAAAATGTTTATATATATATATATATATATATATATTTATATACGTATATATATATATATATATATATAATAATATAATATATATATAATAACTTTCGAAGGAGTTAATTAATTTTAACGAAATTTGGTATACATGTTGGAATCCATCACCGCACGAAGCCTATTTAAAATGGGTCTAATCGGGTCATTTTAAGGGTAGTTTTAAGGGGTTGAAAAAAGTTTTTGGGCCCAAAAATACCGAAAAAATTCTCAGAATCGTTTCAAAATTGAAATTTAACCCTTTAGTAGCAATTAAAAAGTGCTCCTAAAATTATAAGCAAATTGGCCCGACAGGACCGGACTTACAAATTTTATGAAAACACTAGTTTGCGTATACGAATTTACTTACTGAAGGTCGTATTTAATTTGGTGTAGATGTTGGATTGATAACAATATTTCAACTAATAAAATTATTATTTTAAGGGGTGTATTAAGGGGTTCAATTTTTTTTATTTTGTCCAAAAACAAACTTAAGTTCGCATAATAAAGCCACAATACCTATATTAGCAAATACACTATATTGTCGGCAGGGTTTTGGCACTGCGACCCGGGTTTTTTTTATAGTGGGTACGCGCAAAAAATGTAGTATATATCTCGAATGTTGTGTTTTTATGGCTCGTGTGACTGTTAAAATTCGCTAAAGTTCGTTTTTTTATAATGTCACATCTCCCACATAAAATAATGCATTACAATCTAGATACATAACTTTTAAGAAAATTAAATTATCTGTAGATATGTTGAACCATTGCAGATTTTTGAATTTAGCGTGCCATTCGATTAGTTTACGTGGTTTGAGGATACTAATTCTCGGTTTCTGATACGACTCTTTACTTTATACACTTAAGTTTAACAAGCAAGCATTTCATGATTGTTAATTTCAAATTAAAAGTAAATTTTTGCGCAAATAGACATATAGTTTGTTCACATGGGATATTGAACGCGACCTTGAATATATTTAGTTTATATAACGTGTAACTGACGTGTCTGTTGCTTAGAAAAACACCGAAGGTCACGTTTATTTAGTAATAAGGTGTGTAACTACAGGTGTTTCAAAATAAAATTTGTAGTTTCAAAAAAAAACATATAAAAAACACGCTTACAAGCGTAGGACACTCACTTTATATTTAATTTAATGCATCGAGTGCACCACGCTTTTAAACGCAATAGAAGAGAAAACATTTCTTTTATACTTTTTAAGTGCGCTAATACAAACGTGCGTTTTAGAATTTTATTATTATTTTAAATTTTAACCGTCTGGAGATGTTTTCTCACCATCAACACCGTCACTGCCATCACCTGTCCTTTTTATTACCTGTATAATTATAATAATGATACCTACTTATCACTTTTCATAGTATGTAAAGAAGCATTAGATATAAAATTCCGCATCATTCTGAGAAAATAAAAAAAAAAAAGTTACTGAGTACCAGCTGTTCAATATGTTCCCTTTTTTACTCACATAGTTCTATTTTACGAGTAGTGTGTGCATGCAAAATGCACTTACTCACGTTTCGCAAATCTCTAATTTCTATAAAAAATCTTATTCAACTTTTATAGTTTATTGCTTAATAAACTATAAAAGTTGAATAATATTTTTTATAAACTAGAAATATGTACCACTCTTTCGATATGACTTTTAGTCAAGTTTTTATAGTTTATTTGGTCTAAATAAACGATGTAAAGTCAGATAAAAACGATAATATTAATATAAGTATTACGAAAATCGTACAGAATTAATGATTGAGCAAGCCAAATTTGCCAGTATTTTTGTAAAGAAATATCTTCAAAAAGTTAATTTGCTTTCCGTAATTCGAAACCTCGTAACGTGCTGTAAAGATATATTGACGAATACTACGTGTTTTGATTCAATTTTTAGGGCAAAAATATATATTTGGATAAATATATTTCCTACGTTTATAGTACGTAAGATCTCTACATAAGGTGTACATGCCTAATGATAATTGTTAGAAAACATTCATTGTTACAATGCTAAATTAGAAATTTTTTTAATTTTTATCCACTGTCACCGTCGGGACTCAAATCCGAATCTTTCCACTTTCGCGGCGGAATGAGTTATCAATTACTCTACGGTGCGCTAGCTTAACAGTTAATTCATCCTAATAAATATATGTTTTTTTAAATTTTCAAGCAACAAGCCAGATTTTGTGAAGGTTAATGCTTAATCGCAGCTAGTAAAAACAGTAATAAAATGAATTTTGCGACCACAATTCGACATTGCCCGAGAGCATATTTTACAATCTGTGAAATCAGGAGGAAACATTAGAGTGGCCACTAATTTAATAAAATATAATAATAAATAATAATAATAACGCGTTTAACGTCCGTTTCTCGACTTACGCCATAACAGCCGCCATTCGCACCATTACTACCTTCAGGAGGAAACATTACAGTGGCCACTAATTCAATAAATTATAAATGGCCTGCAGTACTGACCTTCGTGATACAAATTTCAATTACGAGTTTCGATTCTCCAGCAATTGTATAATGGACCAAAATCACTTAGAAAAATAATTAACTCGATACAATTTCCAACGTCGATTAAAACAGTTTTCGCAAGCAAAAAATTAATTAAAAAAAAGCTATAATTACAATTATCAGTAATCGGTCGAGCTATACATAATCATCTCATCGAACAAATAAAACAGACGAATATCAGGTGCGACGTTGTTTTGTTCGAGTCACGTGGATGCTCTGTTTAATAATGGGTTTTATATTTCGCTGAATCACAACAAAAAAATTCTCTCAATGGAAATTTTATTATCTAATTTTTCTCGGTGTCTGAATTTCTTATAAATTGTCCTTGTAGCCAATGTACCGTTTGCCTCCACGATTTTATTTGTCATATTTTCAAGCATGTGATTTATTAAACGCTTTAATACGCACCAAAAAACTGAGCATATTTAAATTAATATTTAGTACAGTAAACATTCTATAATTTGGATTAACTACGACGAAAGCATTCGGAATTGAAGAAAAAATCGGATTAGCGAACAATATATAGGCAATTATAGATTACAAAATCCACATACTGCGAGAGTTGCCTTTTTAATGAATTTTACAGAAGTTAGTTCAATTACAAATAAATAAAATCGTAATTGTACAGTTTTAAAGATTCCTAGAGCGAATTTTCAGTTTTGTCAATTTTTCAGTTCTGTCTTGGGCATATCCTTAAAACGGCTGACCCGATTGTGATGGCACTTCACAGACAAGTAAAGGATTATGTCAGGAGTGATCTAGGCTACATTTTATCCCAAAAATAACCCTTATGAAGGTGAACAAGGTGATGGAAATCTTCATACAGAATACGCTGTACCTCTGAAATTACTTCAGTTAAAAAAGAAATACATGTTCGATGGTCTTTTGAACACACTACCTGAACAGGGTGGCGTAGGATTTTATATAAAACAATTTACCCGGGTGTAATATATCCACATTACCACGCAGACCAAGTCGTGGGAAATATGGCATAACAATTTGGGGTCATGCAACTGATACGGTTAGAGTTTTCTTAATCCAAAAAAGAATCATTCGATTAATTTTGTATGTTAATAATAGGGACTCAAGTCGTCCAATTTTCAAAAATAATGAGCTCTTAAGGTAGTTGTCGTGGTACAATATTGTCAAAAAATTATAGATTATACGCGCCACAAAACTATACTAGCTTATAGCTAAGTGATCCATAATTTGTACGCAAGACTGTACCCGTGGAAACGTAACCCATACAGTATTCATATGCATATATACTTTTCTATAAATTGTTGAACTTTAAACCATTATTTATAAATACTTAGACGGTCAAAAAAATGTTCTTATTTTTTTTAAACTCATAACAAATGCATTGAAAGACTATCAGTTTTTGGAAAGTTTTTGACAGTTAGTTTTTTTTTATAAATAAAAAACTGGTTCAGAACTACAGAGATCGTATACAATCAATGTTAATTATCCAATTTTTAATTGAATTTATCTCGGATTATATACGATCGATCGACTTCAAATTTTCAGGGTAATTGTATTATCATGTTCTTAATAAGTGTACAAAAATTAAGAATTTTCTGACGGTGTGCCTTAACCACGACAACTACCTTGAAGGCTTATCTTGCAGAAACTGTACCTTATCGCATTTTAGATATATTTTGATTTTTTAAAATTGTGTTTTGATATTTTCTTCATTGTATTTTGACTTGGCTCTACAAATAAACACCATTCTAACTATTCTATTCTATTCTAAAATATAAAATTATTATTAATGAAATTGAACTTTGTACGGTGATAATGTTGACATTTTTTTCACATTTCCTGCATCAAAAATGAATATGAATCGTCATACACCTAAAAAAATATTAGAATACAATACGACATTCATAGCTGTATATATTTGGGATTTCGAACACAGTTCAGACTACATTTATTACGAATGTAAATTCTAGTAAGGAAATTTTTTAAAATGCATAATAAGCACCACAGCATGAATATCAATTCCATTCGTAGAAGCATTCCTATTGTTTCGAATCACCTCAAATTGCCTTTTGTGTATTCAAATCATGTGACATTAAATAACGTTATTCATATGTTATGAAAATAGGTTTCTGTGAGAATATGTCCAGTATTTACGGCTTAAGAATCTAAACTATGTTAGAATACGTTAAATAAGCGGTTATCAAAGTTTTTTAAGAACAAATAAAAAGATCGATTCGTCGTGAATGTTTTGCAAGGCCGTACTGAATTCAGAAACAACCAAACCGATTCGATGTTTCTTGAGCAGCACGGATAATATATATTACTAGCTGGCAGCGACAACAGTAGTGGAGTCTTCGGCTCCACCGTATTTAGCGAGTTACAACAAAATGGATAGCATACTCTCTCCATGAAATATGACATATATGACAAACATCCATTTTTGTATACTATACTAGTACACGATTGAGATGAATATGGGCAACGACAAAAGTAGTGGAGCCCCACACGGTATCAACGAGAATAATGGAGCCTTTGCCTTCACCGTGTTGAACTCGGCAGCGACAACAGAGTGGAGCCTTCGGTTCCACCGTATTATTAATATTTTACCTCGTGGAGCTGCTCCTCACTCGGTATCAACAACAGTAGTGGAATCTTCGACTCCATCATATTGCCCCACAAGGTATCAACAACAGAAGGAAAAGCCTTTTAATTTAATTTTTATATTTGGTGAGAAAACTAGTATCGCGGTTGCAATCTTTTTTTCTTACCGCGACCTATACTTTCGTCACGCTTTTTCGATATCCGCTCGGAATCACTTCTACCTACGTCTACATTAAAGAAAAAATCGAAAAAATGGCGATCTGCTCAATGTTTTTTTTTTAATTTTCAATAACCTCAGAAAAGATTGTACAAATTTCTGAAAAAATCATCCCACATTGAGCTAATTTGCTGAGTTCAAATAAACACAACAGTAAAAAACAAAGAAGGATATATGTGTGGGTGCTATTACTATGTGCTATCTCGCCGCTATGATGTTTATCATTTTATTACATTAATATGCTATTTCTTGGAACGTATTGTTTCAACAAAGGTGCACGCGTTGGTTTTAGTAATTATCTTTTATTTGCTTTAAATTTTGACGTTAGTCAAACAATATTATGTATTAAGCAAGTGCTAAACTCCCAATATTTACCGTAAATTACTTTTATTTATTCAAAATATTTGTCAGATATTGATTATTAATTTATTGTTTATTATGACACTTTCGATAAATCTAATAAAAATATATCTGCGTTCAAGGTAAAAGGGATCAAACGCCTAAGTCAAGGTTCTGAGTTTACTCTTGTCGGGTTGCAGAAAGCGTCGTCACAAAATCTACTTTGACAATGACCTTAGATTGTGACCAGTCCATATATTTCTCCGCAAGAGCACTACACAATTTTCTATCGATCTTGCTCGAAAAATAATTGATCGATTGAAACGATATATTTTTTACACTGTCTACATGCATTCAACATATTTTTTTGTACAATTACATTTTTCTACGCATATTGATCAAAATTCTGCTTGAAAAGTAATATTTTTCTATAAAGATCAATCAATTGTTTTTACGTGTTCCCCATGACAGAGATTTTGACAACAACATTAGACTGCTCCTCAATGTACAAAAAGTATAATTATATGTTGACAGTTTAAGGACATTGTCAAATCAAATTTCTGGACAATGCTTTATGTAACCCAGCCAGCGCCGGCCCTAGTCTTCGATTCAGAGTAGAGCAAGATTATCTTTCAGCGTCCTTTGATCGACGCTTTCCCTTCACGTAAATTATCCTTCGTTTTTATGTTAAATAAATAAGTCTCAAATTTTTAAAAATCAACTTTTATTGCACACATCAACACTTGTTGAATTTAAATGAAATTAAGTAGCTTTAATTATTATACTTCTGCTTCTTTAACATTAAGAAAGTTTTCGCATTTGGCTTTTTGGCGTCCCTTGCTACCTGGCGCCTTGAGCGACCGCTCTACTCCAGGACCGGCGTTGAGCCCAGCGTTAGGCTATTCTCTTTATTTCACAATCGTTATAACGGATAAAAGCAGTAAAGCGCCGCAGAGGAAGAAATAGAAACGCTCACAACTTAAAAACAGTTAAAATCTATTCAACAATTCAACTTGAATTCCATATTAATTCATATTAATATTTTTATTTGCCAGTAAGGAAGCAAGCTCTACGAAACTCTCGGATTACACATTGGGCCTCGGTCGTGTGTAATTTTACAGCTTTGACTGGAGGAAATACATTTTCAACGAAAGATTCAGCATATGTTAAATTACACTAATTTGGTTCGTATTTTTTGTGATTACCAAAATGTCCTATAAAATGGATGGCATTCTAGTATTTCTTGACTAGTCTATTGTCGATTTAAATGAAACGGTAAAGCCCCGTGTTTTGCCATGTGATTGACTTGATAGAAGGTTTGTTGTCAGCGTGAATGTAAACAAAACGAAATGTATGACCGACATTTCTCGAGTATTTTGTAAACTAATCGACTAAATGTAACCTCAGAGTAGTGATTTTTTGAGAGTCTTGACCAATTTCGGTCGTTCAAATATTTATATTTCATGCGTTTAACGCTTATTTCTCGACATTCTGTTATAAAACATTAAGACCTCGCTTAACGCTGCTACTTTTAACGCTGTTTCAGTATTACGCGGTTTCTAAAGTTTAGCCACTATAACGTAAATCATGGATCAGTTTATACAAAATGATTCAAATGCTGATAGAAGTTCAAAGGTAAGACGAAGTGTCATTTATATCGATATCTTGCTATCGACAACAGATTGCTGAACGAAACATTTATTGTTAAATGCTTTTTTATCCCATTAATTATAGATTTATTAATTGCTAATATCGATTTGTGTCCATAAAACATTTATGAAAATCAAATAAAAGTTCGAGTAAGAAGTTATGTTTGTAATGAGAAAGGTTCTTCATTTGACATATTTCGTTTTTTTTTGCGAAGAAGTCATCTAATGTCGTTTGCCTTTTTCTGTTTCGTTCAGCAAGCTGTTGTCGATAGCAAAATATTGCATGAAAGATACTCCGTTTTGCATTTTTCTAACTTCTTCACAAAAATACAAAATATTTTTTAAGAAACTCAAAAAAATAATTACGAAATAGGCTGTATATATGCTCTATATTTGTGGACATAATTGGGAAGAGAGGGTTTGTAGATAATAGATGTTCGTCAACTGAGGTTACTAGCGTCCATATACAACTGATTAATTGGTACCCTTTGATCAACATAGTCACTTGATTAAAAGGGTTATTTTGTAGTGGAAGGTGGAGGGGGCTTATTCGCTTGAAAAGCCGCCTCGTCTAAAAATATAGATGAATCTTCTAGGAGAGGAACTCCCAATAAAAGCGGTTTCCGAAAATATGCTATAATTCTGACGAATACCGCTTTTATTGGATCCTTAAGCTATACAGGAGTTCCTCTCCTAGAAGATTCATCTTAAACCAAAACTGGATAGCAACTTTCCACACATTTGGTAGATTAAAATAAATAATACTAAAAATATATGTGAACAAAAAGACCTCTTAGTATAATTGCCGATACTGAATATTACTTCCAAAAATCATCCAGAAAAACATTTCAATTTTAAAAAGTACAAAGTAAAATTGATATCAAATCAGTATACAAACTATTTGAACATAATGTACAACAAAAATGTAATAAAATCCGTGTTGACATATCACAAATAATTGTGCGTTTATAAATTTTCTGATAACTAGTAGATAAGTAAATTCCCAAACTGTTAACAAAAAAAAAATGTTCAACATAATAAATGTTCATTTACCAGCATAATTAATTATCCACTTATTTAATTAAAATCCATGAAAGCGGTTTAAATATTTTCAACACACGAATTTATTAAATTAACAACAGAAACAAACAACACATATTTTTTATAGCTTGAACACAAATATTTTAAAAAATATAACACAAAACATCAACAATAATAGCTTTCTACTATAAATTTTTGAGTCACATTTCCGTTCACTAATTTTTGAAAACACATTTTTTTTGTCGATAACTTTCATACGCTCGTCGCTGGAGAGAGAGAGTCAAGTACTCAGTAGAAGTAACTCAGCACGAAGTGTCCAAACAACACAAACACAATGCTCCGTCTGTGGTGAGACATACATAGTTGGGTAACATACGCCGTATAAAGCGCGATTCACACATATCGACACGGCAATCAGTAGACCGAGACGAATCATAGTTGAACGACTCCGCGCAACAATTAGTCCTTTCTTATTGGCGCTGTTTCTCACCCACAGGAATTTTGATTTGAATAATAATAATCTATACATATAAATAAAACTGAAGTGTCTGCCTGTGATTTCGGAATAGGGATGTTGAAAAAATATCGATGTACCGATATATCGATATTTTTTATTTGATTTATCGATATTTTTGGGCGATGTTTAATATTTCGATATATCGATATAAAATTCCGAATATCGAAAATCGATTTTTTTTCCAGTACAACACTTGTATGTACTACCGCGACTGACTATGCTCGTTTAATTATTCCAAAAATATAGAAAACTCCACTGAAAAAAAAACATGTGTTTTCTGGAACATACTTTTAAGTGCGTTCCAAAAACTATAAACACATTGAATAAAGCATATATAAAACACGCTTCTTTTTCACCGGATTTTCCGATATTTTCAAAATAGCGATTCATGCAATATTTCATCTCATTTCTACAACATCTAGAATATTTATAATTATTTCGATTTACACCTCAATTCATGCTGTACCAACAATTTTCTGTCACATGTCACCTGTGGCATGCATGCCATAGGTTCGCCATCTCTGGCTTTTTAACTAATTGTTCGATTAATCTCTAAAATTGTCTGCTCCTAAATGTATTAGACGTTTGATTAATAAAAAAATTCTTATCGTTGTTTTTGATTTCAGATAATTATTTATTACTTGATTTATTAGAAATAATGCCCGTTAACTGCTATTTGAGATTATATTAAGCTAGTCAATATACCAAATTTCTTCGAGTGCCAATGTTCTCTTTCAAATTGTAGCGATATATCGATATTTTGGAAAAAATATATCGGTTGCGATATCGATACTTGAAAAAAATATCAATACGATATATATCGATTTTTTTGATACTCATGACACCCCTATTTCGGAATAACTCATTTTTCCTAAGTTCATTTGGTTATTCATACACTACCAAAACCTAAATTCGCAATTATTCTGTCGGTTCTGCTCTTCAGCCAGGTCAGTGTTTTTGTATTCGGGTATTATAAAGACGTACTTATTGGGAAAATTATCACAGTGCCTCAAATACCTACCCAAAAATGCTTAATAGCTCTCCTCCTATACGGCGTTAGCCAACGCGTGATGTCTCTACTAGCTTTAAATCGGAGAAGTCGAGAAACCTTACAATCCGAAGTGTTGTCGTACCCATAATTCTTAAGTTCCTTTTGACATTTAGCGTTTGCACTCCATGCGTTGGAATCTTCTTTGATTGAAAGGTCAAATAAATCTGGGCAGGTCAGGCATTAATTAATTTGTATATCAAAACAAATGAATTGACTCTTGAGATACGATCGAAGATTCGATTCGTTTGAGTTGTTTGTCGAATAGGTGCGTTGCATATAGTATTCGAGACATGTGAGCAGTGAAGGGACCCCCGTAGGTACAACATAATATCTTAGAGAAGCCGCACGTGGTTCTAATTTAGTGGAAAGGGAAAGGTCTTACAAAATGACCGTATATTCTGTTTACGTTAAAACACACACATATGTGAATATCGCATTAATAACGTAATAAATTCATAAAATACACAGGCTGCGTGCCAATGCTTAAGGGGGTATTCTTATGTGAACGCATAAATTTTGCCTCTTTTTAGGGATTTTTTTTTAGACGACAATAACATTCAATCATTTTAATTCTTTATATGTTTTTGTTTGTATCTTAAACTGTATAAAAAAAATTTTTTTTCTCTTATTTTACAGTTTTTATATATATATTTTTTTAAATTAAATTAGACACTAAAAAAAAGCAGGTCACTGGTCATGGTAATAGCGGCTGTTCATGTTGTCTGAAATAAAAAAATCTAATGGATCATTGTTCAGTAGGGATGTCGCTATCGTCCCTACTAAAATTAATCAATTTCATTAAAAAAAAAAATGGTGAACTGTAGAAAAAAAGTTTGTGTATTTTGTTAATTTTTTTGTTAAAAATCGTTTAAAAAAATAAGAAAATATTTTCGAAAATAAGCAATTTTGGTACGGCCGATAACCATTAATGAGTAGAAGAACATATATAAATTTCAAAGCAATCGGTTGAATACTTTTTTTTCAGGACCATGACAGTTTTAGAAAATAATGTTTCCAGAAAAATGCGTTTAAAGTTTCAAGAGGTCGACAAGTCGCTTACGGCGCGTCGGCGACTATGAGTTGTAATTTATTTAAATCTAGGAATTTCGGTCTCTATTTTTCACAGCATATTTTCGTTAGATTTTACTATTGAAATATGAAAAAAAATCAATTTTTCGAAGTGGTCACATGAGAATACCCCCTTAAAAAGTCTACCAGAGAATTTGTGATGAAGCGCGGCATAAATATTTTTAATTATATTTTATTTTAGTCAAACTCGCGAGAAGAGAGTTCCGTACTATTCCGTTTTCCGTGAGTAAAATTTTTCTTTAGGTTTTCCTGTAACTATATGGGTGAGTCCAGCCATTTCCTATTTTTTTCTAAATTTTAGGCTCAGTGGTTTCGGAGATAAGAAGGGGAAGGTCAATTCTCATCTATTTTTAACCGACTTCAAAAAAAGGAGGAGGTTCACAATTCGTCAGAATCTTTTTTTTTTATTTTTTATGTATGTTCCCCGATTACTCGAAGACGCCTGAACCGATTTGGAAAATTCTTTTTTTGTTTGAAAGGGTATACATTCCAGGTGGTCCCATATAGTTTTTATTAAAATCGGTTCATCCGTTTTTAAATGACGTCAAAAAAACATATTTTTTAATTTTTTAACGGGGAATTTTATTTTTTAATGTATGCTACCTCATATCTCCAACATTTGTAAAGCGATTATGATGATTCTTTTCCTATTTAATAGGGCACATCTCCAGGGTGATCCCACATAAATTTTACTTAAATCAGTTCAGTTTTTAAAAATGTGCGAAATCAAATCCACCACTAAAAAGTAAAAAATAAAAAAACTTACAAAAAATATTAACCTCCTTCTGAAGTTTGTTAGCGATTGGATCAACAGAATTTTTTAAATTTCTTTTTGGGAAATAAGATTTTTTTTCGATTTTTGAACATTCACAAATAAAGCGATTGAATTCGCGCAAATTCAATACACGTTGAGAATTTAATGATAATGATTCTCATCTTTTATATCCTATATATTACATTTACACCCGGACGAAGCCGGACTGGGCCGCTAGTATTTGATACACAGCAACCGCACAACATTCACGCATGCCCTACCCTCATACTTAAATTACACAGCATTAATAATGATAAAAGCTTGTTAACTATACGCATTAGACGAAGTCAATTGCAATTAAATGTTCAGAGGAACTTGTAAAACGATTGTATGGTCTCTTATAAGTATTCTATAGCGTCGGTAGATGACACTACGTGTTTTAGTCAATAATTATTTTCATCTTTAATAAAAACCAATTGATCTAAAATTTTGTATTTCGTTTTTAGCACATGCGGAATCGGTATATATTATGTTTCAAAGGTGTTTTTTGCCATTTGAGATTATTTTTCTCTCTAATGACGAAATTCAGAAAAAAACAAATGTCGCCATCTGGTGGCAATCTGTTTATTTTAACAGTTGTCGGTAATATTAAGTGACGTAGTTGCGCTGAAGTCTCTGAACAGAATATAGAATAAAATAATTCAATAATAAATCTCAGGTACTTATTTGGATTAATAATACAAAAAAAAACCCGGGTCGCAGTGCCAAAACCCTGCCGACAATATAGTGTATTTGCTTATACATAGGCAGTGTGGCCTTATTACGCGAACTTAAATTGGTTTTTGGGCAAAATTAAAAATTTGACTCCTTAATACACCCCTTAAAATAACATTTTTTTTCTTAACTGCAATATTATTATCAATCTAACGTCTACACCCAATTAAATACACCCTTCAATAAATAAGTCACTATCTACAAATTACTGTTTACAGAAAATTTGAAAACCCGGTCCTGTCGGGTCGATTTTATTAAAATTTTAAGAGCACTTTGTAATTGCTATTAAAGGGTTAAATTTCAATTTTGAAACTATTCTGAGAATTTTTTAGGTATTTTTGGGCTCAAAAACTTTTTTCAACCCCTAAAAACCACCCTTAAAATGACCCGATTGGGCCTATTTTAAATAGGCTTCGTGCGGTGATGGATTCCAACGTGTGTGCCAAATTTCGTTAAAATGAATTAACTCCTTCGAAAGTTATTGCCCGTACACATATATACCTATAAATATATATATACAGGGTGTCTCACCGAACGTTGGCTAACATGGGTAACTTTGTTATTAGTGGAGATAGAAAGTCGGTTAAATGGGCAAAGTAGTGCAGAAAATTGGGCTTATTAACATCCCGTCGAAAAAACAATTGAATTTTGACACCCTATGAATTTATTCAGAAAATAGTGAAAATTGCCATTTATAAAAACTGGCCATAACTTTTTTATTTATGAAGATATTTGAAAATTTCATTAACCATTTTTTGATAACTTTTTAAGGTCTTTTCAGTGGCGTAGGTTTAATTTTTTTATTTCCACTACATAATGAGATATTGACATGAACTTTGGTTTTTCTTATGGACGGCATTTTTGATTTTCAGATATTCGAATTCTACTTATTTTTCTGAATAATTTGACATAGCATATCCTATATCTAAACCAATCAGAAGCTACAAAACTGACAAAAATAGCTTTTTGGCGTTATCAAAGTGTGCCGTGTAAAACGAAATTTGTTGAAACAAATACATATCGACAGGTTAACAATCTGTCTAGCGATCGCTACAGTTTTGCTAATTCATTTTGTTTTATTTACTCTCTAAGGTGGCTCAAGCATTCTCAAATTTGGAGAAACAGGCTATTTTTTCGCATACATTCAGCGTAACAAAAATACCACGTGGGCGCAAGCACAATACTTGAACCTTTATCCAGAAAAACGACAGCCTTATTCAATAACTTTTAGGAACTTTTCTCCATTAATTTCAACGTTTGCTAAACCTAATTCTTCTTCACAGTGTTGAATGTTGCCTTTTTTCTTTGAAAATGAACCGTATACCTTTAAATTTCTATTTAAGTTCCTAAAAGTTATTGAATAAGGCTGTCGCCTTTCTGGATAAAGGTTCAAGTATTGTGCTTGCGCCCACGTGGTATTTTTGTTACGCTGAATGTATGCGCAAAAATAGCCTGTTTCTCCAAATTTGAGAATGCTTGAGCCACCTTAGAGAGTAAATAAAACAAAATGAATTAGCAAAACTGTAGCGATCGCTAGACAGATTGTTAACCTGTCGATATGTATTTGTTTCAACAAATTTCGTTTTACACGGCACACTTTGATAACGCCAAAAAGCTATTTTTGTCAGTTTTGTAGCTTCTGATTGGTTTAGATATAGGATATGTTATGTCAAATTATTCAGAAAAATAAGTAGAATTCGAATATCTGAAAATCAAAAATGCCGTCCATAAGAAAAACCAAAGTTCATGTCAATATCTCATTATGTAGTGGAAATAAAAAAATTAAACCTACGCCACTGAAAAGACCTTAAAAAGTTATAAAAAAATGGTTAATTAAATTTTCAAATATCTTCATAAATAAAAAAGTTATGGCCAGTTTTCATAAATGGCAATTTTCACTATTTTCTGAATAAATTCATAGGGTGTCAAAATTCAATTGTTTTTTCGACGGGATGTTAATGAACCCAATTTTCTGCACTACTTTGCCCATTTAACCGACTTTCTATCTCCACTAATAACAAAGTTACCCATGTTAGCCAACGTTCGGTGAGACACCCTGTATATATATAAACATTTTCAAAAATGGTGCCAAAGTGTTTAGGAGGTTATGAAACGTCGAGAAATTTTGGTCCGACCCCTAGGTCCCGCCATCCGACCGATGCCAATAGTGTATGTTGCCATATGGCAAATACACTAACAATCGTGTTATTGTTAATCTTGCTTATACGTTTCGACTACTTTATTTAGTCTTCGTCAGGCTCTGAAAAATACATTTATATAGGTATACAAATTCAATTATACTATAATCAGTAAAAAATATATAAAAAAATTTGTAAATTATTACCACAATTAATAAATGAAATAATCAATCAAATGATTAACAATAACACGATTGTTTTGTATTATTAATCCAAATACCTGAGATTTATTATTGAATTATAGTAATAATTTTGGATGCGATATAATGTCTAATAGAATAAAATTTATTTTCACCTATTATATTACCTAACTAACCACTAAGGTGCGAAATATTCGCACGGATTCGCTAGTTAAACAATTATTGGTAATGCACAGGGTCCAATAGAGAAGCTAAAAAGATCCTGGATATCTTAGCAACAGTGTTATGGTTGATTTGATTTGAACCTGCCTTTGCAGATATTTGGCTACGTGTACAACTGAGCAATTATAAATAGCATTTTACAGTGGCGGTATTTGAAACAGTCGTTAAATTTATTTCTCTAGGTACATTCATACAAATCGAACAAAACAAAACAAAAAAAAAACACTAGCTTCCTTTAATATTTATCAACGAAGTGTTATTTATTTTAATAATAATACGCCAAATATTTAGGACAACAGGGATGTTGACTATTTTTGGGAAAGTGTTTTAAATCGTGCATAAGTACCTAATATTGCCACAAATATTTATTATTTTTATTTAAATACAACTCAAGCCTTAAAAATCATTTATTTTAAATCCCGTTGCAAATTTCGGTCTAAAACGCCAATACTAGTCGCGTGACGTCACTTGTTCATACCAAAGGAGGCTCAAAAGTTTGCACGGGAGCTACCATCCTATAGATGCGTATTCTGTGCTCATAAACGTTAGTAAACTGAGGTGATGAAAAGTTGTTTCGTAGTCGTTGCTATAGTTACATGTAATTTGACGTTTCCTATAAACAAATAATAATAAATTACACACTAAATATTAACTAAACAATGAAGTTTTTTGACAGCGGCTGAACATATGACGTCATCCACTCTGATCGGTGTCTGTTGTCACGTGACTTGAGAGTGATTTTATTAGGTTTTAAAATTCCTTAAAAATAAGGAAAAATATAGTGTTTTTTAGTATTTCTATCATAGAAACTACCAAATAACGTTAAAATTATGTTTTTATTTGAATACAGTCAACATCCCTATTATGTGATCAAAATTATATAACATTTAACAAAAAAAGTGGGCAAGTACGGGTCGGAATTGCACACGAAGGGTTCCATACCGCCGTACAACATTTATTAACTTAATTTTTTAAATTTTATTAGTTGTTATAGCGGCCATAATAATACACACTAAGGTGCAGAAATGCCTGAACTAATAGCTTTTAAGAGATTCCGTCCGATGTCGCTAGTACCTATGCACTATTTTGACGTTTATAGAAAAAAAGTATTTTACGATTTTCGATTTTTTCCCTTTACTTGTGCCAAATTTCCTGTTTCTAGGTCAACGGGTAGTAACCTCTATAGGTTTTGACTCCCTTGCGAACGTCAAAATACGCGGCATAAACAACCGTACCTTTTGATTGCGTTGACTTAGAAGTTTTATTTTTTCACAGGTCCAAGAGATTTGCAGATCTGAGTATTTGATATTAATTAGTGTATTTGCCATATGGCAACATACACTATTGGCGTCGGTCGGATGGCGGGACCTAGGGGTCGGACCAAAATTTCTCGACGTTTCATAACCTCCTAAACACTTTGGCACCATTTTTGAAAATGTTTATATATATATGTATATAATATATATATATATATATGTATATAATATATATATATATGTATATATATATATATATATATGTATATATATATATATATATATATATATTTATATACGTATATATATATATATGTGTGCGGGCAATAACTTTCGAAAGAGTTAATTGATTTTAACGAAATTTGGCCCGCGTGTTGAAATCCATCACCGCAAGAAGCCTATTTAAAATGGGCGTAATCGGGGCATTTTAAGGGTAGTTTTTAGGGGTTGAAAAATGTTTTTGGGCCCCAAAATACCGAAAAAATTGTTAGAATCGTTTCAAAATTGACATTTAACCCTTTAATAGTAATTAAAAAGTGTCCCTAAAATTTTAATAAAATCGGCCCGACAGGACCGGACTTACAAATTTTATGAAAACACTAGTTTGCAGATAGTGAATTATTTACTGAAAGTTGTATATAATTTGGTATAGAGGTTCGATTGATAATAATATTGCAATTAAGAAAAAAAATGTTATTTTAAGGGGTGTATTAAGGAGTAAAATTTTTTATTTTGCCCAAAAATCAACTTAAGCTCGCAAAATAAAACCACACTGCCTGTATAAGCAAATACACTGTATTGTCGGCAGGGTTTTAGCACTGCGACCCGGGTTTTTTTAACTTGATATGCCCACGCGTTTCTGAGTAAAAGGGTCTTGCGACAGACAGACGGACAACGAAGTGACCCTATAAAGGTTCCTTTTTTTCCTTTTGAGGTACGGAACCGTAAAAATCCTGAACTCATTGTTGCAAATTGCCATCTCATTCTGGTTATGACAGATGATACGGAACGGTTAGATACGGCTTCACTTTTTTTATTTTCTTTGAACCATCTCCAACCCACGAGAGCAACTAGATCATAAAATACATACATAGTTTAATTTACATAAAATTTCGAAAAAATTGACGCAATGAGAACGGCTTGTTGTACCGGCTATCGGATTTGACATATGGGCGGAAACTAAGCCAAATGTAATGTCGAATCCGCCATTATTCATAGTAATATTAACAGCATGTAAAATGTGATGTATTTAAGGTTTAAATTTCTGTCACCAGACGTCGCATCGTTGTATGTCAAATTCCAATAGCGCGATAACCTTCGGATCAAACTGTCGTAGGTTCGAATTTTACCTTAGCTCATGGATGTTCTGTGATGAAGTTTAATTTTATTCGGTGTAACTAAACCCTAAGTATATTGGTTGTTGAGCGTTTATAATCTACAATAAAAAAATGAAATTGGCTCAAACAATTGATTGTAAGTTTGGAACAAACATGTCGGGGAAAAAAAAGAGAAAAAATCCAAACGACCGTTTTGCTAGCGTAATACTTATTCAAATGAGATTATCATAGAATGATCTAATTTCACTAGAACGACTTGACGTAATGTCACGGAAGCATGTCGCGGATGTGACGTTCATGGCGACTGTTTGAACAGTACGGACAGCTGTTAAAAATCTTCGTGGTTTGAATGTTGTCGACAATACCAGAAGACTGTTTTTTTTTAAATCAAAATATAGAGAGACGATGATAATAATAATAATAATAATGCGTCCGTTTCTCGACTTTATATTAACAGACGCCATTCGCACCATTACTATTTTCCATCTACCACACTTCCCGTTATTTTTCTACATTTTTAAAACTTCAATTTATGTAATAGCAATGGGCGAATGAAGGAATTATAGGAAATTAGGATAAGGTAGGTATTTTTTGAACTAGGAGTTTGATAGGTAATCGGCCATGGCCTTGAATAAGGAACCATCTCGATATTTATCTGGAATTAATTGAGAGAAACCATGGAAAACATCAATCAAGATGGCTGGTTAAGGAATTACCGTTTCTCGGCGAGAGGCAGTAGGAAAAACTCCCAGCCACATCTGCCCTCCCGAATGCGAGTCTAGTGCTGTCACCACTACACTACCCAGCTCGGTTGAATCTACAAAAATGACACATACATATTTTTGTAGAGAATTTAACGCTTTACAAAAAAGGTACCTTGTGATTTACTGGTTCAAAAGTTTTCCGAGGATAAAGTTTAAACTTTTTTTGTAGAGCGTTAAATTCTCTACAAAAATTATGTTCATATTACTGAGTCGTTCATAAGAGTGCATATTCATATTATCGCGACTGTACTGTATTTCGAAACGTTGACCACAAGCGAAACATCGGTAAAGTTTGTTTCTTTTGATTGTTCCTCATCCAAACTTCCTCTCCTAATCTAATCTAATCTTTTTACAATTTTGCTACTTAATTTGTCTTGCCTATGATATCAAACAAAAGATTATGTTTAATAACAATTTGAATATCCATAAACAAACGGGGTCACCTGCATATGATTACAGATAAAGAACTTTTAAGTTAAACAAAAGAGTACACGACAAACAAGCGCATGAATATTTATTATAAGCCAATCAGCATTATGCAAATCAAAAACAATATACATTTGTTTATTATTGTCTAATGGGAAATTATAAAATCCAGAACTTTGACAGGCTTTTTCAGGTTTTACGTCATATATATAAATTCTTATCAAGAATATATTTTTCTGTCAAAATAATAATATTATAAAGAGGTAAAGTTAGTAAGTTTGGATGTAGGAGGTAATATCCGAAACTACTCATCCTATTTCGAACTTTTTTACCAATATTAAGAATGGACCTTCAAGGTGGACATAGGCTATATATTATCGCGTTAAAACAAAAACGCTTTTCGTGAAACCAATCTATACTAGCATTAAAAAGAGGTCAAGTTTGTACGTTTGGACATAGGAGGTTATCTTTGAAACTACTCATCCGTTTTCAAAAATTTTTTCACCAATATTTAGAATGGACCTTCAGGATGGACTTAAACTATATATTATGGCGTTAAAATAAAATCGCTTTTCGTGGTACGTAATTTTTGAACTAGGAGTTTGATAGGTAATCGGCCATGGCCTTGAATAAGGAACCATCTCGATATTTATCTGGAATTAATTGAGGGAAACCATGGAAAACCTCAATCAAGATGGCCGGTACAGGAATTACCGTTTCTTGGCGAGAGGCAGTAGGAAAAAGTCCCAGCCACATCTGCCCCCGCCGGGAATCAAACCCGGACTTCCCGAATGCGAGTCTAGTGCTGTCACCACTACTCTACCCAGCTCGGTTAGAGAGATGATAAACTAAAAACTCGTGTCGGTAGAAATAGCTATTAAGTTTCAGTGCACGATAAAAGAAGGCATTATCGACATAGAATTGTGATGAGTTCTCGGTGCCAGGTTCCAGGTAGGACGGAAAAACTCGCGGGAAATCTTTTGCACGCGTGCAATGTTCCTATCCTGGCCTGGAAAAGTCAGTTGGAAATAGTGCTCTGAACACGCAATGGACAAAGGCGCCCTACGTATTATACGAACCATAATAAAATATTTCAACTTGATCATTTTCAGTATAGCAAAACGATTCATGAATATTAGGAAATAGAAAATTTATTTGTTGGGAAAAAAGGACACTTTAAGTAAACACTTATTTGTTAATTTGCGACGTTTCGTCCCTTTTAGTCCAGCAGCCACCGCCTGTTTTTTTAAGTGTTTAATAACGGGCTGAATCTTCGTGAGTTCGTTCGGTTCGACGAGACGCCCAAGTTTTTCCTCTGTCCAAATTCTCAAAGAGGTATGTAATGAGCTGCGCGCAGATGTAAAACATGTCGATTTGGTAGGGTGTCGAAATTGTCTGACTAACAGTAAATTTTTCATTGAAATTTTAAGATAATATGATAATAAACTCGGAAAAACAATTGTCCTACAAAATCGATGGTTTGAGTTGGAGCGTCCTCCACGCCAAATATGTCGAAATAACGAGGTCATAAAAATTATTAATAACCATCTGATTTTTTGTATGCAGCTTACTAAATATTAGTATAATTGAATGGCCACAAAGTCCTACAAATGTAATGGTAGGTTTTCCTAGTCCTACGCTTGGTAAAATTGTGTTCTACACTTTATTTCCGATAGGACAAAATCAAACCTAGGTTGTTATTAATGAAAAAAGTGTTACCGTGGAATCGACAACTTCCAAGCGTAGGACTAGGAAAACCTACCATTACATTTGCAGGACTTTGTGGCCATTCAATTATACTAATATTTAGTAAGCTGCATACAAAAAATCAGCTGGTTATTAATAATTTTTATGACCTTGTTATTTCGACATATTCGGCGTGGAGGACGCTCCAACTCAAACCATCGATTTTGTAGGACAATTGTTTTTCCTAGTTTATTATCATATTATCTTAAAATTTAAATGAAAAATTTACTGTTAGTCAGACAATTTCGACATCCTACCAAATCGACATGTTTTACATCTGCGCAGTTCATTACATACCTCTTTGAGAATTTGGACAGAGGAAAAATTTGGGCGTCTCGTCGAACCGAACGAACTCACGAAGATTCAGCCTGTTATTAATCACTTAAAAAACAGGCGGTGGCTGCTGGACTATTTATTGGACATCAACCGTAAAAAAAATTTAAAAAGCGGTTTTATTATAAAAGTTTTTATGAACAATTGTTTAACGAAAATTTATATCTACCTACATGTTAACTTTTATATCTAGGTACTTAAACAGAACATTCAATGTTATATGCTTGAAAAAGTTCCAATAAAGGGACGAAACGTCGCAAATTAACAAATAAGTGTTTACTTAAAGTGTCCTTTTTTCCCAACAAATAAATTTTATTTATTTATTATTATTTATTATTATTTATTTATTTATTATTAATTACCAAGGACAAAAAAAGCAAAAAGTCAATTAGGAAATAGATGGGAGGATTACGCAACGAGAAGAGAAATTAAGGGTAACGAATGCAAAAATAAAAAAACTCGGGTTGCAGTGTATTTGCGAAAACAGGCAGTGTGACGTAATGTGAATTTATGTTTGTTTTTGGACAAAATAAAAAATTTAACCCCTTCATACACCCCTTAAAATAATATTTTGTTTTTAATTTCAATATTTTCACTCTGTTTTATCAATTCATCATCTGCACAAAATTATACACAGCGTTCAGTATAATACGCGCCACGGATATAAAAGGTTCTGAAGTTAGTCACAAATAACGTCGCAAATACATATTTTAGAGTCGTCCTGGTTGTTTTGTGGGAAAGGAAGACTCCCACCACCTCCCAATTACCGGCACAGAACGTGCGCTCGTCGGTGATTGGTTATCGCTAGTTGTCGTGTCACTTGTCGCTTTCCTGCTATAAAGTACAGTCCAGTACGCTATTGTTAAGTTGTTTCTTTGATTGTTAATTGATCAAGATGCCTAATACAGTTTTGCATAGACAAGCACGAAACATATTTTTTTGGATGACTTTATGCAAGGAATTAGACTTTAGATTAAAGAAAAATTAAAAAATTTAAAATTATAATATAGTGCGAGTTTGTAGTTTTTCAACCGACTGTACCTGCGCAAGCCTCCATTTGCATCTAACTTCAGAACCTTTTAGAACCGTGGCGCGTATTATACATATATTTTTTGGGTCCAAAAACACCGAAAATTTCCTCGGAATAGATTCAAAATTGAAATTTAAGTGTTGAAATTATAATGAGGTCTTCATAAATGCTCTAAGTTCTATGCAGACATACGATTTTTAACCACAGAAGTCACAAGGGAAAAAAGTAATTTGTTTTTGTGGTGCCCCCTCTGCGGTGTTGCCCTAGGCCGGTGCCTTATTATAAATCCATCACTAGCTGTCACCCAAGATTAAAGCTCATCAAGCCCAATTAAGATAGCTCCCAACTCTGATAGAGTTTGTAGTCAATGTCTGTGAAACTAACTATAAATAAACAACAGCCATATTGTTAAATTTCAAGTGTCTCAGGAAATCATAGAAATGCATTTAACTTATTGATATTCTATTTTAATCCGCATGCACATTGCCTATAACATAAATATTACAAACACTTGTAAGTTTTAGAAATGTCGAGTTAATGGACTGAAAATGGAGCTAAATTTAACACAAAATTATGTCTGTGTTACGTCTCCTGCAACGAAATATCTTCTCCTGGATCGGTTTAAAAGTATTCTTTCACTGATGCCTAAATCAGATCATCCTTATTTCTGGAACTTGTATCTTAGAATCGGAATTTCGGAACTAGTTGCGGTAATAAGGTCTACAAGAATACCAAATGTATTTTTTAAAACTAAAATATGTTTTAGTTCGGTCAGATGACGGAACCATTGCGTTAGACCAAAAAAATCTAATTGTTAGTATTAGTTTTGTTCCAATAATGTAATCGTTGAGAGAAAATTTGGATGAGGAACAATAGAAAAAAAAGCTTTACCGATGTTTAAATTGCTAATGAAAAATGTTAAATTGATAATAACATAATATACCGAGCTGGGTAGAGTAGTGGTACAGCACTAGACTCGCATTCGGGAGGTACGGGTTCGATTCCCGGCAGGGGCAGATGTGGCTGGGACTTTTTCCTACTGCCTCTCGCCGAGAAACGGTAATTCCTGTAACGGCCATCTTGATTGAGGTTTTCCATGGTTTCCCTCAATTAATTCCAGATAAATATCGAGATGGTTCCTTATTCAAGGCCATGGCCGATTACCTATCAAACTCCTAGTTCAAAAATTACGTACCTTATCCTAATTTCTTATAATTCCTTCATTCGCCCATTGCTATTATATAAGTTGAAGTTTTAAAAAATGTAGAAAATAACGGGAGGTGGTAAATGGAAAATAGTAATGGTGCGAATGGCGTCTGTTATGACATAAAGTCGAGAAACGGACGTTAAACGCATTATTATTATTATATTATTATTATTAATAACATAATATTTATAAATGTTCATAGGCCCTGATAATGAAATAAAATCCAGTACAATCTCATTAACATCATGCACACAAAAAATCCTGAAGATACATACTAGCAGTATGTTTATATTATCTAGGCTCGCAAGAAACATGTTACATTAGGGTGGTACTTAACAGGTGTATTGTCAAATTTCTATGCTCCCAGAGGGTCAAACGTTTCCAAATTGATAAAAAAATTCTCTAAAAATTTGAGCTCTTAATATTAACTCTAAGATAGTCCTCATTCCAACCAAAGTTTCTTATAGAAAATAACATGTGGAAAACTCCTTTGGTTCTTCCAAATTTTAAAACTTGGGGACAAATGAATCTACAAAAATAATAATAATAATAATAATAGTAATGCGTTTAACGTCCGTTTGTCGACTTTTATGTCATAACAGACGCCATTTGCACCATTACTATTTTCCATTTTACCACTTCCCGTTATTTTCTACATTTCTAAAAACTTCAACTTAGCTAATAGCAATGGGCGAATGAAGGATTTTTAGGAAATTAGGATAGGATAGGTAATTTTTGAACTGGAAATTTGATAGGTAATCGGCCATGGCCTTGAATAAGGAACCATCTCAATATTTATCTGGAATTAATTGAGAGAAACCATGGAAAACATCAATCAAGATGGCTGGTTAAGGAATTACCGTTTCTCGGCGAGAGGCAGTAGGAAAAACTCCCAGCCACATCTGCCCTCCCGAATGCGAGTCTAGTGCTGTCACCACTACACTACCCAGCTCGGTTGAATCTACAAAAATGACACATACATATTTTTGTAGAGAATTTAACGCTTTACAAAAAAGGTACCTTGTGATTTACTGGTTCAAAAGTTTTCCGAGGATAAAGTTTAAACTTTTTTTGTAGAGCGTTAAATTCTCTACAAAAATTATGTTCATATTACTGAGTCGTTCATAAGAGTGCATATTCATATTATCGCGACTGTACTGTATTTCGAAACGTTGACCACAAGCGAAACATCGGTAAAGTTTGTTTCTTTTGATTGTTCCTCATCCAAACTTCCTCTCCTAATCTAATCTAATCTTTTTACAATTTTGCTACTTAATTTGTCTTGCCTATGATATCAAACAAAAGATTATGTTTAATAACAATTTGAATATCCATAAACAAACGGGGTCACCTGCATATGATTACAGATAAAGAACTTTTAAGTTAAACAAAAGAGTACACGACAAACAAGCGCATGAATATTTATTATAAGCCAATCAGCATTATGCAAATCAAAAACAATATACATTTGTTTATTATTGTCTAATGGGAAATTATAAAATCCAGAACTTTGACAGGCTTTTTCAGGTTTTACGTCATATATATAAATTCTTATCAAGAATATATTTTTCTGTCAAAATAATAATATTATAAAGAGGTAAAGTTAGTAAGTTTGGATGTAGGAGGTAATATCCGAAACTACTCATCCTATTTCGAACTTTTTTACCAATATTAAGAATGGACCTTCAAGGTGGACATAGGCTATATATTATCGCGTTAAAACAAAAACGCTTTTCGTGAAACCAATCTATACTAGCATTAAAAAGAGGTCAAGTTTGTACGTTTGGACATAGGAGGTTATCTTTGAAACTACTCATCCGTTTTCAAAAATTTTTTCACCAATATTTAGAATGGACCTTCAGGATGGACTTAAACTATATATTATGGCGTTAAAATAAAATCGCTTTTCGTGGAGATCAATTTTGCAATATAGATCGACGAAAAATCTATTGTTACTATCGAGCGCCTCGAAAAGCAAGATTGTAAAACACTGGAGCGGAAAGCTCCACTAATGTTGTTGCTCCCGAGCGAGTTATAAAACATAGAGCCGCGGCTATTTATAATATAATGCAAAGATTAAACATTTGATTTTTTTGTTAATTAAGGTGTATAAAAATAATTTTCGTCATAACTAAGTGACTATTGTGTAGATATTGTAACCCTAATCATTTTTATTTCAATGCATTTTTGCTCTAAAAAAACTAGGAGAACAGGAAATTGCATATATATGATTTCACATGTAAAATCCCTGTTTACATATATACAGTGTTGCCATAATAATATTTTTAAAACAAGAATTCATAGGTCAAAAATCTGGGACATCTCGCTTGCAGCCCCGGACTGTTACCGCCCTTTTTAGTCTACTAAATAAAGTTTTAGCAAGCTGCTTCAAAAATGCAGAGAGACAAGAGAAACAGTAGATTATAACAATAGATGTGAATTTAGGAATTCTTTTAGCTCTCTCAGACGTGTATAATTACACCGGATACATTCGAAAAATGCCGCAGGACGTCTTTAAAAAGAGGACGATATCCGGGAAAAAGAGAACATAGTGTTAATGTTGGGTCTTTTTGAGACAACATTAATACTCTGCATTGTCGACCATAACATTGTTTTGTTTGAAGTTTCTATTAGCAACGCTTGAGAAACAAATTAAGATTATAATTTTAAATTACTAAGAGACCCAACAATAGTAACCAATTCACTACCCTGTGGTGATGTACCAGAAAATCGGCATTAGAGATACAATAACAAAACATCAATACAATAATGGAGTCGTCCCATATTTTTTAGGTTAGAATCTACATTGCATACTTATGTACATCTTTTCCTATAGATAAAGAAGTGTGACTGTCTTTTACGTCATTATAGAATAGAATAGAGAATAGAATAGAATTTATTGATCCAAAGATATACAAATATGTATAGGATTCGTCAAAAAAGAAAGATATGTTTACAATTATTCATTTATAACAAAATCATCTATCTTATACAGACATTGTTTAAGAAGAGCAGCCTTTAATTCTCTTTTAAGTTTAGAAATGTGCAGATTTTTGAAACTGTGTGGCAATTTATTAAACATTTTCAGAGCGTGATATTCGGCGCTCTTGTTAAACAACGTTAGTGTCGATTTTGGTAAAATAATATTAGAATTATTCCATGTGTTATGTCCATGGATAACCTGAAACGTATCATAATTATGAATACGTCGTTTAATGAAACATAAAGTAAAATAGACATATATGGGCGGCACAGTTAAAATACGTTTTTCTGTAAATGTTTGTCTGGAACTGCTACGAAAATTAAGATTAAAAATGATGCGCATTGCTTTTTTTTGAAGTACAAATATCGGTTTACGCTCAGCGTTTAAAATCTACATATTTCTTTAATTCTTGATTGTAAACAAAGGAAAAATCTACAAAAGTTGGTAAACATTATAACGCACTGTTCAAAATTAACACATTTTGATACGTGAAACGACCCCATTGTCTGTCAAAAAAAAAAAATAATTTGAACCTTAACCACATAAGATCACGAGGAAAATGAAACTTCTTTAGAATTATGAACTCGTTTCATTGATACGTTATCAATTTTGCGTTACCAAGATTATTCTTAAATTTCCCCGGCATTAAATCATTTCCCCTTTAACGTAAAAAAAATTTCAAACATGTACTTCCTTTTTTACTTCAACAAGACGTCCTTTCTTTCCCTTCATTTTCGTAACCCTAACGCGTTACAAGAAATTTCAAACAGATACCCTCGCTAAAAAAGTTTCGCTTCAATAAATAAATAATATATCATACTTACATCATGTTCACAAGCAACGTATCTCCCAAAAAATCCGCGTGGTTTAAAATTATCTTGAACACTATTCACTTATTTTGAGTAAAACACTATTTCAACGTTTTATCTAAAAATTAAAACCCGTTTTTCAAAAAAATAACAGAACAATAAAAACCTTTTATAACGTGAAAAATACAATGTATTTTTAAAGATAACGCCGGACACATAACATTGCAATTTAACGACTGCGAATAAAATATTAATGGATTTTTACAGCCAAGAAAAGCATAATTTCCTTCCGGAATAGAATAGCGTCACTATATTGTGTGGTGCACTATGTGCACTAATTGTAGTGTTTGGTCTTCGTATGTACTTTGGTTGCATTCGTCAGTTATCAGTGCAACAGTGCAAGGCGGTGCATTTATGAACAGGGTGCGAGTTGTGTAGTTCATTAAGTTGAAACTTGCCAAATGGCAATCTATCTACGAGAAGTTGGCTGTAAAATGCACTTACGTTCCGGAAATTACGAAAAAATTTATTCAATCATGGTAATGCTTAGAAAATAAACTAGAAATATGTTCCTTTTTCCAATACGACTTTTATGCAAGTTTTTACAGTTTATTTGGTCTAAATAAACGGTTTAAAACCAGATAAAAACGAGAAAATAAACATAAGTTTTACACTAAATTTTGAACAGAAAATAATTAATTTGAAAAAAAATCTTGAGCAAGCCTAATTTGTCAGTATTTTTAACATAAGTTTGTAAAGAAAATACTTCAAAATGTTAATTTGCCTTCCCGTAGTTGGAAATCTCGTGATGTGCTGTAATGAAATATCACGTTTTTGTATTCAATTTTCAGGGCAAAAATATATGTTTTTTGAAATTTTTATGCAGTAAGTTCAATTTTGTGAAGCTTAACGCTTATTCACAACTAATAAAATGAATTTTGCGACCACAATTTTACACATAATTTTGTATATCCAGGAAAAATTAAATTTGAAAAACATTTATGAGCAAGCCAAAAGCAGTAATAAAATGATTAATAATATTGACTCTACTAACAGTAATAGAATGTTAACAAAATAAAATTACTTGCAATACTGTTCAATATTTTTATTTATATAAAGACGTTTCGACCAACAATTTTGGTCCTTATCAATTGAAAAGGACCAAAATTGTTGGTCGAAACGTCTTTATATAAATAAAAATATTGAACAGTATTGCAAGTAATTAATGAATAAATTTTTCTTGGGCACTTGGACTTTAAAAATAAGATTTAACTTCTTAAAATTGCAACGTTTCGTTGGTTTAATGATTTCCAACTTCTTCAGGCCAACTAAAATTGTTAAAAATACATACATAAAACAAGATTATTACCTATCCATACATGTAAGGTTAAATTAAGTGATAAAGTTATTTACTTTTAAAGTTAAATACACGTTAAAGTTATTTGTTTCATGAAATTGACACTAATAAAACAATTTTTTTTATAATTTCACAACATGGATGAGAACCAAGATTTAAATTGCAAGTAATTTTATTTTGCTAGTAATAAAATGAATTTTCCGACCACAGTTCGACATTTCCCGAGAGCAAATTTTACAATCGGACGGATCAATCACCTTAATTGTTTTGGTTATATAAAAGTAAATTTCTAAATCATGAACTATACATTGTGCACATTAATATATTAAGCTATATTCAGTTCACACGTCCATTTAGACGTTAAATAGATATAATATATGCATGTAATTTAATATAGATATTTACACTGGCGACTCGTGTAACAAAGAACTGTGGCCCCCATAGTAAAATTATTTATTTATAAAAGACATATATCTACGTGTTACACAAATGTATGACCATAATTTTATAGACTGAATTCAGGAAAATAATTTATTTCCTAAATTGCACTTCAAAATAAATTACGAAGACAGAATTGACCGCAAAACAAATTTATTTTTTCGTTTCAAAAATTTCAATAACTATTTTTTATGTAGCAATTTTTCTTTATAGGTAGTGAGCTAGTAACAATTTTACTCATAGTATTTCTTCAAATCTGAGTTTTGTGAGATCATTAAGGACACTATCCTGAACACAAAAACCGCAGTCTGGCATCTGAGACCGGGGAAAATGCGTGGGTGGACGCTAGGGTTGCCAACCGTCCCGCTATACGCGGGACGTCCCGTTTCTGATATCTGTAACGAGACGTCCCGCTCAAGGTGTGTGCGGGACGCTAATATCCCGCTTTTCGGAGGACGCTAAATACATTGCATCTATTCCGTGTTCTAATGCAGCAGCAGAGACTCTTCTCACTTTGTAATAATGCCTGGACTGACGCGCGAAATCGTCTTTATGTGGATTCTGTAAAGTCAGAGCTACAAGTTAACGTAAATTTTTCTTAACCATGCAAAGCTTTTTACAATTTTGTACTTAAAAATAAAAAAATACTTAAAAGTGCCAAATGTCAAGAAAAATACTCATTTAAAAAGTAATTTATAGTTTTCATAATAAAGTCTAATTTACACTATAACTGTTTTTTTTAGTAAATATTGACTATTATTAATCTAACAAGGTGTTTTATTTTACTTCTCATCCTGGTTTGTAAAGAAAATTTCACGTTTTTTTGTATTCTAAGTAAAAAAACCCGGGTCGCAGTGCCAAAACCCTGCCGACAATATAGTGTATTTGCTAATACAGGCAGTGTGGCTTTATTATGCGAACTTAACTTGGTTTTTGGGCAAAATAAAAAATTTGACTCCTTAATACACCCCTTAAAATAACATTTTTTTTCTTAATTGCAATATTATTATCAATCGAGCTTCTACACCAAGTTATATACACCTTTCAGTAAATAACTCACTATCTGCAAACTAGTGTTTTCGTAAAATTTTTAAATCCGGTCCTGTAAGGCCGAATTTATTAAAAGTTTAGGGACACTTTTTAATTATTATCAGAGGGTTAAATTTCAATTTTGAATCCATTCGGAGAATTTTTTCGTAATTTTGGGGCCCAAAAACATTTTTCAACCCCTAAAAACTACCCTTAAAATGGCCCGATTGGGCCCATTTTAAATAGGGTTCGTGCGGTGGTGGATTCCAACATGCGGACCAAATTTAGTTAAAATCAATTAACTCCTTCGAAAGTTATTGCCCGCACATATATATATATATAAATATATATATATATATATATATATATATATATATATATATATATATATATATATATACATATATATATAAACATTTTTAAAAATGGTGCCAAAGTGTTTAGGAGGTTATGATACGTCGAGCAATTTTGGTCCGACCCCTAGGTCCCGCCATCCGACCGACGCCAATAGTGTATGTTGCCATATGGCAAATACACTAATTAGTTGGATCCCGCTTTTTAAACCCTTGTCCCGCATTTGAAATCATTATTTCCCGCTAATTTGTATTTTAAAGTTGGCAAGCCTAGTGGACGCGGTCAAAGAGGTCAAACTGGAGGTGTCACTAAATATATTTTCTCATATTTGAAATTTTCTGAGCAATAAGTTTAGGTGTTCTTGAGCACGAAAACTCAAGTCTGGCGTTTCGTACCCGGGACAACCCTCGTCTGGCAAAAGATTGAATATGTCGAAATTCAGAATTTTGATTTCAAACAATTCACTTTTTTATATAACCTTAAAAAGGTTACCCTGGTTTTGGTAGATAAGTTTGATATATCTGATCATTAGACATTTTTCGTTTCATAACACTTTCGTTGGTCTGCCAAACATAATTTCCCCCAAGCACGGGCCGCCAGACTTGAGTTTTAATGCTCAAAGGCACCTGAACTCATCGCTCAGAAAATTTCAAACATGAGGAAATATATTAAGTGACATCACCAGTTTGACATCTTTGACCGCGTCCACCCACGCATTGTTCCCGATCTCAGCTGCTAGACTGCGGTTTTTGTGTTCAAAATAGTGTCCTTAATGAACGCACAAAAACTCAGGTTTGACGAAATACTATCACTAAAATCGTCATTAGTTCCCGAACTATAAGGAAAAATTGCTATATGAAAAAACAATTTTTGTATACCAAACATCAACAAATAATTTAGACCACTACTGATAGCTACGGAAATTTATGCGGGAATTGAGCAGGAAACTGAAGGTTGGTAACCTGGCGAGGGATCGCAATAACTCAATTCAAGCAGCTTCTCTATGTTTTCACGATAACTCTAAAATAATCTTCATACCGAAAATAAATGGGCAACTTAATTGGATAGAATAGAATAGAATAGCATTTTTTTTCTGTAAGTTGCAACAGCAACATAGAACAGGTCAAATTTAAAATTTAAAAATCACACAAAAACACATTAAAAGAATAGTGTACATATTACAATTTAGAGCATAATGTAATTAAGTAATCACTCATACTATAAAAATTTTTAGAGTTTAAAAATGTCACAAGCTTTTTTTTAAATATTTTTAATGGAAGGTCTTTTATTTCACGGGGTAAATTATTAAATATTTTTATAATGGAGTTCAGTGGGCTCTTGAGCACACAGGATATATGCGTTAATGTTAATACAAAGTTTACTTTTTTTCTAGTACCATAAGCATGTTTTATCGTATTATTAACGAAAAGTTGGGGAAATTTTACTACAAATAAAGCACAATCCAATATATATAAGTCATAGACGGTTAGTATTTTTAAATCATTAAAAGTTCGAAATATTGTAATTTTCAAATAAAATTACAATAAACTCTTGGATACGCGTTCTCTAATATTTATTTTTCAGTTTTTCTGGCCGATTTTTAAGTTGTAATTTGCCTTTCAAAACAAAACGTTCAAAGATATAAACAATTGTTTAACGTCGTAATTAGATTCAATCGGTTATTTTCAAAACTATAAAATAATACCAAAACCAAATTCAAATATATTATCACTGACACAAATAGCACCAACCAGAACGAGATTTTATCAAATATTTTAAAAACACGATTCAACTGACCAATCGACGCTTGGCGTCGTCATCGGAAAACAAACGAGCGTCGACGGCGCGCCATTCAAACACACACTGATGTCATCAGCTTAGTTAGTAGCCGTCGTAGTTTGTACCAGGAAGAGAAGAAATCGTTGCGTATTGTACATGGTGTGACGTATATAGATGATCGTAAAGTCTCGTCGCAAGTGACAGATGGCATGCAGACCACGCAATAAAAAAAAAACTGCCCAAGTGCGAGTCGGACTCGCACACGAGGAGTTCCGTACCACCGTACAATATTTATTAACTTTATTTTATTTTTATTATTTGTTGTTATAGTGGCCATAGTAATACAAATTCTGTGAAAATTTCAGGTGTCTGCCTATTGCAGTTCAAAATTTTGTAATTAATGTTTAAAATTATTCTGAACAAAATTATTTTCCACTTTTTAGTGCAAAAGAAAACCCTTGTTTTTGAAATTTATTTTATTTTAACTTAATTATTTTTTTATTCAAATAATTTACGTTTAGCTGTTGGTCCTGCTGAAATTCCCACTTCTATTGTAGCTGCCGTGTTTCATTACAATCGCGGGCGGAGCGGCTATTAATTATAATGTCGAGCGAACGAACAGAGTGAGTGAGTAATGAAACAATTAGATATAAATTCGAGCGAACGAACGGGGTTAGTGAGTGAGTAATGAAACAAATAATTATAAATTCGAGCGAACGAATGGAGTGAGTGAGTAATGAAACAACTAATTATAAATTCTAGCGAACGAACGGAGCGAGTGAGTAATGAAACAATTCTATCCATTAAAATCGCAGGCAGAGCCGCGGGGAGCGGCTAGTATTCATGGATAATTGAGCTTGTTATATCCCCAAAATAAAATTGATTCGATTGATTGATTTTAAAAATATGTTTAATTGTTTCCTATATTAAAAATATACGTACTTTGAAGAAAACATCAATTAATTTGGACATTAATATTTTCGAAACGAATAAATTCCGATCGCTTGTATTACATAGGTGACATGTGTACTGAACACTACACTGGTTATATAGGTAAATTTTCTACTTCTATTTCTGTTTTGTGACAGAAAAAAATGAGACGTGTGTTATAAATAAACCACAGATTTTAATTACTAATATCATTAATTATCTAGTTCTAAACTATTAACATACCTACAAGAGAAAGACTATCAAAATTGAGAAAACAATTTTATATCCACAGTTTTGAATGTGTGTCATTTAATCATCTAATTTTATTTACCTGAAGACAACTTGGGAATTACTATAAATGACTTTATTTTAGGAGCTGATGAGGGATTTATACTGGTTAAAAATAATTTCTCAAATTTTCATTTTTTTCATTTTTTATCAACAACAAAAAATATAATTCATCTTTAAAGTTCAATTCCAAAATATGTGATGTATATTTAATTTAAATTCAAAAAATTTTAATAATTATACTGACCTCTAACGAAAATTAGTTAAACTGAGCAACTGTCATACTATAATTGTAGTTGACTGTGAAAATAATATAAATAAAATAATAAAAAAAAGAAGATATTATTTTCTACAATTTTCAATTTTATTGATCTTTGTAATGCAAAATTGCCTTTTATATCATAGTTTTATTATAATTTAAACATGCTGAGGTTAGTCAAATTATTATTTCTTTTTAGTAAATTATTTAATCCATAAGGTTTTATATTTTTATTATATTATGATTGTTAATTTTTGTAAAAAAAAATTTTTCCAGAGCTTGAAAAAGTCTTAATTTAATAAAGACGAAACGTTGCAATCAATAAGTGTTTAAATTGATTTTTTATTTCAATTACCCGTGAAACTAATTTCTAAAAAATATAATTTTAAACAAAATGAAATTACTTGCAATTACTGTGTTCAAATTAATTTTTTATTTATAAGACGTTTCGACCAACCATTTTGGTCCTTTTCAATTTTTTAAATATAAAATAAATTACAATTGTTTATATAATTTTGCTGAAATTTTGTTTAATATTCTATTACTGTTGGTAGAGTCAATATTATTTATTATTTATTAAAAAATATAATTGTTAGAACATTCATTGTTACAATGCTAAATTAGATTTTTTTATCTACTGTCACCGTCGGAACTCAAACTCCAATCTTTCCACTTTCGCGGCGGAATGAGTTATCAATTACTCTACCGTGCGCTAGCTTAATATAGTTAATTCATCCTAATAAAGCAATTGTAACATTAAATTCACCACATGCGAGAGTCGATGTTTTTAGCTAGGTAAAATACTCGTATTCCATAGTTCCCTAAGTAGGCCTGAAACAAGATTACTAGAAATTAAGGTTGGGCGTTAGCATTGTTGAAGCTGTGACTGGGCGAGACGGGAAAGAGGGCGGGGGAAGTAGGCTTGTGGAGTCTTCTTCCAAATAATTGGGATAAACAATAATTGAAAAACCAAGTCATGGGTATCGGTGATGTAACAATCGACTCAACCAATCACAGACGTGACCATGTTTATAGCCTCTTACGCCCTACCTTCTAGTATTCTAGTAATCTTGGGTCTGAAATACTTCCTAGATATATGGAACTTATAAACGTTTTTGGTCCACTGCATGCGAGAGTTTTCCTATATACGAAAGCGCTTCAAATACGTTGCTTGTAGGCACAATAGTTACAGTCGATGACCTCGATTTGTTGTCAAGCAAAGTGCTTTCAGGTAATTATTATCGTATTATTATCAATGTCCTTGAGAGATTGTAGCTGATAATTATTAACCTGATACGCTTCGACATTACCAGGTGATATACACTATTCAGATTTGTAATCAGTGCTCCCAACGTATTTTTTGTTACCAAACAATATTGATGCTTGACGAACATATGTATCTTAAACAGGGAATGTTAATTTTCCTGTTGTTAACAAACACATTTCCTGGCAGGATAGCAGAAAAAATTCCAGTCAATTGGGCAACAGGGGCATTCTAACTTTAAAAATATTCACATTCGACATACATATTACACAAATAAAATAAAATTTCTGTTAACGCGCGCAGTGACGCGGGTATCGGCTAGTAATAAATATGACATTTGCTATTGGTTTCTATGAATATGGTTTAACATGTAAAAATTAGTCAAAACATGCTTGTCAGCTATACCTAACTTCTTTTTGACAGATCTTAAGAACAAAAGAACAGCTGATATTTTTTTTTATTTTCACAATATTTCCGAAACTATAAAGTTTAGAAAAATAAATAGAACACAATAGTGGAGTGCCGTAAGGTTTATACCTCGGAATTCAGGGCCAGTCAATGAATCTTCATAAAAACTGTTGGATTGCATTGTTAAAATCTCAAATAAAAAAGTTAAAAAACAAAAATTTGTCGCTCTCGATTGTGGGGTGGATGCTACCCCTTCACGGGGGTGAAAAATGTTTCGTTGAAAATAAGCACGGAAATGGATAGATTGACTAATTCTAAGCAACTTTTGTTCTATAAAGTTTTTTCTGAAAGTCCATACTTTTCGACTTATTCGTGAGTGTAAGTGTCAATTTTTCAACCAATAAACCCATGTTTTCAGATGGTTTTTCCCGAATAACTGAAAAAGTAAGTATTTTATCGAAAAAATCATTCTTAGTAAAAATGTAGCTTATAAAAAACAAAAATAATGGTGAGTTTATAGTGTCTATAGACATACAAACGGAGTACTACCTTGTTGAAGGTTGGTTCTTATTCGTCAAAAGCCAAAATTGAAAGTTTCAACGTGAAGTTACCAAAATACCATACATTTTTTGGGGGAAACTCATGGAACAGTTTTTGAAGTGCTTGAAAGAGCCTTTATTTTTATTTTTTATAAAATTCCCTAGCATCAAAACTAACTGAGTTCTGATGAAAATAATGTTGGTCCCTATTTTTTTCGGCGTCAAAAAATGTGAAAGTCATCCCCTTATTACCACCCAAATTAAAAATAATCGTTACCACTTCACAATTCACTTTATTTATGTACTTGTAACATGCTCTAGAAGTTTCACAGGTTTAAAGTGCTTAGTTTTGAAAAAAAAATGAGTTTGAAGTAAAAAGAGCATTTTTGTAATTTTGCAAAAAATTGCCTTTTCTTCAAAATAACTCAAAAACTATTAATGATACGCAAAATTTTGTAGTGTGCCAAATCATTATGGAAAAGTATATTATGAGAAAAAGCAACGTTATTGCATATATATTTCCTTTGTGCTTTTCCACGCTTTTTGAATCAGCCACTGGACATGAAATAAGTGACAAATTTACTATACCTAGCATATCTATCATCCATCACGTATTGAATAAAAGATAAAAGTTAATTATTTTATAATTTTTGGTGCGTGATAAAAGCCTGTTTTTTAGTTTTTTTTAAACTACATATAATTTATTTCACCATGAAGAACATTCAAATTCAGTCTTTGCTGAATTAAAATTAATTTTGACAAAAAATACAAATAATAAATTTTGAAAAAACAGGAAGTATTTTATGAATCATATTGTAACAAGTCCATTAACCCTTCACTCTAGCGGACAACAAACAAACCTCTTGAATGTACATCATTCTGACATTATTTTCAGGTCTCAGATCTAAAAATAAAGACATGCATCTGTTATGCTCGAAGAAAAAGCAAAACGATTCAACAGATTTTCAGTAAGGCTAAACGCACCCTATACAACTCACAAATTTATTTTATACATCGAAATCATAAATCAAGTCAATAAACTTAATTGCGTCATCTGGACACTATTTTTAAGGATTGCATATATTCTTAAATCGCGCCGTTTTGAGGTCCTATTCTGACTATTTTCGGATGAACGTTTCTGTGTGTATGTAAACAAATTTTTGTCGTACGACATCTTTAGAACGAATCAATTGATTGAGATCCGGTTTGCGGCATTCGAAATGGCTTATTGAGATTTAGATTTGACTAGATTTTGGAGTCAATCGGTGAAATAAATTCGAAGTTATTAAAAGAAAAAAAATCATGTTTTTGCCGCATAACTCCTAATTTACTTGTTTATACGATGTTCAGAAAAGTTCATTAAAACTTAAATTAACCTAAATATAAAAGCCTATCAAGAAAAAAAGAGAACATTTTTTATTCATATGACTCAGAAATTCTCATTTTTTTAAGTGAAAATTTCTTTAAGCGCGTTGGGCAATTTTTATCTCTGTTTTGATGGGGGTAAAATCGTGACTTCACGTCACCGACATGCTAGTGTTATTTCTGTTATATCTATTTTTGATTATAATTCGCTCAATTTAAATCAGATCGATTCGAGACCTGTCTTAAACGAAAGAGGAAGAAATTCTACATACATTTTGCATAACAGAATACGCCGAAATAGTTTTTTATACATATAAAACAGAATAAAAACTGTATAAATTCGCTTTTATCTAATAAATCGCGCACTTTTTTCGGACATTAGAAGATTGCGTATGTCCTATCTTAAAAAGAAAAACGGTTTTTTTTTAAATTTTTGTCGTACTATAATCGAAGACAAAGAGGAAAAAATATTGTGACTTCACTGCGGTTAAAGCCGTCCGATGAAGTCAGCACGGTTAAAATTGATGACTAAAAAACAATTAAAAATAGATTCAGTGCGAATTGTCGGTTTTTTGCGAGTATTTTGCAGAAAAAAATAGTTCTTCTTATTAGACTAATTATGAAGTAAAAAATTATTATTTTAACAATTCTAGTAGAGCACAGATTTGTAGGGAAAAAATACTTGCAGGCATAAATCGTATATACAGTGTGTTTCACTTTATATGAGGACACCTACTTTTTCATTTTAAAAGCAATCATTATAAAATTTTCAGCAGTTATGCAGACCATTAAGATGCTTCTTTTTTGTAGGAACAAAATTTTTCAAAAATCAAAATCTAGCCAACTACGATTAAAATAAAAAGTAGGGTTTCAAGTAAACTCATATTATGTGCGATCAAAATGGACCAAAATTTTATTAAAAAAAGTTGTTCAGAATCACAAAAACTCTTAAGTATGAAGTTTTGTCAAAAAAAATAATTTCTCAAAATATGAAGAACGCCTGTAATTTTTATGCTATTTAATTGTTTCATGGCAGTCTTGTTAGTAAAACAGCAAATAAATTGCAGATTGCATTCATATTTTGAGAAATTTAAAAAATGATTTTTTTTGACGAAACTTCATACTTAGGAGTTTTTTGTGATTCTGAACAACTTTTTTTAATAAAATTTTGCTCTATCTTGATCGCACATATGAGTTTACTTGAAAACTCACTTTTTATTTTAATCGTAGTTGGCTAGATTTTGACTTTTGGAAAATAATGTCCCTACAAAAAAGATGCATCTTAATGGCCTGCATAACTGCTGAAAATTTTATAATGATTGCTTTTAAAATGAAAAAGATATTTAGGTGTCCTCTTGTAAAGTGAAACACACTGTATATAAAAAAACTTTTTTAAATAAGCCTACCACAATTAAAATGACACAATTTTCTATGATAATAAGAAATTGATTATCGCCGTACAACGGAACGTAATCTCATGAATAAAAAAATATTACCATCACGAAAATACAAAAACCTCTTCACGCACAAATATACAAAACTTGAACAAAGTACTTACCTACTAGCTTGAACAAATAAGTCCACTTTACGTAAATCACTACCACAATTTTTAAAAGTTAAATAACACAAAACTTATTAACACTACAATAAAATATTTACAACAAAACTTACTTTATAAATAATTCGTGTCTACAAAAATCTGATACAAGAAACTTGACAAAATATATGGTGACTAATTTATTTCTGTAGTAACTAGTTTAGTTCTGAATCTATATTTTTTTTTACTTTATATATTATTAAGCCAACAAAGTCAACGATCTCTCTGATCAGGTGATTAAAAAAAAAGGATGCAAACCATTCGAAAATACTGATTTGGAAATTCGTGTTTCTTTTCAAAACAAAATTCATAGTTTTTTATACAGCGTGACATGTCTCGGAAAAGGACGAAATAAACCAAATGAAATGTAAAACAATATGTAATAAAAACGCTTGAAAATTCTACAAAAAATATTTTTAAATTATTTCTCAACCATCGTTTCTAACAATAAGTTCAACCTCAGGTATATTTTCCGAAACGATCGTCGAGAAATAATTTGAAAATATTTTTTGTAGAAATTTCAACTATTGTTATTTATTTGTTATTATTAATCATGATCTACCAAGTGCTGAGTAAAAAATCAGTGCAAATTATAAGAAATGAAATGTGGCGTAGGACAATTGAAAATCCAGAACTGAAAAAAAATTGCATCAATTCAGATATATAATTGATTTTTCGCGCTGTTTGAGTTGTCAGTTACTCCAGCAAAAAGTTGAAACAAATAAAAATAATCGTAAAAAAAAGACATCATTCCAAGCATTTTCGCTCAGTTATTCCAACCAAAACTTTCGTCTCAGTTATTTTGTCGATTGGGGTAATCTTTAATTTTTTTAAACTACCCAACATAAAACAGAATTTTGTCCTTTCCGCTGAACCATTGTTGGATATAAAATATTTAGTGCATGTACCCAATATTCTCTTCTCTTTTTCATTTTTTCCTTTTCTGACCTCAGTAATGATAACGGGTCATTCATAAATTACGTAAGGCGTTTGGAAGGGAGAGGGTATAAACTCAATATTACTAATTCTTATTATAGGCAGGGGCTAAAGAATCTGATCTTAAGTAATTTTTGAATTTAAATTTTACTACTTTCACGCTAAGATATATCGCCATCCGTATCTAGTTCTCAGATTCAGTATTGAATCCTACATACATCATATGTACTTAGCAAGGACGTCACCAGCCTTTGAGCCAGAGGGGGGCAGAAGGATGAGAAAAAAACAAAAATTTCAGATTTTTGACGGTAAAGATATTAAATATTAACACATTTATTGAATCCTTAAATTTGATTTTAGTTTCAGAGTGATTCTGCTGAACGCTACATTTTATTACTTACTTATTCTGTGACATTAGGCAGGAAAACTTATAGCTTAAAAAAATCCCGAACCTCTAGGGAGGGACAGCTGCCCCTACCTGCCCCCCCCCCCCCCTTAGCGACGCCCCTGGTACTTAGTAGTTCTACACATTCTTGTTTTCTGTTGTCTCGCTGACTAGGGATTTTCCTATTATTTGAATTATGAAAAATAATTTTCGTTTCAGTTATCATTTATTTATTATATTTATTACTAAATTATCTTTTATTTTATCAATATGATTAGCTCTTACGAAAACTTCTTACTAAGGTGCAGAGGGAGAAGTTAGAATCTTATTATATCTTACGACAGGGGGAGTGGGTCAAATTAGCTTTAAAAACGCCTTACGTATTTTAAGCGGTCAAGTTAGTCGTCGCGAAAAACATCCCTCACGTATTATTGAAGTGCGACACTTTTAAAAACAAAATCAGAATAGTTATAGTCTTCAAAATAATTCGAATTTTAAGCGTGTGACACACTAAAGAAATCGGGAAATATTTAATAAGATTTTCGGATCAGGCTTTTCGAATGGTTCTAGCCGAATAATTAAAAGCATTATTTCAAAATTAGAATACAACTAATTCAACACGTTCGTAAGTATGGTTGTATGATTTAAGGCGAATTCAACATACTTAAAATATTCAAATAGTCTAATATTTATAGTGTTCTTGCTTAAGACAACTTATTATCAATTTAATAATTTTTTACAGTATTAATAACGACAAATGATGATGATTAGAGTCTTGCTGTCTTCATGGTTGAAATAAAAGAGCTTCGCAGCACTCTAAGAAGACATAAAATAGAGCCTTGCGGCACTATTAGATGACACAAAACAGAGCCTTGCGGCAGTCTACGTATATTATCTAGATATTTCTGTATAGATATTTGTCTTAAATTTGGAGAATATAATTTTTATAACAGAAAAGAGATGAAACTCACCAGTATGAACATGAAAATCACCATCCAAATCAAAACCTGAAAAAAATAAGATTTTTGTTTTAGATATGTGGGAATGGTTCATAATTTTATTTTTCGTTTGCCAGGTAAATATATTTGATTTTAATAATTTAAAACCACTATTTTAAATATTTTTTATATTGACATAATAAAACCGGTTAACCTAAAATAAAAACCAATAGGTTGTTCTAATCAGTAAAAAAGTGATAATATTATCATTACAAATATACTCTATACACTATATAGAACATAGACTCATCTATAATCACTAGATGTTAGTAGGTCAAACAACTTGATAATTTCGTTTCTAAATTCCTATGAAAGAACTATACGAAAATAACATAAGGAGTTTGATGCTCTCCAGAAGGGTTGAAAATAATTTTCATTTTAAATAAAACTGCATGCAAATTACATAGGCAAGTATTTCGAAAGAGCTAACCTTTTTTCGTTTGCCAGGCAACTATTTTAAAAATTTAAAATCACTACTTTAAACATTTTTTAAATTGACATAATAAAACCGGTTAACCTAAAATAAAACCCTAACAGGTTGTTCTTATAAATTCTGATTAAATGATCAGTAAAAAAGTGATAATATAATCAGAACACAATCTCATTTATAATCGTTGAGTGTTAGTAGGTCAAACAACTTGATAATTTCGATTCTGAATTCCTGTGAACGAACTAAACCAAAATAACATGAAGGGTTAGTTTGATGCTGTCTACAAGAAAATTTTCTTTCTAAATAAAAATGCATGCAAATTGCACAGACAAATATTTAGAAAAAGCTAACCTTAAATAGTACACAACAGGTTGTCTTCACGTATTATCCTTCACCGGGAATCAATAATCCTTTTTATACAGTTATAAAATCAACACGGTATACATATATATAAAAAGTTAGTGTAATAACAAACATATTTCGACACTTATATTTATTAATATTCTTTACACATATATAAAAAAAATTACACTTGTTTATGAACGATTAGTTTCAATACAAAAAATATTAACTATATTAACACTAAAAATTGATTGAAGTCCATTGAAAATTGCAAAAACAATAATGTTTTTGTCTTGTTTGTAGATCACAGGCTCACTGTCAGAATTGTGGTTTCAAACCAACGCTTACTGCAACAAGCTTCCATCTGACACAAAAACGAGGAATCAAAAAAACTTCGAAAATGTGGAAAATCGTTTCTGTAATGTCGTTTTCCATTACGAAACGTAAACAAACATGTTTCAGATTATTTTTTAATATCCAAGCTTTATTTTCAGTCAATTTTTGGTTCTTTTTTCGCAGTTTTACTTTCAAAATAGCGTCCATAGTTCAAGGCAGCGTCTCCATCTGGTGGAAAAGCGACGTTCAGGGACGTAGAAATTGGGAACAGACGCGTGCCAGTCTAAACTTATTTCCCTTGTAGTAAGACTTGTTTAAGTTACACTAATAGAATGTTCTTCCAATTTTTCACCCTTAAGTTTCAGTAAGAAATAAAAATCAATTATTTGCAGTCATTGGAAATTGTAAGAAATAAGCCAAGGTAGTATTATGGTCGATGGTTTTCGAAACCCTGGTTCTACGTCTATGTATTTACAGTTTAGAATCAATATCTAACGAATGTTTCCGAAGCTGGCTTCGCAAACGCTACAGTTTCTGAAATTCTGATTTTGTATCATTTATCAGTCACTGGCTGAGCCGCAATCGTTTGCAAGTTTTGATAAGATTTTTTTTTAGTGACAAGCACGTTTTTTGCCTTCCGTATTCGGGAATCTTGAGCAGAAATTCGTAACAAAACGGCAGGAAATGTAGAAATCATTATCTGGAAAGCTTCCTTCTTTAATTAAGTATTGAAAAAAGCAATTTTAAAGCTTATTAGCTGAAGATTGGTGATCACAATTAGAAAAAAAATACTTTAACATTTCCTGAGCCGAGATTATTAATATTTAAATTATACACATATATATATATGTAAAAACCGATGAGGTCAAACAAATCCTTAAAATAACCCGTTTTTCAACATTAGAATTTCCAATCCACTTTACGGTTTGATATAAATATACGTATTAATGTTTCCATAAGTCATAACAAGTTTATATTCAGCAATAAAGATCATAAATTTCTTTACTAATTTGCTTTTAATTTCATCATAGAGACAAAGTTCTTGGAAGTTAAACCGAAGGTATAATTTGTTAAAACTGCACTAAAGTAAGGGTGAAAATGTAAAGGATAGACTATCCTCTAATATAAGGCGACAGAGCGAAAAGAAAAATATCTTTTACAGCAAATTTGCACCCTAACCCAGGTAAAAAAACAGGATGACCGAAACATTTGAATTACACTTTCACTATATAGATAGATTTTATTCTGTGCCTTCAATAAAGACTAGTTGACTAAAAGGTTTTTCCTTAATTTTATACATATCTTCCACCAGTGACTATAAATTCCTAGTCAAAAGTCGATTACACCCTCTCGCGGCTCCGTTCAAGTTCTAGGTCAAAGATAAAACATTTTATTTCACATTTGCAATTTTTTTCACATTGTAATCACAGTGATTGGTCAAACATAACCCCACTTTTTGAACATCGCTTTTTAATTTGATCGACGAGGAAAACGAATACTGCTTCACTATCAACAGAAGTGAAATAGGAAATACTAAGTCGATAACTTGATTTAAGTATGAAAAGCGTGGGGAAGATAAGCGTGCATTAATACAAAACCATGTGGTAACTGGCAGATAGTATTCAGACAAGTTAACAAATAGCAACTAGCAAGAGTCAACATTTCAACTGTTTAGATGGACAGCGGTTGCGCGCATGTGTGGAATTAGTGTACTATTGGACCTGGTATGCTCACGGTGTGTTTTTCAATGCGCGGAATCGAAAATTAATAAATTCTGAATGAAAACGTTATAAACTATTAACGAAAACATGAAATTGTCAAGCGGAAACGTTCTAGTGTTTTGTTTCGTGTGTGTTTTGTTAGTGACAAAAATTAATTGTTGGGGTAAGTTGGTTTTTATGCTTGTGCTAATTTTCTACTGTACATTGCAACTGGGGACTCTCTACACTGTTATAAATGAAGTACGAACTTTATGAATTAATAAAATGCTTTTGATTTTAATATTAAACTGTATTGTGGTCATATTTGATGAAACACGCTTATAAGAGTTTTTTTTTGCGTTGGTTCGTTTGTTAATAATATTTACCTGATGCTCAATAATCAATATACAGAGCGTTCTGATTAACCCATGTGTAACTTTGCAGTGTATCCCTCCATAGACTGACATACAAGTGTCACGTAGACCCGGTGTTTGAATTCAATATTTTTTAAATTGTCAAATTTTTCAATTTATTTAAATTAAACTGTATTTTTTTAGTTTCTCATTTCAACGATAATATTTTTTGCATAAAGTTCACTAAATCTTTTTTTAATGCTTAAAATAAAAATAACAATAATGTTACATAAATTATCGTTGACTTGATTTTTTTTAAATTTAATTATAATTAATTTGTTTAAAAATATTTAATGACATTTAAAAATGATTTTATATTAATTACCAAGGACAAAAAAGAAATAAAGTCAATTTAATGACATTTTTCAAAAATTAATTATTTATTAAAAACAATTGTTTTTATTATCTGTGTCAACACCTATTATGTAATCGCGGTCATTATAAAATACAAATATTTTTGATTTATTTTTAAAAAATATATCTAGCTTCGCTGTTCTATTCAACCATATATTTTAACTTTCAAGGTTAAAGTTAGGTAACCGAAAAGATACTAAAACAAATGTATGAACCTCATCCACAAAAGCTCGCAGGGGAAGTGAAACTTCTTTAGTAGTAGATGTTATTTATATATTTCATTTTTATGCCGAATTTTATCATCTCTCATTTTTGGACAGAACGGTTTAGGAGGCCCTCCTTCGTCTACGTAAAAAATTTAGGAAAATAATTGTTGCTCAAAACGGTTTGGGAGTCCCCTCGTCTATATAATATAAAAAAAATTGGAAGATGATTTTTAGACAAAACGTCAGTCGAACTAGAGACCCCACTCTTTAATCTTGCATAACGCGTCACAAGAAATTTCAAACAAGTACGTCGTTTAAGAAGTTACACCGCAAAAATATATTCTTTTCAGTAAATTTTTTTTAGACACACGTATTCAGCTTGACTTGTGGGTATGTTTGTAAAAATATATTACACTACGATTTTCACCCCAAAATGTCCAGTCGTCGTAAAAGTTTGCAGTCGTATGCAATTTTGATGAGAATACAATATTTTGATATTTTGGCTGTAAAAATATATTTATAATAAGTTTAAAAAAGGAAATAAAAATCACAGGTGATGGGAGTGAAAGGAATGATGTCTATCCAACCGTTTAAAATTATTTATAATGACCAAAATTTGAAAAAAATATATAGTTCCAAAAAAATCTAAAAAACATGCCTATATTAGCGCACTAAAAAGTAGTGCCTTTAAACGTTATAGAAAAGCAAGAAATTCATTTTCTACTTTTCATGCGTGTTTTTTAGATTTTTTTTGAAATTTAAAATTTTTAATTAGATAACGTCATATATCTAAGACCATCTATTTATCATTTAAGTTAACAATGTAATGTCGCTTATGTTCTTTTATTAAAAACGTGCGATACTAACCTTGGTATTCTTATATCAAAACAATTATTTAACATCATAAAATTTTGTAATTAACAAAATTTACAGGTAAGAATAAAACAAGAGGTACTAAATTATCTGAAAGATTAGTAGTAAGCCACCTATAATGTACCTGCATCGAGTGCCCCACACTTTTAAGCGTAATAGAAGAGAAATATATTTATTTTCTACTTTTTAGTTTGTTGGTATAAACGTAGTTTTTAGATTTTTCTGGAAGTTTAAATGTTATATTATTTTAAAACGGCTAGAGACACGTTCTCCCACCATTTTACCGTTACTCCCACCATCTGTCATTTTATTTCCATTTTTCAACTTGTTGTACAAATATTATTGTAGTAAAAATATTAGAATATTGTATTGTCATCAAAACTACACACGACTGCGAAGTTTCAGATTAGTTAGACATTTGAAAAGGGTGAAAATCGAATTGCAAGTTTTTTTTATTTACAACACACATATACCACACAAGTCAAGCTAACATATTAAGCGTGTTAAAAATGCTGGTAAAGATAACAGAAAAAACTATAGCGAAGGTCAGATTTTCATTAATTTTTGAGATTTAGGACAAAATTAGGCACTAAAATGATGTAACTGATGTGCCGTTCATAAATGATTTGTTCAACATAAACGATTCCTTCTAGTAGGGTTGCCATCTCTAAAATTTGGCAACCAGGACAAGACGCGTGAAAACCCCAGATTTTAGAGCCCAGAACCCGGACATGTCAACAGGTTTTTTTAAACATAGTCAGTGTAACAAAAAACAGTTGAAAATGTCATAAATCATCTTTTTATTTATTTTCAGACCTTAAAATTAAATTTAGTCATCTTTTATCATCATTTTAAATGTACCTAACAAAACAGAATCTTATTACAGTTTGTTACAAATGGTTTTAATAATCAGTTAGAATTTTTTTATTCTTAAATTTTTAAACCCGGACTACAAATGAAGCCCCGCCCGAACGCTCCCCGGATGCCCTCTAAACTAGGACAAATCCGGGGAAACCCGGACGGATGACAACCCTACCCTCTAGCATGCCATAAAGGAACGATTTAAAATGTATTTTTAAACGCGTTTTAATTTTTCAAATTAATTAATTTTTTTTTGTCGAGAGCCATTTTCATAAAAAAAACATTGAATATCTTTCAACGAACTTTCATCAGCATTTTTTTCAGGGCACTTATCTTTACAATTAGGTACTTCATTCATAATTTATCTAAGCCAGTGATACGCAACATGTTTCCTCGAAGGACCATTAATTTATAAAATGTTATTATACTAGTTTTTGCCCGCGCCACGCTCGCGGCACTAGCTATAAGAGAGAATATGGATCTCATAATAATCGTGAACAGTTATAACTCTGGAACTACCGAACCGATTTAAGAAAAACAGTTTCCAGTTTCTATTAGCGTTCAAACCAATTATAAACGTCGAAAATTGTGGTTTTCGTATTGCATGACTAGACAAATATTATAACTTTAAAAATTTATTAACATAACCTAAAGCTTGACCAGATATTGGGGCGAAATGGAAAATATTTGTATGAAAATCGGTTCAGCGGGTATATATTCTCGGACTAAACTTTTTAGAAACTGAATAATTATACGTTTATATTGAAAAACAGAAATTTAATTTAAAACCACCTGATATACGTACATAATTGTTGAAGACATTAAAAGGCAAATAGAATACCAATTAAAGATATTAAAGTAAAATCAATTTACTTCAAAAACAAATTTGAAGATTAAAACTCTTAAAACTGCACATAAAAACAACTACGTTTCTCTTTTACGACTGTACTAGGTGACATTTGTAAATACAATATTAATAATAATAGAAATTAGTTTCACGGGTAATTGGAATAAAAAATCAATTCAAACACTTATTGATTGCAACGTTTCGTCTTTATTAAATCAAGACTTTTTCAAGCTCTCAGCATGTTTAAATTATAATAAAACTATGATATAAAAGGCAATTTTGCATTACAAAGATCAATAATAAAATAAATTGATCTTTGTAATGCAAAATTGCCTTTTATATCATAGTTTTATTATAATTTAAACATCCTAGAGCTTGAAAAAGTCTTGATTTAATAAAGACGAAACGTTGCAATCAATAAGTGTTTAAATTGATTTTTTATTCCAATTACCCGTGAAACTAATTTCTATTATTACATATTTTGGAATTGAACTTTAAAGATGAATTAATAATAATAAAGTAAAATCAATTTATTCAAAACAAATTCGAAGATAAAAACGATTAGTATCGACTGATTGTTTTTATAATTCAAAATTAAATTGTGTCAAAGATTATCAAAATTTGTAAAGTTTCTCTAAATACATAATAAATAGTAGTAATAACTGCTTTTAACTAAGTAATTTCCACTTAAGAATTCCATACGTTGATAACAATTATTTTGTTTTATAAAAATCGAAAGATCAATTTTTGTATTTTCGAAAAAAATTCCATCAACACAAATTACTGTTCAAATAATTAAGAAATAGTTTAATTAATAATACTATTGTATGACAGTAAATAATGAATATGAAAGAAATGTAACAGCAATTCAATGCTAAACAAAAAAGAAACCTTGACTGCAATTTATTTCAAATAAAATTCAAACGCAATATAAACTATCGTTTAATAAATTGCTAAAGAAGTATGGTTAATCTTATAAAACATTTTAAATATAGTCGAGCTCATAGGGATACCGTTTTTACAAGCGTTTATTTAGTTTCACCTGTCCCGTTGTCTGTCTGTCTGTAATCGAATTTTACAAATTGGATTTAATCCACTTTTCGTTGTTCGATTGAGCTGAAATTTTGCATACACCTTTGGTTCTGAAGACAAATACAATATAGCACATTGAATATCATGTTAAATCCGATATGACCGCCATCACAAAATGGCGTATTACCTTCTTCTCAAATGAAATGCTATGACAAGTAGAATACAATTAGCAGTGCGACTTCGTTCCAAATCCAAAATGGCGGCCGACACAATATGGCGGATCATCTATTTCTTTACAACCCCCTTGATATGGGTATCAAATGAGAGGGTATGACAAGTAGAATACAGTAAACTGTGTGACGTTATTTAAAATCCAATATGGTGACCAAAAGGTGTAATTAAAAATTTGAAAATAAAATATTACAAAAAAAACTTTTTTAAAGACAAGCTTTTATTGCAGTGTATCTACTAAAAAGGGTCAAAATATTTTTTAATAATTTAGGTTTCATAATTATAAAAGCGGGGGTCCTGACTATAATAGAGCTTACAATCCACGCTTTTATAATTATATGAACTTAAATTATTAAAAATTATTTTTATCCTTTTTTTAGTACACTGCAATAAAAGCTTGTCTTTAAAAAAGTTTTTTTTTCTAATCGGAAATTGTTGCGTCCATATACAATTAAGTTAGCAGGAAAGTGGACAAATTGATGTAAATCAATAAACCAATTATTAATTTAGCGACGTTTCGGTCATTTATTTATAGATGCCTGATGAAGATCAAATAAATGACCGAAACGTCGCTAAATTAATTTCAGACTTCTATGGAAACGAAATATAAATATTAGAAAGAAATACAATTAAGTTAGCAGGAAAGTGGACAAATTGATCTAAATCAATAAACCAATTATTAATTTAGCGACGTTGCGGTCATTTATTTATAGATGCCTGATGAAAGTCAAATAAATGACCGAAACATCGCTAAATTAATAATTGGTTTATTGATTTACATCAATTTGTCCACTTTCCTGCTAACTTAATTGTATTTCTTTCTAATATTTATAGTTCGTTTCCATAGAAGTATGAAATTTCTTTGTTCTGTGATCGTTTCTTTGCCTCATGTATGATCCCAGATTCTATAGTTTTGTTGTGTTTTCGTCTCACTTTAACTTATGTAATGTTAACTTTGTTAGAAAGTGACAAAAAACATAACAGCGCTGCGTAATTCTTGCACTGATCATACAAAATAGTACAGTATAGTCAAAATCCATGGGCATTTAGATTTTCTAACAATGCAACTAAGCAAGAGAATTAGACAAACCTAATATTTTCTAGACTTTTCTAAGGATTCGTGGCAGATTTCTGATGCGCTATTCAACATTGCTGTATATATAATTACCGACACATTATATGCTAATTCGATTTATTTAATTCGTTACTTTAAATAAATCTGAATTTTCAATTATTATAAAATATAAATTGCATTGGAAGCAATTGCTTCAATGATCGCTCGAATGGGAACACACAAAAAATTATGCAAACAAAGCATTTACATAATAAATGCAATACTTGCAATTAAAATTGACTATACTCAATGCAATACTTTCAAATCGTGCAATCAGAGTTTTATGATTACATTTTATGAATCTCTACTATTATTAGAATAGTTAATATTACAAATAGAAAATATTTGTATGTTTGTCGTGGATCATCTCGGGAACTACTGAATCGATTTGAAAAATGCCAACCAATTGGGCGACAGGAACATTCCAAGTTCCAAATTAAAAAAATATTTACATTTGACATATAATAAATCAAATAAAATTTCTGTTAACGAAAATTTTGTTTCAATTCGCTTATCCCGTTGGCCTGTATCGTATTCACAGAGATACAGAGGCACAGACTTTTCAGAGGACCCCAAAACGGAAAAATATAAAATTTTGAAAAGTGATGTTTGACCTGAAATACTACCATTTCATTTGTAGAGTTGGAATGGTAAATATCTTCTGCTGTTCAAAACCTTCATTCTTCCGGAGTTGCACAGACTATATATTATTATTACGCTAAGATATAAAAAATACCAATAATGTTGATTTTAAAATTGAAAAGATCTCGAAGAAATAACTCAATGCACCTATCGGTGTATATTTATTCTCAAAGGTGTTTTTTTTTTGTCGGTATGAAATATCTCCCTTAAAACTGTATCAAAATTAATGTTTGATACGCCATTTTGAAGATTTTTTCCTGTATAATGACTAAAACTAAGTTAATATCTTAAAATTAATGTCTTCATTAAAACATTACAGTTTAAGAATTTTAACAATTTCATTCAGAAAAAAACAAATGTCGCCATGTGGTGGCGATCTGTTTATTAGTGTATTTGCCATATGGCAACATACACTATTGGCGTCGGTCGGATGGCGGGACCTAGGGGTCGGACCAAAAATTCTCGACGTTTCATAACCTCCTAAACACATTGGCACCATTTTTAAAAATGTTTATATATATATATGTATATATATATATATATATATGTATATATATATATATATATATATATATATATATATATTTATATACGTATATATATATATATATGTGTACGCGCAATAACTTTCGAAAGAGCTAATTGATTTCAACGAAATTCGGCCCACGTGTTGAAATCCATCACCGCAAGAAGCCTATTTAAAATGGGCGTAATCGGGCCATTTTAAGGGTAGTTTTAAGGGGTTGAAAAATGTTTTTGGGCCCCAAAATACCGAAAAAATTCTCAGAATCGTTTCCAAATTGACATTTAACCCGTTAGTAGCAATTAAAAAGTGCCCCTAAAATTTTAATAAAATCGGCTTAACAGGACCGGACTTACACATTTTTTGAAAACACTAATTTGCAGATAGTGATTTATTTATTGAAGAGTGTATTTAATTCGGTGTAGACGTTTGATTGATAATAATATTACAATTAAGAAAAAAAATGTTATTTTAAGGGGTGTATCAAGGGGTTAAATTTTTTATTTTGCCCAAAAACAAACTTAATTTAACATAATAAAATTATAAAACCTCACGGCCCTATACAAGCAAATACACTATATTGTCGGCAGGGTTTTGGCACTGCGACCCGGGTTTTTTGAACATTTGTCGGTAATATTAAGTGACGTAGCGGCGCTGAAGTGTCTGAATAGAGTACAGAATAAAATTGATTTCTACTCTATTATATTACGTAAGTGACCACTAACGATGCGAGGTATTCGCACAGGTTCTCTAGTATTGTTAATAATTTATAACAAAAATACTTAATCTTTCTATACTTTAATTTCTAGCTATCAAATATTTATTTAAACAAAAACAATTCCTTTACGTAAGCGCATATAATTAACCTATGTTTTGTTCACGCATATATAATTTTCTGGCATAATTTGCATACTCGTGTACTGTAAACTAGGGATGTCGAAAAAATATCGATATTTTTTATTTGATATATCGATATTTTTGGGCGATATTTAATATTTCGATATATCGATACAAAATTCCCAGTATCTAAAACTGATATTTCTCGATATTTTCCGAATAATAAACAGTCAAAATAGCTATTCATGTAATATTTCATTTCATTTCTACAACATCTAGAATATTTTTAATTATTTCGATTTACAGCTCAATTCATGCTGTACCAACAATTTTCTGTTGAATGTCACCTCTGGCTTTATTAATTTTTCGATTATTCTCTAAAATTATCTACTCCTAAATGTATTAGACGTTTGATTAATAAACAAAAAAAATCTTATTGTTGTTTTCGATTTCAGATAATTATTTATTACTTGATTTATTAGAAATGATGTCCGTTAATTGCTATTTGAGATTATAATACACTAGCCAATATGTATACTAAATTTCTTGGAGTGCCAATGTTCTCTTTAAAATTGTACCGATATATCGATATTTTTAAAAAAATATATCGGTACCGATATTGATACTTGAAAAAAATATCGATACGATATATATTGATATTTTTTGGCACTTCCGACATCCCTACTGTAAACTAATAAATATTGCAGTTCACTAGTGCGACAGAACACCCTGTATAAACTCGGTTCAATCGACATTGACTGTTGAACTTGAAATATCTGGCTTTTAATTTTAGAAGGTACATGTCATTTTATCATAATGCGTTTAATTATTACTTAGTTTTGATAATAAACTTTTTGAATAGAGTGACCTGTAGACTTCGTTCCTTTCATATTTTCAAAGTCAAGGATTTTGATGTCACTTACTCAATTCAAAAACATTTGACGTCAATAAGGTGGGTACATGATTGTTTATGCGGAATGAAAATGAACGTCAGTTTGAACAAAACTTTAAAATCTAAGCACTGAACAGCTGACTGAAGCGTATTAACTTATTAAGGTAGTTGTTGTGGTACAATATTGTCAAAAAGTTATAGATTATACGCTCCACAAAAGTATTCTAGCTTGTACATAAGTGATCCATAATTTGTACGCAAGACTGTACCCGTGGAAACGTAACCCATACAGTATTCATATGCATGTATACTTTTCTATAAATTGTTGAACTTTAAACCGTTATTTATAAATAATTAGACGGTCAAAAATTTTTTCTTATTTTTTTTTAAACTCATAACAAATGCATTGAAAGACTGTCAATTTTTGGAAAGTTTCTGACAGTTAGTTCTTTTTTTATAAATAAGAAACTGGTTTAGAACTACAGAGATCGTATGCAATCAATGTTAATTATCCAATTTTTAATTGAATTTATCTCGGATTCTATACGGTCGATCGACTTCAAATTTTCTAGGTAATTGTATTATCATGTCCTTAATAAGTATACAAAAATCAAGAATTTTCTGACGGTGTGCTTTAACCACGACAACTACCTTAAGTCCGGCTATTTTCCAAGAAAGTTCATAAATTTTTTTCTAACCTCATAGTTTCGGAAATATTTAGAAAAAAAAGCTGCTGTTCTTTTGTTCTGAAGATCTGTCAAAAATAAATTAGGTAACTGACAAGCATGTTTTCGTTAATTTTTACATGTAAGCCATTTATGTTACCATGAAAATGAATAGCAAATATCATAATATTTATTACTAGCCGGTAGCCGCGTCACCGTACGCTTTAACAGAAATTTTATTTTATTTATAATACATCAAATGTCAATATTTTTTAAGTTGGAATGGTCTGGTCGCACAATGGCTGGATTTTATTTACGTAGAAAACAAACGAGCATTGGGTTTTTGAGTTATATTTAAAAACACCTCTATATTTTGCAAGAGAAAAAAACCCGGGTCGCAGTGCCCAAACCCTGCCGACAATATAGTGTATTTGCTAATACAGGCAGTCTGGTTTTATTACATGAATTTAAGTTTGTTTTTGGTCAAAATAAAAAATTTTACCCCTTAATACACCCCTTAAATTAACAGTTTTTTTCTTAATTGCAAGATTACTATCATCGAATATCTACACCAAATTAAATACACCTTTCAGTAAATAACTCACTATCTGCAAACTAGTGTTTTCATAAAATTTGTAAATCCGGTCCTGGCGGGCCGATTTTTTTCAAATTTCGGGAGTACATTTTAATTGCTATTGAAAGAGTAAATTTCAATTTTGAAACGATTTTGACAATTTTTTCAGTATTTTTAGGCCCAAAAACTTTTTTCAACCCCTAAAAACCACCCTTAAAATGATCCGATTGGGCCCATTTTAAATAGGCTTCGTGCGGTGATGGATTCCAGTATGCGTGCCAAATTTCGTTAAAATGAATTAACTCTTTCGAAAGTTATTGCCCGTACACATATATAACTATATATATATATATATATATATATATATATATATAAACATTTTTAAAAATGGCGCCAAAGTGTTTAGGAGGATATGAAACGTCGAGAAATTTTGGTCCGACCCCTAGGTCCCGCCATCCGACCGACGCCAATAGTGTATGTTGCCATATGGCAAATACACTAATAATCTGAACACAAAAGTTCCAAAATTATTCTACGGTTGAAAACAACGTTTTTTTCGTTATTATCAAAGTTAAATTATTTACTTAGTTTAAATTCATGCGAAAATGATTGTATTTTTTACGAAAAGTGGTTTTTGTTTGAAACTTGATAACAATAGCAATTACTCCTAGAAAGTCACGTATGTTTGCTTATTATCAAAAATCGACAAATTTAATCCCATTTCAAACATTACTTTCCCAAAATATTGATAAGTTGGCATTTAAATAGGCGCACGTATAAACTATTTACCTATCGTCAAAACTGACATTTCACTGTCCATATTCTTGTATTGCAAATCGTAGTTAAGTTTCTTTCCTTTTTTTGGGAAAATCCAAACTAAGTCAGATAATAAGTGTCAATAAACATTAAACTATAACTGATATGCATTTTTTGCCATTTTTTATCTATTTATACTCAAATATATTATTGTAACATATAAAAGTTGAGTTACCTAAATTAAGGCAACATACACTATTGGCGTTGGTCGGATGGCGGGACCTAGGGGTCGGACCAAAATTTCTCGACGTTTCATAACCTCCTATAAACACTTTGGCACCATTTTTGAAAATGTTTATATATATATGTATATATATATATATATATATATATATATATATATATATATATATATGTGTGTGTGTGTGTGTGTGTGTGTGCGGGCAATAACTTTCGAAAGAGTTAATTGATTTTAACGAAATTTCGTCCACGTGTTGAAATCCATCACCGCAAGAAGCCTATTTAAAATGGGCGTAATCGGGGCATTTTAAGGGTAGTTTTTACGGGTTGAAAAATGTTTTTGGGCCCCAAAATACCGAAAAAATTCTCAGAATCGTTTCAAAATTGACATTTAACCCTTTAGTAGTAATTAAAAGGTGTCCCTAAAATTTAAATAAAATCGGCCCGACAGGACCGGACTTACAAATTTTATGAAAACACTAGTTTACAATCAGTGAATTATTTACTGAAAGTTGTATATTATTTGGTATAGAGGTTCGATTTATAATAATATTGCAATTAAGAAGAAAAATGTTATTTTAAGGGGTGTATTAAGGAGTAAAATTTTTTATTTTGCCCAAAAACCAACTTAAGCTCGCATAATAAAGCCACACTGCCTGTATAAGCAAATACACTATATTGTCGGCAGGGTTTTGGCACTGCGACCCGGGTTTTTTAAGTTTGAAGTTGCATACAGAGATAACTCTTTTAACACACTTTTATTAGCTGTATATATGACGGAATCTTTCAACGTAATTTTCACTGACTTCAGGACATCCGATTGATTAAAAAATTAGCACACATATTAAGGACCGATGACAGTACAATAATTGGATAACTTTGTTCTAATGACCTGACCAGAAACACCAGGATAAAAAATGACTAAAAAAGAAAAAAAGAAATAATCGTTTAAAAAAAAATAAGCACGGTTTGATAGCTAACCGAATGAAGAAGTCAAAAATAAATTTAATTATTAAGATTTTATGTAACAACGAAAGAAAGTGCATAACTGTATTGAGTGAGTGGACTTTCTATCGCTGTTAAACAAAATCTTAATAATTAAAAAAAACCCGGGTCGCAGTGCCAAAACCCTGCCGACAATATAGTGTATTTGCTATACAGGCAGTGTGACTTTATTATGCGAACTTAAGTTGGTTTTTGGGCAAAATAAAAAATTTTAACTCCTTAATACACCCCTTAAAATAACATTTTTTTTCTTAATTGCAATATTATTATCAATCGAGCCTATATACCAAATTATATACACTTTTCAGTAAAAAATTCCCTATCTGCAAAATAGTGTTTTCACAAAATTTGTAAATGCGGTCCTGTCGGGCCGATTTTATTAAAATTTTAGGGACACATTTTGATTACTACCAGAGGGTTAAATTTCCATTTTGAAACGATTCGAAGAATTTTTTCGGTATTTTGGGGCCCAAAAACATTTTTCAACCCCTAAAAACTACCCTTAAAATGCCCCGATTAGGCCCATTTTAAATAGGCTTCTTGCGGTGATGGATTTCAACGCGTGGGCCAAATTTAGTTGAAATCAATTAACTCTTTCGAAAGTTATTGCCCGCACACATATATATATATATATATATATATATATATATATATATATATATATATATATATATATATATACGTATATATATATATATATAAATATATATATATATATATAAATATATATATATATATATACATATATATATAAACATTTTTAAAAATGGTGCCAAAGTGTTTAGGAGGCTATGAAACGTCGAGAAATTTTGGTCCGACCCCTAGGTCCCGCCATCCGACCAACGCCAATAGTGTATGTTGCCATATGGCAAATACACTAATGATTGTTTACTTTTTGGTTAAAAACTATTAAGAAAAATCATGGAGGCAAAAATAATTTCGTTCATTTTCTCGACACGACAGGAATTAAACATAGCTCCTGTACAGAAGATGTTTAAAATTTTACTCCTAACGTTTTCTATAGAAAAACTACGATTTTCTACTTGTCATTTATATTCCACATGATTATAAAATGAAGGAACAAAATTATTGTCTTCTTAATTAATTTTTTAAGTTTAAGTTTTAATTCATTCCGGTTTGTTCGAATAATTCCCCTCATGCAATCCCAAAGAATATATTATTAATTGCATTCAAATCTATAGTTCTTGCGATTATCTGTATCGTATATATCCTTTTCTTTACATATTCGCTTACTGCTTCTCCCCTTTTAATAGCACAATTAGTAACATATATAGGTAGTCTATGTTCCTCGAGAAGGAGTAAAATTATTTTAAAATGTAAAAAAAAATTAAAATCCATTCAGCAGTTCTAGAGAAAATTGCATTTATACATATGAATTAAAGATCACTTTTTACTTCAGTTTAAAATTAGTTTCTTTCACTGGAAAAATAACTATGAAAATCGCACACGTAATTGTTTTGAAAACTCTTTCAAGAAAACTAAATTCACGAAAGTAATTGGATAAATATTTTTGAGTACCTACTTAATTTGAAATAATTAATAATAACTGATTAATTATAGAAAAAAACAAACATCAGTTAAGTATCAAGATGGACAATTTCTGTGATTTTTTGCCACTTGTAGAGATAAAAAGTTAACGAGGTATTTAATAAAATATTATTAATTTATTACTTAAATTGTTCAAATAAGATATGACAATATCATTCTGAATACTTTGTTTTTTCGTCAGAAATTTACGGACTCAAAAATGATATCAAAATAATTTGAAAATATATATTTTTAAGAAGCAATCTTTTACTCCGTAGTTTATTTAGAAAATATCTAATTAAAAAAATCTTTTGCGTGTAACTTTTACACGTCATTGAAGTGAAACTTTGATCACTATCACTTTTTGGGAAATATTCGCTTGCAAATTGAAAATCATCAATAGCACCGTAGCTCGTGGACAGAGTCGCAATAAAATATAATGTTAGAATATTTTCGGCCAGCTGCACGTTATTCATGTAAATAATGCATCAACGTATAGCCAGTTACGAAAACTTTGATATCTTTTAATTGAATCGTTGTCCTTAAAATGGTGAGCTACTGCGGTACTCTGTCAGATCTAGGGACGAACATCAGAGCTATTAGTGTCCAAAAATGAAAAAATACGTTTAACAACGTTTGACCTCAAATTAACAATGTTTTTTTCTGGTTCATCTATGACTGCCACGAAGTGAGGATGAAGGAAAGGTTGAAAGTACATGAGTCGATTAGTCCCGACAGCTTGAAAATACATGAATACTGTAGTAAAATTAGCAAATACACTTTAAAAAAAAATTGATAAGGCGCACTCGATTACAAAACGTAGGTTCCCCACTTGACCACCGTCCAAGGATTGATTTAAATTCCTAATTCCACAAAAATGACATTGCATTTATTACAAGTGACAATTTTTCACGTTCGCATTTCGTAATATTAAACGATTTTGATACAATCGATAACATTTTTTTAAAATATTTATTAGTAAACTAATTATCAAAGAATAGCTAGAAAGGTGCCGGCAGGCGCTCGCGTTTATCTAAGATAAGAAAAGATCACGTGCTATTAATAACATGAAAATTAAGTTACGTCATAAATTTTCTTTTACCGAATGATAAAAAGATAAGATTTTTTATTACGTTTCGTGACATAACAGAGCACTCGTATGATTTAAAATCAAAATATCATTTCATTTTATGTGTTATCTGTAAAATTTTAGCAACTATTAATCCTTTCCCGGTTGGCCTTGAATCCTTACTCTGGAGTTAGGCGGAGCATTACGAGACGAGAGTGAGATGGTAAGCATGTAGGTCAGTGGCGTATACAATATAAATAATAATCAGAATAAAATCCGTCTTTGAAAGAATTGTGCTCTAAACATTTGTATTTCCCAAAACAAACATTTTTTAAATAGGTTATTAAAAATAACTGAGAAGTTTTAAATGAATCGATGAACTATTTGAATAAACTACATTATTATTAAGGGGTTAGTTTATCCATGGTACGGTACTGTGTAAAGTCAAAGGTAGTGGGCGGAGTGGAAATTTCACGTACACACTACTCAAATCTCACTCATATTTTAATTAAACATGATTCTATAGGTTCCTTCCTTTCCATGCTCATATCAATACGTTTCGGGGCTCTAAACCGGGAAAGGGTTAAAATTATTATTATATTATTATTATTATAACTCGAAAACCGATGAGCCGATTTTGATGAGAATTTTACTATGGGATAAAAAAATGCCCGTTTGAAAAGAGGTTATGTTTAATCAAAATAGGTTCATTCTAGTTTAAGGCCAGGAATAGACGAGCGTACAACACGCCGCGTGCTGCACGCTCCGCGTTGCCGGCTTTTGAATACACGTGCGTGTTTTTGGCGTGTAAAATTTCGCGCGGCAGATACACTCAGTCAAAAATGGACACTGTGCAAATTGGCTGTGTTGCAGCATTGTGCTTATTATTAAAAAAACGAAAACGTAGACATCGTCGTTGGTGGGTACATCCACTCATCAGTACTAGACTCCAAACAGGAACATATTGTGTCACAGGCCAGGAATATACGATAGTACATAAATTGAGCACCAATACCTACTGCCCGAGTTGAAATGACGAAGGTCGCCTGAAAATATTTTGGACAGATCTATACTTCTCCACGTAAAAAATCTGCTCGTGTATCTCTGTGCATAGTAAATAATGTATCTTATTGCCGGCGTTTTTGACACGACGCGAGCAACACGCAAACAGAAGCGTTCGGCTAGCGGACACGAACGTGTTCAACGCTTGTGTATTTCTTTCAATTTAAAATACATTATATTCATTCCACCGGAGAAAACGCGCGGCGTGCAGCACGCGGCGTGTTGTACGCTCGTCTATTCCTGGCCTAAAGGGGCCATCTATAAAGCAACGTATGTTTGCTAAGAACGACAAACTCGTGGAAACTATTCAACCGATTTACATGCGGTTTTCTCGAAAATATTGGAAAAGTTTTAAGACCATATCTCATAATTTACTTTTATGAGATGTTCTACTTATTATTAGAGATCGGATAGCGGTGACTTGAAGCCATTTTTTTCATGGTATATGGAATGCATTGCTTTTGGCACCGGCTACTATTGTTATTTGTGGTAACAAACAGATCCCGTTGAGTCAGTTGAGTGCCAAGAGTCTGCACGTGTCTGCGTTTCGACCGTCGTTTTTTTCATTCACGTGAATCGAGTAACGAACTCAAGTGATAAATCATGCACATCTATTTGTGTTTTATTTAATCAATGTATAAACAATACAAAGAGAAAATTGTTTACGAGGAAAGCTGCTCGCAAAAATAAAGCAGATAAAAAAATACTATCACGGGAAACGGTAAGCCGCGACCAGATTTTCGTTTAAACAAATTTGATTCTCAACAGGAATGCTTATAAGTTTGTGTTCAGAAAATAAACATTCAAAAAAGTTCACGACGAGCCAAATCGCCTTGAAATCGCGAGCAGCGTTGTCAGATTTTTTTTTTGTCAAGTCGGGATTTTGGAACTTTTTGAGTGAAAAAAGCGGGATTCTTTCGTCGAAAGCGGGACATAGTAAAAAAACGTATATAATCAGAAGTTTTTAAATATTTATCTTTTTATTTGAGTTCAAATTACGTTTACGTGACAATAGATAGCAAAAATAGCCGTAGAAAATGTATTTTAATAAAAATATGATATTTTAAATCAGAATTACCGTATCGTTAAATAGTTGAGTCTTATTCGTCTTCTGAATAAAAAAAATTAAAAAGACAGAAATCAAAATCAAAAAAGTTTTATTCATTAGAAAAATATGGCGTTTCAAACAATAGTCTGAGGAGTGAGTGTTACAAATTGCAACTTACAATAAGAGAATAATTATTTACGCACGGTGGAGTTATCTCCGAAAAGCGGGACTGATCCTGTTCCCCGGGGGACATTTAATTTTGATTTAAAAATCGGGACGTCCCGCCAAATCGCGAGCATATAAGCTAGATTCTTTAACATTATTTTCTAAATTGCTTGACGTTTTATTGTTGAAAACAAAATCGGTCAAATGCCAACCAAACCCGAGTGGAGAGGGTTTCGTATCATTCCGTTTTCCGTGAAGACTTTAAGGTTTAGGATTTTCGTGTAGGTTTTCCTTTAAACTATTTTTTTCAAAATTTTAGGCGCAGTTGTTTCGAAGATAAGGGAGAGCGAATGTTTGAGTTTCGTATATTTAATATCTTTTAAACTACGCATTATAAAATTTTAAAAAATCTAGTTGTGTTTCTCATAACGAGGCCTTCATTTGATACGTCACATAATGCACTTGTTTTTTTTTTAATTTTTTGATTTGCCTACCACAATGCCCCAAAATCGGAATTCGTTTTTTTTACTTTATACGTCTGTGATTAAGCCAAATTCAGTAAAAATGACATCAAAGTTTTTTTCGTTCCCATTTTATTGGCTGCTACTGTCTATAGATTGAAATATTAAAACTGAAACAGGCAATTTTCCTCTAACTTAACAATTAGTCGTCAATTAACGGTACTATATTATGTTGTACACATAGACTAGACTAGAGAGAGAGAGAGACGAAAAATCAACATCAAAGCAGAATAGCTACAATGATATGCCGAAATAATGTTGACACTTGTAACACCGAAAACTCAATAAGTAGTTATGCACCCAAAAAATTACTGAGGATTTGGCATTATAACCTAAAAAAAAAACGAAGGCATTTCATTACTTTCTTTTGTTAAGTAAATAACAATTGCTTATCCATTTATAAATTTGTTATATCATAAATATTATTACTTGTATTTAGATACATTTTTTTGGTATCTTAGTATTCTGTAAATACTAAATTTGCTAAAATCCTTTTACTATTTACCTAAAATTTATACTACATTTTAATTTAAAATGTGAACCAAATATACAACATCTAGTTGTCCTAGAAGAGTACATTAGATAAATCATTGTTAACTCAAACATAAAAAACCCGGGTCGCAGTACCAAAACCCTGCCGACAATATAGTGTATTTGCTTATACAGGCAGTGTGGCTTTATTTTGCGAGCTTAAGTTGATTTTTGGGCAAAATAAAAAATTTTACCCTTAATACACCCCTTACAATAACATTTTTTTTCTTAATTGCAATATTATTATAAATCGAATCTCTATACCAAATTATATACAACTTTCAGTAAATAATTCACTATTTGTAAACTAGTGTTTTCATAAAATTTGTAAGTCCGGTCCTGTCGGGCCGATTTTATTTAAATTTTAGGGACACCTTTTAATTACTACTAAAGGGTTAAATGTCAATTTTGAAACGATCCTGAGAATTTTTTCGGTATTTTGGGGCCCAAAAACATTTTTCAACCCCTAAAAACTACCCTTAAAATGCCCCGATTACGCCCATTTTAAATAGGCTTCTTGCGGTGATGGATTTCAACACGTGGACCAAATTTCGTTAAAATCAATTAACTCTCGAAAGTTATTGCCCGCACACATATATATATATATAAACATTTTCAAAAATGGTGCCAAAGTGTTTAGGAGGTTATGAAACGTCGAGAAATTTTGGTCCGACCCCTAGGTCCCGCCATCCGACCAACGCCAATAGTGTATGTTGCCTTATGGCAAATACACTAAAAATTAATTTAGTATAATAGCTTTTGTCTGCTATAATTGTTAAGAAACATTCATTGTTGTAGCACTATATTAGAAAAATGTATTATTCCAACACGTCACCGTCGGGATTTAAACCCGAATCTTTCCACTTTCGCGGCGGGATGAGTTAATCAGTTATTCTACGGTGCACACAATTCAACATTTTAATCCTTCATAATATAGCGGTTTACAACACTCGAATTCACTACATGCGAGAGCCAATTACTTTTAACTATAGTTAGACATTAACTCTTACAGTAGCGAGGGCCCTTGAATGAATCAAAGATGAACTTTCCATTATTAATACGGTCCTAAGTCACAGAATTTTTCTGTTTCGTTAGGACTGTTTCAATGCGGAAAACGACAATTTAATATTGGTAAATAGTGCTACAACAATGAATGTTTCTTAACAATTATAGCAGACAAAAGCTATTATACTAAATTAATTCAGGTGGTACGTAGCTACAAGCGTATGTAAAATATCTACTAATATAAAAAATTAACTTCAAAAGCTTGATAATATAATATTGAAAAACGTTTACCAAATTTTGAGCGATTTGTTACTCTAAATTTATTAACCACTAAGATTTGGTGATCATTTACTATACATTTGGTGTTCGAATACAATTTCCATTGCAGTTGTCACTAAAATAACTAAGACTTGTAAAATTAGACTTTCTTTGTTTGGTACATGTTTAATTTTTTTGTTTAGTACAATTATTTTTTTGTTTAAGAGAATCACGAAGTGTTTTTAGTGTTCAATATATATTTTAATTCATAAAACAACTTTTTACGATTATTTATCGCGGTTTATTTAAGAATTTTCATTCTTGAAAACGCTCGCCGAAAGGATACCGAAACGTTGAATAAAAAATGTACGTAATAAGCTTAAGTTAAGAATAATAAAAGTATTTCATTTAAATAAAGTACCTAAAAATACATATTTTGTATCTAGCATTTCAAATACTATTTCCAAAAGTATCTTGTATTCGAGATAATTTTTATGAGGTACCGTAAGACTCCGCTTAACGCGGGAGATACGTTCCAATAAGTTCCTGCGCTATACGAAACAGCGTTAAACGAGATAATAGGCATAAGTGAAACAGAACCGAGAATAAGAAAATTTGTTAGTTTTTTTGTTTCGTTTAATTTAGTAACATTTATTGTTAAATATATACTTTTTTATTACATTAATTATAGATTTATTAATTGCTAATATCGATTTCTGTTCATAAAACATTTATGAAAAACAAAAGTTCGGGTAAGAAGTTATGTTTGTGATGAGAAAGGTTCCTCATTTGCCATATTTTGTTTTTGTGAAGAAGTGATCTAATGTCGTTTGCCTTTTTCTGTTTCATTCAGCAAGCTGTTATTGACAGCAAGATATTGCATCAATGAACTTCTCTGAACTTCTATCACCATTTCAATCACTTTGTATAAACTGATTCATAATTTACAAACGTTTTTTTAGAAACCGCGTAATTCTGAAACAGCGCTAAGGCTGTCGGAACGCTCTGAATTTAAGCCAAAAATAGAGCTTCGGTTGTCAATTGATTGTAGACTTATTCGTAATCATTCTGCAAATATTCTTTCTCTATAAGGAAGATAAATGACAAATCTAGGTCTCTAATGGACTACTTTTGTTATTTATGTACGATTTACTAGAAAAAAGTTGGCATTAATTGTGCCAAAAAAACACACGTTTTCAATGTCATACTACGACCTTATTCGTACTTATTTCACAAAACTGTTCCATCACAAACCTAAAGTGACTTTTCCTTTTTCGGAAAAGTTTTTTAAATCTTCAAAATATTTCCCAAACTTAGAGTAATCAATTGACAGCGGTACCCTTGCAACAACATTTTTTAGCCTCGTAGTTAACACCAGCTAAAAATTGAAACGCGCAGATGATTTGAGCGAGACAGAGCTAACGAAGGTCACACCCACAATATGTCTTTTGCCTACCTCGCCCCTTACTGCTGGGTCTCAGCACAAACAAAATTCAGAGCGTTCCGACAGCCTTAAGCGGAGCAGTGTTACGCGAGGTCTTACTGTATCTTGTACATCTCTGAGTGCACCCCCTGTATACGCTACTATAAAGGTGGCGGTTCGCGCCGCGACAGAGACATGAGACCGAAAACAGAGACGGGAGACCGAGACAAATGTCTCCGTCTCCGGTGGTCTGTTGTGTACCGAGACCAAAGACCTCTGTTCATTCAGTTTTGTTGAGTTTAGAGTCAATTGTATCGTGTTCTGGAAAATTATTAATCCACAGCGTAATGGAAAGCCATTCAGTTATGAAGTTACTATTGGAAGAAGAAGAAGACGATGACTTGCTATTATATTTCCAAATATTATCCTTCAAATTTTCATCTCTGTATGCGTCAAGTTGAGAATTAAATAGCGCAGGATGTTGTCTAATCATTTCAATCAATTTATCGGTGTCTTCATCAGAAAACGACGTCATTTTTCACAATTTTGCACGTGCGTCTCGAGCGAGACACGAGACAGTACTAGTCCGGGGTAGAGACCGTCTCGCGGTCTTCTGTCTCGCGTCGCGGTCTCCTGTCTCGGTCTCGCTCGCGAACTGACACACATAGAAAACCTAAGGTCAAGTAACGGTCTCGGTCTCCAGTCTCGGTCTCCTGTCTCTGTCGCGGCGCGAACCGCCACCTTAATTATTCGGACCTTGAATGAAATAGTAATAAAAAAATTCTCAGATAAAATTACATAAGAAATGATAAAAAATTGTTATTATATCACATTACTGTGTGATAAGATGTAGATTGCAGGACACTATTTATGGCTGGAGAGTGTAATGTACAGAAAATCGGAGACTAAATTATTCTATAGAACAATATGGTGTACGTGACTAAAATCACATATGTAAATTCGCGTGTAAAATGTAATACAATACACAATAATGTGCTAATGTCTTTTCTTCTGTTTATTGTCAACCAATCACACCGCTAAGCATTTTCATTTTATGCATATAATGCAGTGCGTTTGCAACATGAAACGTTCCCACGTGTTTTCAACACACATTTATGGCTGCTATTTCTGTATAGTCAATGTAAAGAATTTACAGCGCTCTAAAATGTTTGTTTTAATTTAACTTACGTTAAATATTGTTTACAATGTTCTTAATTCTTATATTGATCAAACAGAATAGTACCACTAAAGTACAGTAAGATCCCGCTTAACGCTGTTTCAGTATTACGCGGTTTCTAAAAAAAAGTTTAGCCATTATAACGTAAAGTATGGATCAGTTTATACAAAATGATTTAAATGTTGATAGAAGTTCAAAGGCAAGACGAAGTGTCATTGCTGTAATATTTTGGTATCGACAACAAATTGCTGAACGAAACAGAAAAAGGCCAAATAAAAAAAAACTTTAAAAATAATATTAACCTCCTCCAAAAAAGTCACTAAACAGAGGAAAATAATGGAATTTTGAGATCAGCACCAATTTAATAAAAGTAGATATGTAAAAAGTTTCCAATTAAATTGGCTCCGACCTTATAATTTCATTATTTTCCTCTTTCTAGTGACATTTTTGAAGGAGGTTAATATATATTTTCAATGATGTATTTAGGTTCGATGCCGCCCTAGGCCCCGTCCGATATGGCGCCCTTTTTGCTCTATAGGTAGCTGATTATTGAAATTAAACATCTAATAAAGCCAGGGAACCGTAAATTTGGACAACGGATGATAAATTAATTAAATTAATTTTTAAATTTCAAATGTCCTAACATTGTTTACTTTTGAAATTTTGCCGCCCCTAAAATCATGCCGCCCTAGGCCTGGGCCTCACGGGCCTAATGGTAAATCCGCCACTGTATATTTTTTTTAAGTATGGTCAATTTGAACAGGATATATGTATAAGCAATGCTTTGCGATTTTTTTAAATTTCGAAATATTTCTGTAGAAAACTATATACTTATGATAACAACGATATCTTTTTTTATTTTAGAAGCTGTGCATGTTTCAAGTTACCAAAAATATTTGATAGCTACCTACTAGATTTGTTTAGTTTATTGAAATCAGCGTTTATTTTTCTGTTATTTTGTTCTCGATTCATTTATCCGAAGAGAAATCTACACATACGACATAACAGCGGTTGACAACCGCCATTTTATATTTCTTGACATTTCATACATCTTATATCACTCTCGGGATTAAGGCGAATCTAATGCCACTTCATTTATTACAATTCACCTAACCGTTTGGAGGTTAGGAGGGAATAAAGAATCACGTATAGGAGCATTTATCTATCGAAAATATCTCCGTTACATAATTGTTTTGTTTTTTTTCTCTAATATTTGGCTACGTTAGTTTGTAAGTCACATGGTAACCACCATCACGATATGCATATATATTAATCTAAGCAGATGTTCTATAAAAAAACTTGTCGAACAGAAAATAGATTCGTTGAGGTGGTACACACAAAGCACGTGGTGTACTACTACTACCGCAAAGAACAGCTGTAGGACCCAAGTTACAAACGTCGTTGCGCAATGAATTGTAGTAGGAAAATCCCGATTTATTACATTTACTTTTTATAGCGCTAAATCTACTATTTATAGATTAACAGTGGTCTGTATGACTACTATTTGTTTTTAGTTTATTCACGGAATATTTCACAATTACCGCGAAAAAGAGATTTCCATCGGAAAGCTTACACAAATATGTATAGATTAGTGATGTAAAATTACCGGTTATTTGTGATAGTTGCCATTTTTGACTAGATAATTTACCGGCTAATTAACCGGTAATCTATGAAATACGATGGCGGCTTCTGGTTTCTGCTTCTAAGCACAACAAAAAATTAAACAATAGAGCAGTTTTCAACAGTAGAATCGAAAGAATTAATTTGTGTAGATAATGGTTATAAAATTAAAATCTCGACCGGAAGTTACAATCATGCGCAAAACTTTATGCGCAGTCTTGTATAATAATAATAAATAATTTAAAATAAATCACCACGGTTATTTAACCGATTAATCCGGTAATTTATTCTTTTGCATCACTAGTATAGATAAATTAGTGACAATAATATCAATTGTTCGCTTGTTACCTGAATTTATATATTACAGTGTAAACTCCATGTAACGTCACTTGATTTAACGTCAAACTCCCTAAAACGTCGAAATTACACACTGTGGTTGGTTTGCCTTGTTGTCCATACAATGATACACTCTATGTAGCATCACATCCACTCTAAATAACGACCATATGTCATTATAAAGCAAGTAATTTCGGCAACTTATAAAGCACCTACTGTTTGTAGGTACTTTCTAAGTTGCCGAAATTGATACGACTGCAGTTTTATGGTCTAGTGTTGTTGTTATTTGTATTAATAGTAATGTTTGTTTGTAAATTGTATGCGTTATTATTAAATAATACTATAATAGTAAAACAATATTTATTTTTCTTTCTCTCCATATAAAAACAACTATAACGCCAGAAAATGCGAAGTCCCTTGAGTGTCACTATATAGAGTTTACGTTGTATTTTATTTTAGAAACCACTAAAAAGATAGACGATTATGTCTTCAGCTGTCGAGCGTCTACAATTTACAATAAATATCAAAAATGAGGCTGTGTCTCTGATACAATCCACAGACACTTAAATCTAAGATTCAATTTAACATACATGATAAGGATTAAGCCAAAGAAAATCACAGTTTTATGTGAGATTAAAAATTATTCTACAGTCTACAAAATAGCTGCTTTGTCTGTATAGCCGTAGTAAATTAAACCATTTCTTACTAGTGCCTAAAGTAAAACAAATGAAAGTGTCCTTTTTTGAAGCAGGTTAAATTTTTTTAGATTTTCTTTTGTGGAGCAAATAAACGACGCAGGAAATAAAGAACAAAAAAAAAAACAACAGTTGAAAAACAAATCAATTTTTTTATTTTTCCCCGTCACTTTTCATGACCAACTATGATATGCATATTTAGTTGCATTTATTTGCTGGACCTTAAATCAATTTCAATGAATTAATTTATAGTACTCTATTGATCGCGTGCGAACTTCCTCAACTGACCGGAAGTAAGGTTAAACCTTCAAGCGATCACGAGACCATAACAATCTCTTTAAAATTGTACTTGGCTAATGAAACATGTTACCAGTTAATGTATAATATTGCCAATAGGAAATCAATACGTTTGTATAAATAGATCGATATGTCCATGATATGGATTAGGGTTGATGGCCAATGCTACAAACGGACGGACGGACGAACAGCGTTGTCACAGCAAAAGGGTTCCAATTTCCATTTAGGCTAGAACCAGGCTGTTCTTAATTCTAGGTAAAAGTAATGCCCGATTTTCTGAACGGGAAGCATTTAGGTACTTAAAATTTGGAAGCAAAATATCCGAAGAGTCTTGACCCAGTTTTAGAGTACAAAAACGATAAATAAGTTAAATTAAAAAAAAAAACGGTTAAGTGCGAGTTGAACTCGCGAGAAGAGGGCTCCGTATTATTCCGTTTTCGGTCAGTACTTTAAGACTTAAGACTTTCGTTTAGGTTTTCCTCTAAACTATATGGGTGAGGCCTGACATTCCCTATTTTTTGCAATATTTTAGACTCAGTAGTTTCGGAGATAAGGGGGGTAATGATTAATTGTTCATCTGTTTTCTTAAATAACTTTAAAATAACTTTAAAATAACTTTAAAATTATAAAAAAAGTATATTTGAGACCCTTACTACAATCCCTTTTATTTAAAACTAGCGGTCCAGTCCGGCTTCGCCCGGGTGTAAATGTAAATATAGGATATAAAAGATGAGAATCATTATCATGAAATTCTCAACGTGTATTGAATTTGCGCGAATTCAATCGCTTTTATTTGTGAATGTTCAAAAATCGAAGAAAAATCTTATTTCCCAAAAAGAAATTAAAAAAATTCTGTTGATCCGATCGCTACCAAACTTCAGAAGATCACTCGCTGGGCTAATCTAAAGATTGTCTGAAAATTTCATCAAAAATGGTCTACCCGTTTGGAGTCCATAGATTACATATACATCGTCTTTTATCTATATAGATTATTAAAATGTAAAAAGTGGTTATTGTGACATAACGATAATAGTTGGACATATAGTACCGCGAAGTTTTTTGTAGTTATTAATATGTTCTTTAATATTGTAGAACATACTTTTGTTCTATCATCAACAGTTTCCGCAGCGCATGCGACGAAAGATGTTTTATGGCATTTTTTTTACACCTTGGGTTACGTTACTAAAGTTTTAGTAAGAATCCCTAATATTTTCTAACAGTAAATATAGCCTATGTTACTCAGGGTGAATGTAGCTTTCTAATGGTGAAAGAATTTTTTAAATCGGCACAGTAGTTTTTGAGTTTATTCATTACAAACATACACACACGCAAAAATACAAATCTTTCCTCTTTATAATATTATGTGTAGATGTCACACGGTACAGTTTGCAAAACTTTTTTTTTAATTTCCTAATTTGCCCCTAAAACATAACCCCCATGTTCAAAATTCATTTATTTACGTTACAAAGTCGTTATTGGATCACCGACTTACATATGTGTAGCAAATTTCAAGTTAATCGGCCCAGTAGTTTTGCTTGTGACAGATGAACGGATAGACACGTGAGTGATCCTATAAGGATTCCTTTCTTTCCTTTTGAGGTACGGGACCCTAAAAACGATGGTGGTTTTAGAGATAAGTGCCTAAAAAATTACTTTATAATAGACTAGCGGCCCAGTCCGGCTTCGCCCGGGTGTAAATGTAATATATAGGATATAAAAGATGAGAATCATTATCATTAAATTCTCAACGTGTATTGAATTTGTGCGAATTCAATCGCTTTTATTTGTGAATGTTGAAAAATCGAAGAAAAAACTTGGAACTTAGAACGTGTCGCGGGTCACGCGTTTGGAACGAAATCCCTTTCGTATAAGACGTTTTTCGTAACACGTTTTATATAATCTAAAAACACCCGGTATAATCTAAAAACATCCGGTATAATCTCTAAACACCCGGTATAATCTAAAAACATCCGGTATAATCTCGAAACACCCGGTATAATCTATAAACAACCGGTGTAATCTAAAAACACCCAATATTTTCTAGCAATAAATATAGCCTATGTTACTCAGGGTGAATGTAGCTTTCTAATGGTGAAAGAATTTTTTAAATCGGCACAGTAGTTTTTGAGTTTATTCATTACAAACACACACACACACACAAAAATACAAATCTTTCCTCTTTATAATATTAGTGTAGATATAAGTACGGAACCCTCTGTGTATAGACAAAGTAGAGGTACTTGATCAAGTTTTTTGAATATTTTAACGGCTGTATGATTGTAGAGATAATTTAAAAAAAACCCGGGTCGCAGTGCCAAAACCCTGCCGACAATATAGTGTATTTGCTTGTATAGGGCCGTATGGTTTTAGACTTTTATTATGTGAAATTAAGTTTGTTTTTGGGCAAAATAAAAAATTTAACCCCTTAATACACTCCTTAAGATAACATTTTTTTCTTAATTGTAATATTATTATCAATCTAACGTCTACACCGAATTAAAGACACCCTTCAATAAATAAGTCACTATCTGCAAATTAGTGTTTTCAAAAAATGTGTAAGTCCGGTCCTGTTGGGCCGATTTTACTAAAATTTTAGAGGCACTTTTTAATTGCTATTAAAGGGTTAAATTTCAAGTTTAAAACGATTCTGAGATTTTTTTCGGTATTTTGGGGCCCAAAAACTTTTTTCAACCCCTAAAATTCACCCTTAAAATGATCCGATTGGGCCCATTTTAAATAGGCTTCGTGCGGTAATGGATTCCAACATGTGTGCCAAATTTCGTCAAAATTAATTAACTTCTTCGAAAGTTCTAGCCCGCACACATATATACCTATATATATAAATATAAATATATATATATATATATATATATATATATATATATATATATATATATATATATACATATATATATAAACATTTTTAAAAATGGTGCCAAAGTGTTTAGGAGGTTATGAAACGTCGAGAAATTTTGGTCCGACCCCTAGGTCCCGCCATCCGACCAACGCCAATAGTGTATGTTGCCATATGGCAAATACACTAATGAAGAATATTGAAATTTTATAAACTATGTTATGGGCATATGAAATATGCATTAAAGTGTGTGACCTTAGACAACATTAATATATTTAAATCGACATAATTAATTGCAAAATAATTATTATACTAGGATTGAAGAAAAACTTTTGACAGTACGTAATACAAGCATTATTATTATTAGTGTATTTGCCATATGGCAACATACACTATTGGCGTCGGTCGGATGGCGGGACCTAGGGGTCGGACCAAAATTTCTCGACGTTTCATAACCTCCTAAACACTTTGGCACCATTTTTAAAAATGTTTATATATATATGTATATATATATATATATATATATATTTATATATATATTTATATATATATTTATATATATATATATATATATATATGTGTGCGGGCAATAACTTTCGAAAGAGTTAATTGATTTCAACTAAATTTGGCCCACGGGTTGAAATCCATCACCGCAAGAAGCCTATTTAAAATGGGCCTAATCAGGCCATTTTAAGGGTAGTTTTTAGGGGTTGAAAAAAGTTTTTCGGCCCCAAAATACCGAAAAAATTCTCCGAATCGTTTCAAAATTGAAATTTACCCCTCTGATAGTAATTAAAAAGTGTCCCTAAAATTTTAAAAACATCGGCCCAACAGGACCGTATTTACAAATTTTATGAAAACGTTAGTTTACAAATAGTGAATTATTTACTGAAAGGTGTATATAATTTGGTACAGAGGTTCGACTGATAATAATATTTCAATTAAGAAAAAAAACGTTATTTTAAGGGGTGTATTAAGGAGTCAAATCCTTTATTTTGCCCAAAAACCAACTTAAGTTCGCATAATAAAGTCACACAGCCTGTGTTAGCAAATACACTATATTGTCGGCAGGGTTTTGGCACTGCGACCCGGGTTTTTTTTCTTTATACGCGGTCGAAAGGACGTACTTTCGGCTTCGATTTTAAGGCAGAAAGCCTATAACATTTATGCTCTGCTGAAATTACTCGCTCGTCATCTATAACAGCGGAACGAAGGAACTTTTTTCCGATTTTTTTTTATTAGAATATAAAATTTTACAATTATTTGTTGAACTTCTCGTACTTGCTAAACAATTCGAAAGCTATTTTATTTAGTCTTTAGTCATAGGTAATTAAAATTCATATTGTCTATTAATTCAGAGTGCATTTAATTTAATATTGAAAACGTTTGAAAAGCATGATCTACAAATATTTTAAAAAGAACAAACGCGAGAAGTACAAAAATCTGATAAACATCTTCTGAGTAAACTTTGCGTGTATTTATTTTAGTATTTTCACAAATTATTCAATTATCATATTTTTATCGCAATCAGGCTTTAAAGAAAACAACTCAAGGCCCATTTTTTTTTGAAACGCATTGTGAGTGTTTCTTTCCCGAATTACGTTTGATTAAGTTAAATTGTGTTTTGTAAGCTTAATATTAAATATTAAAATTATGTAAAACATTACAAATAATATAATTAGTAACAATCAAATGGTTAAAAAACTGGAAAAAAACTAATTAATGCTATATTAGACAAAATTTAGACGGATCCTTGAAAATCTACGATTAAAACGTAAACGACTTCAAACTAATGTAATTAAGGTAGGTGTCGTGTTTAAGGCACACCGTTATAAAATTCATAATTTTTATATACTTATTAACGACATGATAATATAATTACCCTGAAAATTTGAAGTCGATCGACCGTATATAACCCGAGATAAATTCAATTAAAAATTGGATAATTAACATTGATTGTATACGATCTCTGTAGTTCTGAACCAGTTTCTTATTTATAAAACAAGAACTAACTGTCAGAAACTTTCCAAAAACTGACAGTCTTTCAATGCATTTGTTATGAGTTTAAAAAAAAATAAGAAAAATGTTTTCACCGTCTAATTATTTATAAATAACGGTTAAAAGTTTAACAATTTATAGAAAAGTATACATGCATATGAATACTGTATGGGTTACGTTTCCACAGGTACGGTCTTACGTACAAATTATGGATCACTTAGCTACAAGCTAGTATACTTTTGTGGCGCGTATAACCTATAACTTTTTGACAATATTGTACCACGACAACTACCTTAATCGTTACAATAACCTTGACAAATCTGCTCGCAACTTTTGTTGAAGTCTTAATTTAGAAATTAAAGGAAAATGGTGTTATATAATAATATAACTTGTTTTTTTTTTTTTGCAGACTTGGCGGTAACATCCGGTGAGGAGATAGAGTTCCTGCACGCAAACGGTAGTGCGGCAGGAAAGACAAATGTCCAGTTCAGAGAACTATCGGCTCTCGATTTCGACCCGGTCCGACGAAGGTTGTTTGTAACCGACACTGCCAATAAACACACAATAGTCTTTTCTATAAGTTTATCGGCGAACAGACAACACCAAGAAGCGATACCCGTAGTGGCGGCCGTCGAAGATCACACAATTCAGGTAAGAAATCATAAAAAAACAGACGGATATATGGAATTTTCTTTCACACACTGTGAAATATAATTCCTATAGTTGGATAAGTTTGGATAAAATCCGTGGCACAGGATCAATAAAACGCAATACTGAAGTTAAAATTGCATTCTCACTAACGTTTCGATGTGCTCTACACCATCTTCAGAGTGAGAGAAGCACACCGAAACGTTAGTGAGAATGCAATTTTAACTTCAGTATTGTGTTTTATTGATCCTGTGCCACGGATTTTATCCAAACTTATCCAACAATCATCAAGGATCACAATCACTCTAATTAACTTCTTTTAATTAGAGTCAACCTCGTAATCATTCCTATAGGTTTCAACTGGATTTTCAGCTCGCCAAAGCTAGACTTCAAAAATCTAAGGGCAATAATGTACTCGAATCCATATTTTGATATAAATTTATCATTTATTCCATGTTAGCTAAATTGGATTTTTTACAATACTTGGACGCTAATTATCTTAGATGTTGAGCGAGTATAATTTTCAATATCTCTCTAGGATACTTTGTAGGGAATTGTGTGCTATTATACCAACTAGGGCCAAAACCGAAATTCATTTCGGTTCGACTTTTAAAACTTAAATTCGGTTTTCACTTACGGTTTCGGATTATCAAAGTGTTAATTAGATGTTTGCCCGAAAATATTAATACCGAAGTCTATAGTGGATGAGATGATAAGATCCAATTGATTCATGACAAAATTATAAAATAAGAGGAATGATTATAGGATCGATATAATGAAAATGCTAAATTATCTTAGATCGCGACGTTTCACTGTGTATTTTCAGCTTCTTCAGGCTCTGTACAAAAAATATATATACAGGGTGAGTCAGACCACCCGTATCAGTCGTTTTTTCCGAAAACCGTTAGTCGTAGAGAGTTGTGTCAAAAATCTGTATCATAAAAGCCCTAATGAAGAATCGAATGGTAATATTTTTTTCCCCCGGAAAGGTCGGCTTCCCTATTAGTTTGCTCCAGAATGTTCAGAACTCCGGAATTTTAAATAGCACGATAGGTCGAAAGTGGAATTATTGAAAAGATCTTTAAAAAATAAGCAAGTTTTGTAGGACATTTTTTTTTGTTGCTGTCACCCCTGTTAAGTAATATTCGTTTGAAATTATTAAATTGAAATGTAATAATAACGAAATTAATTTTAAAAGTCGGCGTTGAAAATCTAGTTACCTAATTAAACAATGTTACAAATGTTCAAACTGTCTTCCATTTATTTCTAAACACTGCTGAGCTCTTCTAGATATGCTATGAGTAGCTCTAAGTATTTATTCAGTGTTTAATGATCGACATTGTCTAATTAGGTAACTAGATTTTCAATGCCGACTTTTAAAATTAAGTTCGTTATTATCACATCTCAATTTAATAATTTCATACGAATATTACTTAACAGGGGTGACAGCAACAAAAAAAAATGTCCTACAAAACTTGCTTATTTTTTAAAGATCTTTTCAATAATACCACTTTCGACCTATCGTGCTATTTAAAATTCCGGAGTTCTGAACATTCTGGAGCAAACTAATAGGGAAGCCGGCCTTTTCGGGGGGAAAAAATATTACCATTCGATTCTTCATTAGGGCTTTTATGATACAGATTTTTGACACAACTCTCTACGACTAACCGTTTTCGGAAAAAACGACTGATACGGGTGGTCTGACTCACCTGTATATATATTTTTTGTACAGAGCCTGAAGAAGCTGAAATACACAGCGAAACGTCGCGATCTAAGATAATTTAGCATTTTCATTATATCTATCCTAATCATTCCTCTTATTTTATAATTTTGTCATGAAGTCTATAGCGGGAAGCTAATTCCACTAGTATGTGAAATGTCTACCAATTTTGCATTTGTATATTACCGGTTGTAAATGATCGATGGTTTTATTAGTGTATTTGCCATATGGAAACATACACTATTGGCGTCGGTCGGATGGCGGGACCTAGGGGTCGCACCAAAATTTCTCGACGTTTCATAACCTCCTAAACACTTTGGCACCATTTTTAAAAATGTTTATATATATATATATATATATATATATATATATATATATATATATATATATTTATTTATATACGTATATATATATATATATATATATATATATATATATATTTATATACGTATATATATATGTATATATATATATATATATATATATATATATATATATTTATATGTGCGGGCAATAACTTTCGAAGAAGTTAATTCATTTTAACGAAATTTGGCATACATGTTGGAATCCATCACCGCACGAAGCCTATTTAAAATGGGCCCAATCGGGTCATTTTAAGGGTAGTTTTTAGGGGTTGAAAAAAGTTTTTGGGCCCAAAAATACCGAAAAAATTCTCAGAATCGTTTCAAAATTGAAATTTAACCCTTTAGTAGCAATTAAAAAGTGCTCCTAAAATTATAAGCAAATCGGCCCGACAGGACGGGACTTACAAATTTTATGAAAACACTAGTTTGCGTATACGAATTTACTTACTAAAGGTCGTATTTAATTTGGTGCAGATGTTGGATTGATAACAATATTTCAACTAATAAAATTATTACTGTAAGGGGTGTATTAAGGGGTTCAATTTTTTTTATTTTGTCCAAAAACAAACTTAATTTCATTTAATAAAGCCACAATACCTGTATTAGCAAATACACTATATTGTCGGCAGGGTTTTGGCACTGCAACCCGGGTTTTTAGGTGTGAACGCAATAATATTTCTATTTTGGTTTCGACTTTTTGAAATTTACATTTGCAGTTTTGGTTTCAGTTATGGTTTATTTGAGAGTTCATTTTTAGTTCTCAGTTAGCTAGCGATTTTCGATTTCAATTCCAGTTTCTGATACCAACACAACAATTCTCAATCCATTCTGAGAAAGAGTACAGTTTTATTTTTCAATTACTCATTCACAAATAAAATTAATTTTGAAAATATTTATGTGCATTATTAGTGGTAACTCAGCCTTGAAATCAATTCTTGAAATGTTTTGTAAAATAGAGATATGAATGAACAAAACCTTGAAAGTTAGGAGTTCTCGGAAAACATGAGGAATTGTTTTCAAAAACGATTTTTTAAAATTAGGAATCATTCTTAAACCACGTAACTTTTATTACAGGTGGGAGGGGTATTCTCTCATATTATCTGCTAATACATAAGGGGGGAGGGTAGATGCGACTCAGTGATAGATATTTTTTAAAATTTTTATTGAAAATAATGCGTGGCGTTTGCCATATTTTGTATCCGAGCTAGAGTTGGGTAACTCAGATCTGAACCGGTTCAAAGAGCCGACTCCGACAGAAGATCCGTGAGAGCCGACGAATCAACGGATCCGCATAACTCAATGAAACACTTAACACACAGAAGCACATTTTACACTTACGTATCAGTTCTCGCTTTGATGCATCTGTCAGCTCAAATGACTCATGCATCACATGTTTGGCTATGCATTCTTGATTCTATACAGGTCGTGATATGATTGACTGAACTAGGTAACTCAGTGGCAGACTGCAGTAACATATTCAGAACTCGGCTCTTTTTGAACCGGTTCAGTGAGCCGGCTCACATACGGGATCCAGATGCAAAGATGCAGATCACTAAAAAGACCCGTTTTTCCCATCTCTAGTCCAAACGCCTAGCACTTAAATAGCTCTCCCGCTCTCAAAGTTTTTTGTTCCCCCACCTTCCTGCTACAAGTCAATAATAAGAAAACTTGAACAATCACAGTCCGTCAAGCATTGAACCACGTCAATCCTATTATCCTTTTTGAGAGTATTTTTTATTTGTTTTTATCAATCGACTAATTAAATCATGTATTGGATTAAAAGTTACGTTAAATGGAAGGGGGAGGGGGGTAAAAAGAACGGAAAATGCGTTACATGGTTTATGGGTAGTCCCTTAGAATATTCAACAATGCGACAAAAACTAACAAACACTTGATCTTTTGTAGGATATTGCGTACGATCCAGTCGACAACATCTTGTACTGGACGGATATGAAACAACGACGTATCGAGTACATCAACGTCAGCGACGGAAAGGCCCAGAAACAAACCCTGTTTGCTTTCAAAGATGAAATACCAAAAGGCATCGTTATAGACAGCTGTGGAAGGTACTTATATTATTCACTAGCTAACCCATTACCCAACAGACGTTGTCCTGTTTTCAATAAATTTGTCTGTGTTCGTTTTGTGAATAGCTATAGAAAAAAATACTTATGCTCGTGTACACGTAGCGACAACAGTAGTGGAGCCTTCGGCTCCACTGTGTTACTATCTTACCTCGCGGGGCTGCGCCTCACTCGGTAGCAACAACAGTAGTGCTCGCGGGGCTACGCCCAATAATCAGCTGTCAAACGATATTTGCGCGCGTAGTAGCAAAAAATCCGTACAAAAAAGCACTTTTAGTTTGTCCCAAATTTTCCACTTTTCCGAGCAATTTCTTTAAATTTTTGTTTCCTTAAAAATCTTATTCGGACTATTACGAACATTTAAAAAAAAAATTGCCAAATCGGTCCAGCCATTTCCATGTGATGCGGTTACTAACAGCATTTCATTTTTATTATATAGATTGACAATAGGATACTGATTTTAGAAAATATTACTACAATGTATTGTTAATTGTTGTTTCAGATATTTATACTGGACAAACGGCAACCATAGAAATCCAAGCATAGAACGTTCCCTAATAGGCACCAAAAAAAGTGAATCAATTATTACCGAAGAATTATTTAAACCGTCTGGTATTACAATAGATCATGATTCGCGTAAAATATACTGGGCAGACGATTCGGAAGGCAATAAATATAAGATCGAAAGAGCTAATCTTGATGGTACAAATCGCGAAACTTTAATACGACAAGTTGATCAAGTACCATTCAGAATATCCGTCGGTTTTGGACACATATTTTGGATCGACTGGACAGAAAAGTCTATCTGGACCGTTCCTATTCAAAACGCATCGGAAAATGTGCCAGCGAAACTTCACGATTTCAAGAGTAGATCGGCAATGGGTATAATTTCGAAAAATTACGATTTCATGCAACGAGAAGAATGCATGAATCTCTTGAAATTTATGAATGCGCCAATAAAAGATGATGATGAATTCGCAAACACTGAAGACGAATCAACAAACGTTAATGTTGAATCTACAACCGACATTTATCGAAATGTTATACCGAATTCGAACCCTGTCTTATGTTTGAATGGCGGCATATTGACCGAAGGAGTATGCATTTGTGCATCTGGTTTCACTGGATTACAATGCGAAGTAAATTTGTGTCACAATTATTGCGTTCAAGGAGAGTGTTTCCTGTCGAGCACGGGGTATCCAGAATGCCGATGTCTGCCGGGCTACAGAGGTCAAAGGTGCGAGATTGACAGCTGCGAAGGATTCTGTTTGAATGGAGGTCGATGCAGTTTGGACGAAGAGAGTGGAGAAAGTGAAGCGATATGTAAATGTGAGGGTGACTTTGAGGGATACAGATGTGAACAAAAAATAGATGCCGATACTTTGTGCAGGGTTTACTGTGAACAAGGCGATGTGACCCGATTTACTTTACAAAGAAGAGGAACTACTTCAGTATGCAGGTAAAATTTTAACCGGTAAAAGAATTGAAACCTTTCAGTGAGCGCATTTATCACGTTTAGAATCAGGCACTTACTGAAAAGTCAACTGTTTCGTGATTTATTCAGTTTATTGCGTAACACAGGACAGTGACTATTAATTTTTCACCTATGGCTTACTACTAGATGGTTAATCCGGGTATAAATATTTTAGTTTCGATATTTTTGGGATTATATAGAATAATCTGGGTATTTCAAAAATGTAAATCATCTGGAATTTTAAGATTCTGGAATACATAATTTGTAAACTACGAGTATATAAATGTTGGGAGACTGAGATATAATGAATAAAATTGCACAAATTTCAGATTCTGATTACATCTCTGCTACCAGAAAGCAGGACCACGATCCGCAAATAATAAATCCTAATCTCTTCTTTCAGGTGTTCATCATCCGAACATTACAGTTTAATCAACGATGTCGGTAACAACAGCACGAGTTTGCGTCTGATCACATCACCGGCGATCACTCCCGACGGAACGTTTGTATCGCGACTGGGAGATCCAGTTGACCTGGGTCTCTTCATCGCATGCGCAGTGCTGTTCACATCATGTCTGGCCCTGACGACAGCGCTGTGCTGGTCGCGCAGAAGACGACCGCGAATCAAGAAGAGGTTCATCGTCAACAAACCTTCGAACGTGACTCCACTGACATGTCGACCACTTCAGGGGCCAACGCTTCCACACGAACAGTGCGAAATCACCATAGAAAACTGCTGCAATATGAACATATGTGAAACTGTGAGTGTCTTCCCATCCGATTTGTGTTTTGTCGGACACCCAAACGTACGTTCTTGTCGCTTTATTGCTTTTTTTTGTCGCCTTTTGAGTAACCCTTTGCCGTTTCATGAATCATGTCCCATAGTATCACTTTTAAATACATGCTAATTGATTGAATTGATGATTTAGTTGAGCGAATAAGACATTGAAATAGTTTTAGCCTGTTTATTATCTAGGTTTAGCACATTTTTAATTTATAATCGTTACACTTTTGAACAAAATTAGCGCACCATTCAATATGTTTGCCATATTTTTACTATTGAAGGAATTGTTACGCTGGAAGTTTCAATAAAACCTGGGTAAGCCTGAAATCAACAGATTGTAAATAGTGTCGCGAACGTCAGGAGAAATATTTGCTGCCTGCAAATGCAATATCTAGTAATAATAATAATGCGTTTAGCGTCCGTTTGTTGACACATTGTGTCATAACAGACGCCATTCACACCATTACTATTCTCCATCTACCATACTTCCCGTTTTTTTCTACATTTTTAAATTTCAACTTAGTTAATAGCAATGCGCGAATTATAGGAAATTAGGATAAGATAGGCAGCAAGGAAAAAATAGTAGGTAATCGATCATGGCCTCGAATACGGAACCATCTTGATATTTATTTGAAATTAATTGAGAGAAACCATGGGAAACCTCAACCAGGTGGCCGGTACAGGAATTACAGTTTCTCGGCGAGAAACAGTACGAAAGCCATATTTACTCTCGCCGAGGATTTGAACGTAGTACTTCCCTGCAATGGAACCATTAATGGTGAATCAAGAATCCTTTCGGAAGACATTTGCTCAACGCCCGTACAGAGTTGTATAAATATTGCACACAACAAATCTATCTTCTGGCATTTGCCACGACGATTTGATGACTTATAATTTGCCCTTGCTTCATCCGGAAACAAAACACAGTTCCAGTCTAATCATTTCTTCAATACTAATTTGATTTAACAATGACCTAAGATTCTGACCATACATATTTCTCCGTAAGACAAGCATTGTAGAAATCTAAATTGATCCAACTCGAAAAACAATTGAATGATTGAAACGATATTTTTGTTAAACTGTGTGTTCGTCTTGTTAACATCGTTTTTTGTACAATTTCCACTTTGAAGCAGCTTTTTTCTAAGCATTTTGGTCAAAATTTTGCTTGAAAAGCGATCTTCTATGTTTGTGTGAGTACAATCGAATGTTCTACATGACAGGGAGTTTGACAACGATATTAGACTGCTCCTGCATTTATAAAAATCATAATTATATGCTCGCAATCTAAAGTCATTGTTAATGCTGTCGGAACGCTCTGAATTTCAGTCAAAAATAGAGCTTCGGCTGTCAACTGATTGTAGACTTATTCGTCAACATTCTGCAAAAATCCTTTCTCTATAAGGAAGATAAAGAACAAATCTAGGTCTCTAATGGACTACTTTTGTAATTTATGTATGATTTTCTAGAAAAAAGTTGGCATTAATTGTACTAAAAAAACACACGTTTTCAATGTCACACTACGACCTTATTCGTACTTATTTCGCAAAACTGTTCCATCACAAACCTAAAGTGACTCTTCCTTTTTCGGAAAAGTTTTTTAAATCTTCAAAATATTTCCAAAAATCAAAGTAATCAATTGACAGCGGCACTCTTGCAATAGCATCTTTTAGCCTTGTAGTGTGCACCAGCCAAAAATTGAAACGTGCGGTTGATTTGAGCGAGACAAAGCTAAAGAAACTCACACCCACAATATGTCTTTTGCCTACCTCGCCCCTTAAAGCTGGGTCTCAGCACAAACAAAATTCAGAGCGTTCCGACAGCCTTAAATCAATTTTTTTGACGTTGCTTTTTGCAATCCAGCATTAATAACACAAAAAACCGAGGATTATCTAAATGTATAGCATCAATTAATACGACTTTCTTTTGTTATAGCCATGTTTTGAACCACCTCAACTTCGCAGCGGGAGACCTTCTAAGACTGAAGAAAAGAAAACCCTACTGGCAAGTATGGAAAACGGTGATGAACTTTATTAGCAGCTCATTATAGGTGATCAATTTTACTTACGTCTTCTAAACGAAACTATCGCTTCGACTATATACTATATAAAAAATAAGACTGCTTTATATAATATTAAAAGAAAATGAGTTACCGTCAGTGTTTCCACGGAAATCGAGCAGTGAAAATTCATTTAAAAGCTCTTAAAAATGTGTTGATAAAAGTGATAGAGAAAAAAAATTACTTAAAAAAACCTTTTACTTAAAAGTATTGCAAATTGTTATGTTTGAATATTTATATACACTTATTTATATAATTTTAAAGTAAATCTTGTCGAAACATCTGTTAATTGTACGTAACAATGGAATCATGCAGAGATGCTCTGGCCTAGTACCAACAAAAATTTTCAATTTATTGTTATTTTAATAATAAACTGGGAATTAGGGAAACTGGAGGGTGTAATCTCCAGCCATTACAAGGTACAACTCTCTGCGTCATAAGTGTTATTCAGCTACCCTCTTTACGATTCCATTGTAAAATTATTGTGTTCATTTTAATAACTAATAATATTCTTTACATTGTCGGTTAATTAAAATTGCGAATTTTGAATATATTAATAACAGAAAACAGTATCACGGATAATTGGAATTAATTACTATCATTTAAGCATATTGAGGTTAGTCACACCATTGTTTCTTTTTAGTTAATTATTTAATCCATAATGTTTAATATTTTTATTATATGAATGTTAATTTTTGTAAAAATTTTAGAGCTTGAAAAAGTCTTAATTAAAGAAAAGACGAAACGTTGCAATCAATGAGTGTTTAAATTGATTTATTTTATATTCCAATTACCCGTGATACTGTTTTCTATTATAACATATATCTGGAATTGAACTTTAAAGATATATTAATAACATTTGAAAAAATTAGCCAACAATGCGAAAAATCTTATGAAAATAGAATCGATCGTTTTTCTGAATTAATAATTCTTCGTCTATTTTTAAACTGTTTTCCAAGACAAAATATCAAAAATTTTAGTGCCAACCAATTATATTAATCATCTAGCCCGTGTATTATATTAAACGCCCCACGATAGTTCCCTTATTATAGCAACAAAATATTGTCTTCGTTATTCAAAAGCAAGATCAGTACTTATTTCTGAATTACTTTTAAATCTTCAGTACTTAATATGCTTTTGTGTTTCGTTTTATAAGTTCAGAAAAAATGATCTAATGGAAATGGGCACTGCCAAACTTTACCGATAGAGGCGCCAGCTATATAACGACCTCAATATTTTAATAAATGCATGCAAAATAAATTCATTTCAAACAAATAACCATTGACAATGCCGATGTGTTTACCAATCTTCGAATTATAGAGATTTTGTATTTCCAAAGTATCTGGAACTGAAAAATAAGTGGTGGCGGACTATCAGAAAGGAAACATTTTTTACTGTAAGTGCTATGACAATAGTTTGTAAAGACCACTTTACTAAAGAATATTTTGCCACAGAAGGAGAAATAACAGATAGAAAAACTAATTACACATCTATTTAAAGAATGGTTATAATATTAAGGTAGTTGTCGTGGTTAAGGCACACCGTCAGAAAATTCTTAATTTTTGTATACTTATTAAGGACATGATAATACAATTACCCTGAAAATTTGAAGTCGATCGACCGTATATAACCCGAGATAAATTCAATTAAAAATTGGATAATTAACATTGATTGTATACGATCTCTGTAGTTCTGAACCAGTTTCTTATTTATAAAAAAAGAACTAACTGTCAGAAACTTTCCAAAAACTGACAGTCTTTCAATGCATTTGTTATGAGTTTAAAAAAAATAATAAAACTTTTTTGACCGTCTAATTATTTAAAAATAGCGGCTTAAAGTTCAACAATTTATAGAAAAATATACATGCATATGAATACTGTATGGGTTACGTTTCCACGGGTACAGTCTTGCGTACAAATTATGGATCACTTAGCTACAAGCTAGTATACTTTTGTGGCGCGTATAATCTATAACTTTTTGACAATATTGTACCACGACAACTACCTTAAAACATCACAGATTTACTTTAAATTATTCCTTATTTAAATCACACCATTTATAAAGGAACACGTAGATTTGGTTTTTACTTATGCTCCTTAGTGAAAACCAATCAGAACTTAGGTCGTTATGTACCTGCTGCCATCTACGTTACGCTTGTCATGTGACCATGTCCATTTAGGTCTCTTCTGCATCAGTTATTCCACTGAATCTCCCTCGGTAAAGTTCGTTTATCTTATAAATTAAATTGATTCAAACCTGTCGATGAACTGTATTTTACTTTAGATTGGAAAAATTTGGTCAGTTAAATGAATTGCAAACGGAGCCTTAATAAGTGTCTGTCCACACCTGAAACTTTTTGTGTACGTTGTGTCGTTTATCATCTAATATCAACTATTGAGTGCTTTAGATATCTTTGACTGGACAGTTAGGTACTAGGGAAGAAATACCGCGACGGGATTTTTTGTTTTGGTCGGCAATTGCCTTGACTGAAAAAAGTTCATGTGTGGACGTACTGATAGCACTGGTGCAAGAAAAGTTTGAATAATGCAATTATATAACATTCCTATTTTCTAATAATCATCTAGAAATAATCGACGGCGATTTGCAGAAATTAATCAACATCATTCATCATATAAGATATATTTTATTTCTACAAAGCTGCAGAACGCTATATAATTGTTATAAACATTCATTGTTACAATACTAAATTAGATTTTTTTTTATCCACCAACATCGTCGGGACCTAAACCCGAATCTTTCCACTTTCGCGGCGGAATGAGTTATCAATTATCGTAGAGTAATTGATTAACTCATTCCGCCGGGAAAGTGGAAAGATTCGGGTTTAAGTCCCGACGGTGTTGGTGGATAAAAAATATTTTTTAGTGTATTTGCCATATGGCAACATACACTATTGGCGTCGGTCGGATGGCGGGACCTAGGGGTCGGACCAAAATTTCTCGACGTTTCATAACCTCCTAAACACTTTGCCACCATTTTTAAAAATGTTTATATATATATGTATAGATATATATATATATATATATATATATATATATATATATATATATTTATTTATATATATATATATATATATATATATATATATATAGGTATATATGTGTGCGGGCTATAACTTTCGAAGAAGTTAATTTATTTTAACGAAATTTGGCACACATGTTGAAATCCATTACCGCACGAAGCCTATTTAAAATGGGCCCAATCGGGCCATTTTAAGGGTAGTTTTTAGGGGTTGAAAAAAGTTTTTGGGGCCCAAAATACCGAAAAAATTCTCCGAATCGTTTCAAAATTGAAATTTAACTATCCGGTAGTAATTAAAAAGTGTCCCTAAAATTTTAATAAAATCGGCCCGACAGGACCGGACTTACAAATTTTATGAAAACACTAGTTTGCAGATAGTGAATTATTTACTGAAAGTTGCATATAATTTGGTATTGAGGTTCGATTGATAATAATATTGCAATTAAGAAAAACAATGTTATTTTAAGGGCTGTATTAAGGAGTAAAAATTTTGTTTTACCCAAAAACCAACTTAAGTTCGCATAATAAAGCCACACTGCCTGTATCAGCAAATACACTATATTGTCGGCAGGGTTTTGGCACTGCGACCCGGGTTTTTTCTAATTTAGCATTGTAACAATGAATGTTTATAACAATCATTCATTATCTATAAACCATAACATGACATAAATCTGACCTCTATTTCGTCAATCTAGTGAGGGAGAAAAAAACACCTATTTATATATACTTTTTATTATTGCTTAAACACGGATGCCCAAAATTTCTAAGTGATTGGATTCTGGTAATTCCAACAAAAATGTGTTCAGAATTTTGTGCATCCCTTTCCTAAACAAGGGTAATACGTCATGACATCAATATATTGAGGTAATCAGACTTTTGAGTTGTTTTGCTTTATTGTTTCGAGAGCATCGTAAAAAAATGATTTTCATTTTAATTTGCACATACCTAAGTTTTCGAGTTTAGAATTGAGGACTTTTTTGCTATTTTCGAGACCCGTTTGTTATCCTAAACATTCTTTCATGCTATAGCAAAATTAAAAAAAAAAAATGGTGCGTGTACTATGCGCGGCACAAGTTATACTTCTTTGGCGTGATCGCGATAATTGATATACACATTTTCGTTAAAGATGTACATTGATAAAATAAAATAGGATGTCTAGTGAGACGATAAATATAGTTAAATGTTAGCCTGTTCCGTTTTACTTTGGATAATTGGTGGACAACTCCATCAGCACATTGTAACAGAGAAATGAGACGTGTCATCTATGAATACAAAGTAAAACTATACTGCATCGAAGAGTCACGACGATTTCAACCTTGCCGATACTAATTTATGAACTGTCAACTTATGTTTTTAAGAACCTTAGTAGGTTCATCAAGAACTCGGACATTCATAACTTAAATACCAGATCAAAATCTGAACTTAGAGTTCCTTTTAATCGATTTACCGTCTCCATGAAATCCCCAAATAGTTCAGGTATTGCTGTTTATAATAAACTACCTCAAAATATTAGACAATGCGATAAACTGTCGAAGTTTAAAAAATACTTAAAAGAATTTTTATTATCAAACGCTTTTTACAAATTAGATGAGTTTTAAGTTATGAATGATTGAGTCCTTGATGGATCTACTACTGTCCTTGATGGATCCACCGTGACGAATTTGTATCCTTTATTGGCAAAGCAAATAAATATTATTATTATTATTAGTACATTCATATTAAATTAATGACTAGCTTCATGGTGTCTCATTTTCGTTGCATGCTGCGTGCGCAACTTCCATAACAGAGAAAAATTTGCCCTCAGTGCTCCGAAAGAAGTATAACTTAAGAAAATAACGTAGTAAAAAAATTGCAATCTGTATATATATAACAGTTTCAAATTAAAAATAATTATAATAATGCGGGAGCAGTAAAATACTATCAAAGTACTATCGCTCAAATGTGCCTAAGAAGCCTTTTGTTTTCATTTTTTAATCTTAAACTGTATCACTATAATAATTGTATAAATATACAAAACGGCTACGAAAAATGGCAGCAAAATAAAAAAAAAATGCGATCAAAATTAAGGTTATCGAGACGGTTGTTTTTTTCGTTTTATGGAAAAAAATACGCAACCGTTTCAAACTTATATAATATATTAATTTAAGATCGCAAAAATTTAAATCAATACAGATCTGAAAATGTAATACGAAAATTCAGATGTAGACAAAAAAATATATTAATTTATCCAAAACAGATGCTTAAATTTTATTTTTAAAATACTTAAAAACGCAAATTATGTTTCCAGTTTCTAAAATAGGTAATTAATTGAAACATACTTTTTGGATAAATTAGTATTACTAAAAAAAATAAATCAAATATATAGTTTATATTACAGTTTTATGTAGTTATTTTAATATTATTTTGCATTAGTTATATATACTTAATAAATGCTGTGGATGTAATAATATCCACATAAGAAATGTGATATTATTGACTAGTAACGTGCTAATATTAAGTCAAAATTACCTACTAAATAGTGTTTAATTAAAATAGTTGACAAATTTTGTATAAAGAAGTTAAATGTCCATTTACGAATTTAATATGTGTACATTGAAATAAAGTAATGGTAGAATTTTTAATACAAAAACCGTTATCGACATTGGATTGGAATATAAACCATAATTCATCACCAGTTTACATCCAAACACGTTGTTTTCAAACCGAGGCAGAAACTTGATAGTGACCCCTCTTTTCTGCGTTTGAGATAAATTGTTTAAAAAAACTCAAAATATGACCGGGAGGGGTGAATAAGAACCCTTTAATAATTTTTTTAAAAATAATTCGTTATCAATTTTCATACATATTTTATTATGATTTTGGCGCCCCCTAAAAATGCCGCCCGGGACAGGTGTCCCGGTTTGCCCCCTTTGATCCGGGGCTGTCACGGGTATTAATAATTGTACAATTGTTTTTGGACATTGAATTGCCCTAAAATACTCGTGACATTATTATCATTTTTAAGCCATAATTCTCATTTTAATAAGCAGCATAATAGCTATCGTTTGCTATATAAATGTTATGAAACATCCATCGTTACAATGCTATATTAAAAAAATATATATTTTTGCAAACAACTGTTACTCAAACCCGAATCTTTCCACTTTCGCGGCGGAATGAGTTATCAATAACTCTACGGTCCTATATCTCAAAATGAAAGATTAACTGCTGAACAAAAAGTGGAAAGATGGTGACAGTTGTTTGAAAATATTTTTTTCTAATATAGCATTGTAAACAATGGATATTTCGTAACAATTACAGCGAAAGATAGCTATTATACTGCTTATTAATGTAATCTTACGATCTGTAATGTATGAACATTTACTATGTTCATTTTAATAAAACTAACAGGCTTTATTATTGTCAGCTAACGAATGTTTTCTTTAAATAAGTGGTTTATACTCCATTTTCTATGTTGTTAATATTATTTTTACAAGTTCTTACCTTTTATACATATCCCAGTTTTCTTTTCCAATCCAGAATATCACTCACAAAATTTTAACACACTTTTAGAAAGTTATATAGCGAAATTTATGTTGAAACTATACACAACTTTATTTGGATAAAAACCTACATGACCACCAAGAATTAAAAAAAAAATGAACAGTCACTGATACTAAAAACACTGATTTTATAACAAACAACAGCAATAAATAGTAATTTAAAAAGAAAATAACTTTAAAATATAAGATATAATTAATTTTTGACGATTAACTTTGCGTCACGTTAAATGTCACATAGTGGATAGGAGGACTCAAAATCAGAATACAAAATCAAAAACAAATGCCCGTTTTTTGTTTTACCTCCATCGCGAAAAGAGCGATCAGTTTTCCGCTGAATACTAAAACCACATTTTACTTTTCACTGTACATTTATTTATTGTAAATTTTACGGTTTACAAACGATAAAGCATAAGAAACGTTTTCATTAATTTTGTAAACTATAGTTTAGTATTTTTTAAAACTATTTTTACGTTGTATCAAATTTTAAAAGTATCTGACAGATTATGCGCCGCACGTGTAACTGATTAGACTATCAAATCAGCTGTTTGATGTACACTAACCTCCAGCTCCAGGCAGTGGCGTAACAATAGGGTAGCACAGGTGGATCCTAACTTATTATTACAACCTATTAAAAATTATTAGTTTCGAATTTAATTTGTTTAAGATATTTACTAAAGTACATGCACAATTTAAACAAAAAAAAATGTATCAAGATTTGAACGCATTTGTAAGAAGAAATCACTCAGTTTCAGAACGCATTCGATACGTAATTAAGTCCTCGCCATTTGTAAACGCAACGCTGGAAGAAATGAAGTCTTAGTTTTCGATCCACTTTTAGACACGAAATAGAAAAGTCATCTTTTATAGAGAATTTGCTGATTTATTAATCATAAAGAATCATTTTATTTCTTCAAGCTTTCCTTAATTGTGCACTGCATTTCCGTAATTTGTAACAATTTTGTGACTACGGTTAGTGCCGAGCGTTCATTTTCAAAATTAAAATTGACAAAAACTTATTTAAGAAACCCTATGGGACAAGAAAGGTTACGCAACTTCGCTATTCTATTCATCGAACACTCCATAGCCCGAAATTTGAACTTTGAATATGTCATTAACACTTTTGTTGAACAGAAAGCCCGAAAAAAAAGGAATTTAATAATTACAATTTTGTGCTAAAACTAAAATTCTAATTTCAGTCGAATATGCTCTTTAAATTAAAAGTTATTAGAAAATCAATTAATTATAATAGCGTTTGTACCAAGGGCGTACCCAGCTGCCCCCTCCTGGAAGCAAAAATAAGTCATTAGAATTGGTAGAATTTTTACAATTCTTGAAATAACTTTACTTCTACAAATCCCAGAAAAATGATACTAGTATAAGACATGTAACTAGAATAATTTTTTTTTCAAGCAAATAATTGTAATAACTTCGTTGATAAAGCACTGCTATAATTATACATAATTTTCTTAATATTTTGGTTTCATTCACCTTTTCCGCGATAAAATGTTATAACCTGAACGACCATGGCTTGCCCCCCCCCCTAGTTTTTATCCTGGGTACGCCCTTGGTTTGTACGTAGTCCACGTGGTGATTTATAAAAAAAATAACAAACTATAACGTTAGTTGAGCCCCATCCGATGAATTTGTCACGAGCCTCAAACGGTATAGTTACGCCACTGGCTCTAGGTAATATTTTTAGAGGTTATACCTCCATTGTGTACGAACTGTCAAAGTGTTTTTATTTTCTAGTATTAAATTATTAGAAATGGACTTTACGTGCAATATTAATATTGATTGTAAACAAGGAGCAATTAGAGCGGTCAGATATAATGGTTTGAACTTAAGAATTAATAAAAATATTTATTTTGAAATAAGTTTTAAATACGTTGGACTTGTTGCAGTCGATGGGAGCTATTGTATTTCTTGTGGCGCTGATAAGAAAATAAAACTATGGAACCCGTATCGTAATCTTTTATTGAAAACATACGGTGGACATGGAAATGAAGTTCTCGATGCATGCGGTTCCTGTGATAGCGGTCATATTGTATCTTGTTCCCTTGATAAATCTGTGATCCTGTGGGATGTTACCACTGGCCAACCCTTGAGAAGGTTTCGAGGCCACGCGAGTGCAGTCACTTGTGTAAAGGTTAATAATATAAAATAAAAACAGTAATGTCAGTAACTATTTCACAGTGAAATATTTATTTAGAACCGGTAATTTTCAGTTTAATGAAGAATCGACGCTTGCAGTATCCGGAAGTCGGGACAATACAGTAATGTTTTGGGATATCAGATCCAGAAACAATGAACCTGTACAAACATTAAAAGACGCTAAAGATTGCATAACAATGGTACAAGTTACTGATCATGAAATTTTAACTTCTTCTCTTGACTGTAAAATACGATTATACGATATACGCGTTGGCCAGATGATCTCAGATTTTCTTGGAGGTTAGTTTAACAAAAATTCTTTACGATTATCTTATTAAGTGAATTCTACATTTGGACGACTTTCTTCTTACCGTAGTGATAATAATTTAATTCCTTATCCAAACTTTCTTTTAACGATTATAATTTAATCCTTCTCAGTCCATTTTTCCCTGTTTCTGCTAAACACCCCAAATCCGTCAATTTTGTAACCAACTGATAATAGAAGAACAATTTTCGCAACATTTCAGTTCAGACTGATCTTTCAAATTGCAAAATATGCTCTCGGGGAATTTGGAACAGTGGTCGCAAAACTTATTTTATTACTGTTTTTATTAGCTGTTGTGATTAAGCATTGAGTTTAACATAATTTTAAAAAACATAGTTTTGCTCTAAAAATTTAATAAAAAAACGTAACATTCGTCAATATTGATGAATTACAAGAAGACAAATCAAGATTATGAAGTTTTTTCTGTACAAACTTATGTTAAAATTCCTGACACCTTTGGCTTGCTCAATAATTTTTTTCAAATTTAAATTTTCTATACAAATATTTGTGTAAAATTTATTTTCTAGTTATTTGATCTTAAATCTTTTATTTAGATCAAATAAACTGTAAAAACTTGTCTAAAAGTCAAATGGGAAGAATAGTTAAATAAAATTTTTCATTGAAATTAGGAATTTCCGAAACGTGAGTAATTGCATTTTACATGCACCCAACTTCCAACCGTAAGATAAAGCTATACTGGTGAAAAAGGGAGCATATTGAACAGCTGGTACTCAGTAGCCTGAAATAAAAAAGTGAAGATATTTTCTCTTTTAGCACCTGTTATTTCTGCGTGTTTTACCAAAGACGGGCAATGCGTTTTATCCAGTTGTTCTGATGATACTTTAAGACTTATTGACAAGGATACAGGACAAATGTTGGGAGAGTAAGTAACAAAAACAGATTAACTTTTGTGACAAGTTCGAAACTGATTAAGTAAATCTTCTGGATATGCTTCCGAATAGCGACCATCCCCACGGCCGGATTCATTCTGTGTAGCCCTAGGACACCGTCAATGCCATCCCATTACTTAAAGCAATATACAATTTTCAAATAAATAAAATGATTCATTTTTAGTTGACAACCTTTCTATTATGAACGGAATAATAGGGATGTTGACTGTATTCAAATAAAAACATAATTTTAACATTAATGGGTAGTTTCTGTGATAGAAATACTAAAAAACAATATTTTTCCTTATTATTAAGGAATTTAATTAATATTTAATAAATAGAACATAAATGTAGGTAGGCTATGTCTGTTTGTTGGTTTTTAAAAAAATTAAATATATAGCAGGCAGGGAGGCGCTGAAAAACAAGACGCGGTGTGGACGCCACCGAAAAAAGACGTAAAGACGAAGCCGGGAAATTGTGTGTGTTTAATCATAATATTAAATAGATCATTATATTCTTTTTGTTGATTTCATCGTTTACTGTACATTGTGTTATTCTGTTAATATATTCGTTTCTATAATAAAATAATTTAAAACCCTAGACAAGATCAAGTAAAAAAGCCTACATTTTGGGGGCTCAGCCAGGGATATAAAGATATAAAGATATAAAGTGATAAAGTGATAACAGAATAAAGAACTTTGTGATAGCATATATAACAGTAAAGTGCAAAGTGACGAAAAATAAAATTGTTTTCAAATAGAACTGACAAAACATCAAAAAATTGAGAATCAGCTCAAAGCAATCCAGCCGCCTATTAAACGCCAATGTGTACTATGGTAACCGTGGAAACACGACGTCGATGATTATACAGATATTCAATAGTGAGCTGCGTGAAGCAAACAGGACGGTGCTGTAAGTTTGCAGGTCGGCATAGATACAACGGAGCAGAGTTGTTTTTTTTTAAGCGACAATAAAGAAGGTAGGACGTACATTTTCCTTAATTTTCGAGAGTGATAAAAGAGTGAAGAGAGACTGAATTTTATATTAAAATAAAGAAGAGACATTATTAATTATTATTAATACTATTTTGTTTGTTTTGTAATATTGCATTTGTGAATGGTAAACACACACACGAAGTCAATTTTTCCCATTTTAGATTAATATTTGTTTAATGCTTTATTAGCGAAATTCTGCCTGTTTAATCTGATCTGACCAGTTGATTTTTTTTCATTTGACAAGATGCCTAATTTGGGTAGCATAGATAAGATATCATATCAAATCAGTAATAGTAAATTTAAGGCCGTCAAGGCTTTGCATTTCATTTGTTTCGGTAAAGAAGAGCAGCCTAGAAGGGTAAGAAAAATATTACGGTCATTTTCTGGGTTCAATTTCGAAAAGGATTCTGACGAATATAATGAAAGATTAGACAGTATAAGAGATAAATTAGACATACCTGATTTAGTCACGGTATGTAACATTCTAGATTTAGATTATTCTAATATAGACGATGTGGTGGATCGCATTTGTTCCTTCCTGATTGACCTTAAAGTTGAAAACAGAGATGACGATAACAAAGACGACAATGAAGACGATGAAGACGACGATAATGACGAAGAAGCTAATGAAGACGCAGACGAAGAGGAACAAACACGAGACGCAACCGTAAGAAGAAACTACGAAGAAACTAGACGCAACAATGAAGCAGCAAACAATCGAAGATCGGAGTCGTTTGCATTAACATTTAGAGACGTAGAAGACACTATAAGACCATTCGACGGAAAAGACGATTACCCTATTAAGACGTGGGTACAAGACTTTGAAGAAATAGCGGAAATAACAGGCTGGAATGACCTTCAAAAACTTATTTTCGCAAAAAAGAGTCTAAAGGGATTGGCCAAGCTATTTATTCAGTCACAAAAAGGATTAAGAACATGGCCTCAACTTAAAGAACGACTTATAAAAGAATTTGAGGTGAAAATAAACGCTGCTCAGGTTCACAAAATATTGATGACGCGCAGAAAGAAGTATGATGAAACAGTTCAGGAATATGTCCTAATAATGAGAGAAATAGGAAGTCGTGTCGATATAGAGTCAGAAATAATTATTCAGTATATAATTGACGGGATCATTGATGATTCGCCGAACAAATTAGTTTTATACGGTGCTAGAAATTTTTCGCAATTCAAAGATAAAGTTAAGCTATATGAACATATTATACAAAGAAAACAACCAATGCCGTCAACGACCATAAATAGGACAAGAAAAGAACATACGAAGAAAGAAGATGAAATTCTAGTGAAGCAAGAGAAAGAAAGGCCGTTAATTTGTTTTAATTGTGGCAAGAAAGGCCATAGATCGATGGATTGTCCGGATAAGACTAAAAGGTACTAAATGTTTTGCTTGTAATGGCTTCGGTCATATTGCAACTAGGTGTCCTAATAAGTCATCGCCAGCAAGAGTGACAAGTAGATCAAACACGAATACTACAAACGTAAATATTTTAGAAGTAGTACCAAGAAATGCTGTTAAATTGCAGATCAAGGATGTCCAAGTGTTAGCTCTTTTTGACACAGGAAGTGATATTAGTACTATCAGAGAAGACGTCTATGAAAACTATTTTCGAGATATTCCACTGACTAACAATTCCATAACAGTGAAAGGTCTAGGAAAAAATAATAAAACCAAGACTATGGGATGTTTTACACATGATGTTATTGTGAATGATGAGGAATTCAATTTAACATTCTTCATTATACCGAAAAACGCGACAGTTTATAAAGCTATTATTGGAAGAAATATATTAGAGCAAGCTGAAGTTGCTATAAGGGATGATGGAATAATAGTATACAAAAGAGAAAAAGATAATTTCGTAATGGAAATTAACATCCAAGAAAGTGAAGAAGAAGAAATGAATATAGAGCATATAAAGACGGTAGAGCATAGAAATGCAGTTAAAGAATTGATTCAAAATTATTTACCGGAGAAGACAAAAACGACTGACATTGAAATGAAAATTATTTTGAAAAACGAGGAACCTATTTACCAACACCCACGAAGACTATCGATACCCGAGAAGATTGAAGTTGAAAGACAAATAGAAGAGTGGTTACGAGATGAAATAATAAAACCTAGTTCTTCTGAATTTGCAAGCCCAATTGTGCTGGTTCCGAAAAAAGATGGTAAAACAAGAATATGTTGTGATTATAGGAAGATTAATAGACAAATAGTTAAAGATCGATTTCCCTTGCCTTTGATTGAAGATGTACTAGACAAACTACAAGGTGCTAAAATATTCAGTACTATAGACTTGAAGAATGGATTTTTTCACGTGCCTGTAGAGAAAAACAGTACTAAATATACATCGTTCGTGACGCACAACGGTCAGTATGAATTTTTAAAATGTCCTTTTGGATTGTGCAATAGTCCAGCAGTTTTGCAACGATATATTAACCACATTTTCCGAACATTGACGAAAGAAAATATAGCAATTTACTACATGGATGACATAATTATCCCCAGTGTTGATGAAGAAGAAGGAATCGAGAGACTAAGATTAGTATTAAATTGTGCAAAAGAATACGGTTTAGAGATTAGATTCAAGAAATGTCAATTTCTGAAGCATCGAGTTAAATTCAAGATTATAACTGATTGCGCAGCATTCCAACGAACTATGAGTAAAAAGGACTTAGCAACAAGAGTAGCAAGATGGGCATTGCTTCTAGAAGAATACGATTATGAAATAGAGCATCGCCGAGGAAGTAGCATGTTACATGTTGACGCTTTAAGTCGAAGTTATACTATGATGGTAATAACAGAAGAAGATGGAATTATTAGACGAATAAAAATTGCCCAAGATAAAGACGAACATCTGAAGGTAATAAGAAAGATTCTAGAGACTAATAAATACGAAGATTATTTTGTGAAACATGATATTTTATACAAATATGACAACGGAAAAGAGTTACTTGTTGTTCCCCGTACAATGCAATTAGAAATGATAAGAAGAGCACATGAGGTAGGACACTTTTCAAAGAAAAAAACAGAAGAAGTGGTGACACGAGAAATTTACATACCTAAGTTAAGAACCAAAGAAACCATAGAGATAACTGAACTAGTAAGAAAAGAATATCTAGAACAGTTCAATGAAGATAAAGAAGAGCGCAGAAAAGAGAATAAGTTACAAATTATGAAAGTACAAGAAGAAAATCGAAAGAACTACAATAAGAGGCGTAAAAAAGCTAGACGATATCAAGAGGGTGAATTAGTGGCTATAAAAAGGACGCAATTCGGATCAGGATTAAAGGTGCGTAGCAAATATTTGGGACCATACCAAATAAGTAAAGTTAAACGAAAAGACAGGTATGATGTTTTAAAGGTAGGTAATCATGAGGGTCCAGTGCGAACCTCCACATGTAATGAATTCATGAAACCATGGGTTGAAAACCAGTCAGAATCCGAGTCGGATTCATCGCAGGATGGCCGAGTGTAGGTAGGCTATGTCTGTTTGTTGGTTTTTAAAAAAATTAAATATATAGCAGGCAGGGAGGCGCTGAAAAACAAGACGCGGTGTGGACGCCACCGAAAAAAGACGTAAAGACGAAGCCGGGAAATTGTGTGTGTTTAATCATAATATTAAATAGATCATTATATTCTTTTTGTTGATTTCATCGTTTACTGTACATTGTGTTATTCTGTTAATATATTCGTTTCTATAATAAAATAATTTAAAACCCTAGACAAGATCAAGTAAAAAAGCCTACATAAATAAATCACTCTCAAGTCACGTGACAACGAACACCAATCAGAGCGCATGACGTCAGAGGGTCATGAACAGCATCAGACGCTGTAAAAAAGCTTCATTGTTTGGTTAATATTTAGTGTGTAATTTATTATTATTTGTTTATAGGAAACGTCAAATTACATGTATTGGCGTTTTGGACCGAAATTAGTAACGGAATTTCAAATACATAATTTTTACGGCTTCAGTTGTATTTAAATAAAAATAATAATATTTGTGGCTATATTAGGTACTTATGCACGATTTAAAACGCTTTCCCAAAATTAGTCAATATCCATATTACACAAAAAACATTTCAATATTGTTCACGTCCATTATAATTAATAAGTTTTTTATTTAATCACGGGAAATTGGACAATTGAATTTTAATATAGATAAACTAAATTAAAAAATTTTTTAATTTAGTTTATCTATATTAAAATTCAATTGTCCAATTTCCCGTGATTAAATAAAAAAACAAAAAACATTCTTTTGCGTATTAAAAATCATAAATTGACAAACAAACCGATCATCTTTTCAGATGCAAACGCGTCTGACTTTTTGATTTGCAAACTGGACAATGTCCGTTTTGCAGCGTGCAATTTGAACTAATAAATAATCATACCAAACAAATTCTGATCGAGCCAAAAACTCTCCAAAATTGTTAATTACTTCAATTAGTGATGAAAATTCCCAAGAGATTTTTGACGCAAATGCATCATAACATTTTTATGGAGGTTTAAAGTTTCTACCGTTTTTAGTTATTTACTACTACGGATCACCCCAGAAATGATAAAAGTCTGCCCCTGGACCCCCCTCCACACACCTCACTTTTTACGGGGCTCTTAGATTTCATCCCCAAACGTTTATCGTTTCAGAACGCGGCATGTAGGAATAAATAACTAAAACCGGTAAAAACTTTAAACTCCCATAAATGTGTTATGGTGCATTTTTATATCACCTTCTCAAGGAAAACAAATAGATCCAATCGTACTTTTGCTATAGGGAACACAATATTAAAAACAGTCGACATAATTAAGGATTTAGGCATTACATTTAATTTACTCAGCACTACAGTAATATCATTGGTCAGTCTAGTGCAATGTTGGGTTTCATTCTGAGAGTATCTAAACGATTCCAAAATATAAAATCTTTATTAAATTTATACAACTCTTTTGTGCGTTCAAATCTCGAATATGCAAGTATTATTAATTAGTCAACTAATTATAAAATACATATTCAAAATATTGAAAGAATTCAAAAAAAGTAGATATTACTAAAACATAACAAAGATTCTAAACTATAATATTGCTTGAAAAAGTAGGAAAAACTGCCTACGAAACGTCGCAAAATTTATAAAACTTAGGATTTTTATTTATTTATGTCCAAGCACCTGCTAACCATAAATATATAAAAATTCAAAAAAGGTTTGTTCGCACTGTAAAATTTAGATTTAATAATACTACAGTAGTTGACAGTATGCAACCTCTTCTGGTTAGACGTAAATTATTAGATTTGTGTTTTCTATATAAATTACTAAATAATTGACTTTATTTCTTTTTTGTCCTTGGTAATTAATATTACTAAATAATTATTATGATTCATCTACTCTGCTATCTTGCATTTGGTTACATGCTCCCTCCTTCAATTCTAGAATGCATAATCTTTTTAACATTGAGTTTATGTCTACTAATTACGGAATTAATTCACCTATGTACAGGATCACTAAGCTCTACAATGATGTTTTATTAAAAAATTATGACATTGACATATTCAACATGTCTTATTTTATTTTTAAAAAAAGCATATCACAAACTCCGGCTATCACTACATAAGTTGCCTGGCTATTCTTATTCTGGATATTCTATTCATATTTTTTTTTTGTATTTCTGAACATTGAATTTTTTTCTTTTTAATTCTTATTGTGCACAGAATACTGATATATTTTGGACTACTTATCTTCATTTTTTATGCAATGTTATCTGACAATGAACTATTTTTTCGTTTGTATTAAGAGGTGTCATTTGTATGGACCCAGAGTCCGTTTGACATCCATGTTATATAAATAAATAAATGGGGATTTTTCATGTTCAATCAAGGTCAACAAATGCCCAAAGTTTCATCCCGATTGGGGGTGACCGGTGTTCGGAAGTGTACCCAACAGTGGCGTAATTATATCGTTTGAGGCCCGTGGCAAATTCATCAGATGGGGCTCTCCCTCAATAAAAAGAAGCTCAACCAATGATATTTCTTTCAAATGCGTTCAAATCTTGATACATTTTTTTTTTGTTTAATTTGTGTAGGTACTTAAGTCGGTAACTTAAATTAATTGAATGCGAAACTAATAAATTTTACTAAATGCTGGGATCATTCTGTATTCACGACCCTCTCAGATCGGGGGACCCCTTCGGCGGGGCCCGTCCTGCCACCCTATTGTTACGCCACTGGTACCCAATTTTGTATAACTGTTTGCAGTTATTTGATCGTTACATTTTTGTAGGTACAAAGGTCACAAAACCAACGAATTTTCAATCGAGTGTTCAGTTAATTTTAAAGACACGCACGTTTTATCGGGTTCAGCGAACGGAAGAATATTTTGCTGGGACTTTATTAGTGGCAATATTGTTAATCAATTAAAACATCATTCAATTGGAAATGTGGTACATTGTGTTAATGTCAGTCCTGTGAAAGAAGAAATTCTAAGTGCTTCAAATAATAATATACAGTTGTGGTCCCAAAGTGACGACTCTGAAGATTGCGTTGTGGTGAAAACAGAATCTGATGTAAGCATAACTAAATAAAAAAAACATGGACCTATTTTCATTGGAATTACATGATTTACTGTGTTATATCTCTCCCACATTTTTTAGGGTTTCATACCTCAAAAGGAAAAAACGAAACTCTTATAGGATTACTCGTGTGTCTGTCCGTCCCACTGTCAAAGCCAATTTGCGCCGAACTACTGGACCGATTGAGTTGAAATTTGGTACACATATGTAAGTCAGTGACCGAAAGACGGACGTGTAACGTAAACAAATGAATTTTGAACATGGGGGTCATTTTTGGGGAAAAAGTTAGAAAAAAAAAAAAAGTTTGGCAAACTGTACCGTGTGACATATCAAATGAAAGAGCATGTTGTAAGGGTCTCAAATATATATATTTTTATAATTTAAAAATAAATAGTTTTCAAGTTATTTAAGAAAATATGTGAAAATTTACCATTTACCCCCCTTTATCTCCTACTGGACCGATTGAGTTGCAATTTAGTACGCATATGTAAGTCGGTGATCCGAAGACAGACGTGTAACGTAAATAAATAAATTTTGTACATGGAGGTAATTTTTGGGGAAAAATTAGAAAATTAAAAAAAAAATGTCCAATTATCCAATATCTACAAACATATAATATTATGGACGATAACAACTTGAATATATTAAAAAAAAAGTTTTGCACGTGACCGTTTTTTATAAAAACTCGGGTTGCAGTACCAAAACCCTGCCGACAATATAGTGTATTTGCTATGTGGTTTTGTTACTTTAATAATTCCAAAAATGATACCGAACTGTTCAGAAGGTTATAAAACGTCGGGAAATTTTGGTCAGACTACTAGGAGTTATCACAGAACATATACAACCAAAAATAAATAAATAAAAATACGCGTCGAGTTGTATTACTTCTATTTTTTTTTTGAAGTCGGTCATAAACTCTCCGACGTGACGCCACAATCTAACATACGGAAGACAAATATTTTACATTTTTTCAAATGATGTGACGTCACAGTAGCTTCATCCTAGTCCTTCCCGACGTCCCACTTGTTTCATTCCCTCCTTACCGATTTCAAAAAACTTTCAACTAGTGTTTTGATCCCTGAATTTATAATATGAAACAGATGCTCTTGAAAATTTGAAACAAATATCGGTATACATTATTTCTCAAAGGTGTTTTCTTGTCGATAGGAAAAAACTCCCTTAATACTGTATCAAAATTAATGTTTGATACGCCATTTTGGAGAGTATTTTTCTCTCTAATGACGAAAAATAAGTTAATATCTTAAAATAAGTGTTTTCATTAAAACATTACAGTTTTAAATTTAGCCATCTGGTGGCAGTCGTCGGTTTATTTCAACAGTTGTCGGTAATATGACGTGTAGTAACGCTGTAGTCGCAATAAAATACACTTCTGGTGGCAATCTGTTTAACAGTTGTCAGTAATATGACATGTAGTAGCGCTAAAGTCTCTGAATAAGATAAACATCTGGTGGCAATATGTTTATTTTAATAGTTGTCGGTAATATTAAGTGTCGTAGTGGCGCCGAAGTCTCTGAATAGAATTTCTACCCTGTTATATTACGTAAATGACCACTAATAGTGCGAAGTATTCGCAAGGGTTCGCTAGTAGAAGAGACATTGAAGATGTATTGCTTACATTGAATTGTGCAAATAACAGTTGGATCATGCGTAAATTAAAAAAAACAAACATAAGAAATTAAAGAAATGTAATTTATTTTTCAATTATATTAAGTGATGGGTCAATTAATTCAAACAAACTATAATATTTACAACAACGTGCTGCTATCTGGGGAGCAGTTTCTTTACTAACATTTAATGTTTCCGGCCGAATATCGGGATGCATTAACAATACTTGCATTATTTCTTTACAATGGCTGTGGGTCGATGCTATATGAAGTGGCGTTTGTCCTAAAAACATAATCGTATTATTATCATGTTAAAATTAAGAATTACGATTGTCTGTCAAAAAGAAACTGACCTCCTTCACTTTGAGCATTTATATCTGCGCCATGTTGTAACAAACGAGCAGCGCAATGGGCATGATTCCATTTGCAAGCAGAATGTAAGGGTTGCCACCCCATTTCTGTTTTGGCCTTGACATCTGCGCCATTTTGCAAAAGAATGTCCACTATATGAAGATGGCCGGAGTAGCACGCCCTAAATACAAATACTATTTAGTCTAAATCTTGGGTCTCATCCATGTTATAAATATAGTAAGTACATTTTTTCTTGGGAACTTGGACAGAATTAATAAGATTTAACTTATCAAAATTTGCAACGTTTTGTTGGCCTTTATTTATTTTCCAACTTCATCAGGCAAGTTTTGAAGTTAAGTCCTCGTTAGAATTCTTTGGTCCATACCACCAAGTCAAAAATAACTTTGTTAAATAAGAAAAATTTTCCTCTACCGAAAAAACTAGAACTTATATATCTTTTTTTGTAGGGTCGCTAAACTACATAAATGCCGTAATAGTGTATTACACCACAAGGGCAGGAATTTCAATCTTCTGCCCGTGTGGTGTATACAATTTTTCTTTATACCCGGTCGAAAGTGCGCTTATTATCAAAAATTTAAATTATAAAAAATACAATCACGTCCCATACACGGGCAAAAGATTGAAACCTCTGAACTGCGCCACATAATGCTCTCGGTTTCGCCTCAGGCATCATGTCGCGAAGTGCAGGAATTTCAACTTGCTGTCCTTGTGGTGTAAGATATTATTACTACTAATAGTGTTGTGCGATGACGAGATGTTTTTACAATCGCAATCGTTCATAATAACAATCGAGTCCACAATCGACTCGGAGTTTGATTTTACAATCGAGATGTTCGATTGTTCAAGTCGATTATTTGCCACATAGGTTATAGCAATAGCATCGAATGCGAAAACATATTATAATGATAATATTATAGTCGTGATTCAAACGTATAATATACAGACTGATTTTTAAGTTCATTTATTTTTTTTAACGTGTAGAAATCAAACAGAGGAATAACTATTTTTATTAAAACATCAATATAAGAGGGAAATAACCTTTCAAAGTTTAAATACAATTTTCAAATTTTATCTAATTTTGAGGTCGGCCCTGTCGTTATATTATGTCACTATGGAAATATGTTATGGCATTATCAAGTATAGTGGTGCCTATTTGAAACTGACATGTTTATTGATGTATTTTTGAGAGAATTGTTTGTGCCTCAATTATTTTTGGACTCATGTTTTTAAACGATAATGAACTAGTGGACATGTTATTAATTTAGAACAATTTCTTTGAAAACTTGATAATTACAACAAATTTCCATAGTGACATAACATAACGCCAGGACCGACTTCAAAATTTAATTATATTTTGAAAGCCTGTTTTTCTTTTATTTTTGAATTTTGATAAAAAATTTACTTGAAGTATTTGTTTGTCTATTTGATTTCTAAACGCTGTTAAAAAAGAATTAACTTAAAAATCACCTATTTATATGCTAGCAGGTAGCCGACTGACTTCCACGTGACTCATGATTCACAGTCGGCACTGTTACACTGTAGGCTGTAATAATATTAATATGATCATATTGAATTCTTATCTTATTGGGTATGGGTATACAGTCTGCACACTGCACAGTGTCCAGTGGTAGTACGCAAATTTTTATCATACACAAAATTACATTTTTTTTAATTATATCATTAGTATTATAAGTTTAACAACGCGATCAAAATAGGTACTGTAAAGTGTAAAGAAATACATTTGAAGAGCATGCGCCACACGGTTAATTCACAATCGACTACGTCACTACAATGCAGTGAGTCGAGTCAGTGTACATTGTACAATCGACCATGGGACTCGAATCTCGATGACATTTGTTGTGTGATGAACGATTGTATGTGGCTCTTGACACTGCACGACTACGATTCACTCGGTCTCGATGAACTATGAAACAATCGAGTCAAAGTGACAATCATCGAGATGTTTGAACAATCGAGACAATCGACTAAAACATCTCGTCATCGCACAACACTAACTACTAATAACGACTTTATACGTACGCATGACGAACCTATGTAACGGGGTATAGCCGTCCTTATCACGGGTTTTCACCAATTCCGGATTTTCTTCTAATAATTTCTTGACTAAGTCGGCTTCACCGTTTTCTGCAGCCCATAAAATTTCTTTAACCGAACTACCTAAAGTAAAACAATAATTTGTAGCATCATATACTACGAGTTTTTGTAGGTTATAATTTTTAACAATCGATTTTACCATGTGGGTCTTTTTCCTCCTCAATATCTCCGTCTTCAGCGTCCCAGCCGCTTACTTGCATTTCAAAATCTTAATTCGGTAAACAAAATACAAGGAACAGTTAAGTTTTATTACGAATTGTGCGAAATGTCAAATTCAATAGTCGTGAAACCAACGGGCATCTAGCGGAAATCATGGAATATTTCTAGTTTATCTACTTAAAAGGTGAATTTCTACAACGCGACAAATAAATTGTTGATGAAACAAACCGATGAGTTATTGAGTTTATCTAATAACAAATAGATGGCTCTCACAAATTTTGTTACGGGTTTATTGTAATTTTTAATTTTTGAACACAATGAAATAGTGTCCTAGGACTCAGTGGCGGCTTTAGGGGGGGGGGGGGCGAACAGGGCAATCGCCCGGGACCTCGCTCTTGCAGGGGCCTGGCGTAACAACCCAAGCAAATTAAAAAAATATAGATTTTTTTAACTATATTTTGATCCTTAATTATTTATTCGGGTTATAACATAGCGCTAAATTAAAATAAAGTTAGATAACTAATTCATTCATTCAAAACATAATTGAAAAATTTATTATGTAGTACTTGAATATCGCGCCTCGAATTAATTTTGTAAATCTTTCAATGTAAAATATTTTAAAACTCAAATTTTATTTATTTGTATAACTTTAGCATTTCTCGTCAAACATGACAAATACCTAAACTAAACAACCAGACCTACTTTCGCATCACATACTTTTCACGAAGGACAAAGAGCCTCGCAAAGACCTGTCGCCCGAAGTCTCGCAATGGGTAAGGCCGCCGCTGCTATGATTAAGAGTGGCCTCTCCTTTCAAGGTTAATGAAATACCAGAACAAGATTTGATCTTGCTCAGGCAGAAAATTTGTTACGGAGAAGCTAAAATATAATATAAAAATTGTAAACACGGAAGGTGATAATTAATATAATGAGGGACATTCGGGGATTTTGGAGGGTGCGGAACATCTCCCAACATATTTCCACGATTTAATGGGGAACAGATTTTATCATGCCCCCAAAATCTAATTCTTCTCTGCTTAAATATAAAACTGTATCGGCTAAAGTGACTAATTCCTCAGATAGTAAAATATACTCTCGGGAACGGGAACATGTCGAACTGTGGTCGCAAAATTCATTATATTACTATTTTTATTAGCTGTGATTAAGCGTTAAGCTTCACAAAGTTTGATTTACTGCTTAAAAATTTCAAAAAACACATCTTTTTACTCCAAAAAAATGAATTAAAAACGGGATACTTGTCATTATTTCTTTACCACGCGTTACGAGATTTCGAATTACGGAAAGGCGAATTAACATTTTGAAGTTTTTTCTTTACAAACTTATGTTAAAAATACTGACAAATTTGCCTTGCTCAAAGATTTTTTCAAATTTATTTTTTTCTGTCCAAAATTTGTGTAAAATTGATGCAGATTTTCTCGTTTTGACTTTAAATCGTTTATTTCGATCAAATAAACTGGATAAACTAGGCCAAAAGTCATATGGGAAGAATGATACATATTTTTAGTTTATTTTGAAGCATTAAACTACACTAATATTATAAAGAGGAAAGATTTGTATTTTTGTGTGTATGTTTGTAATGAATAAACTCAAAAACTACTGTGCCGATTTAAAAAATTCTTTCACCATTAGAAAGCTACATTCACCCTGAGTAACATAGGCTATATTTATTGCTAGAAAATATTAGGGATCCTTACTAAAACTTAGTAACGTAACCTAAGGTGTAAAAAAAATGCCATAAAACATCTTTCGTCGCATGCGCTGCGAAAACTATTGATGATAGAACAACAGTATGTTCTACAATATTAAAAAACATATTAATAACTACAAAAAACTTCACGATACTATATGTCCAACTATTATCGTTATGTCACAATAACCACTTTTTACATTTTAATAATCTATATAGATAAAAGACGATGTATATGTAATTTATGGACTCCAAATGGGTAGACCATTTTTGATGAAATTTTCAGACAATCTTTAGATTAGCCCAGCGGGTGATCTTCTGAAGTTTGGTAGCGATCGGATCAACAAAATTTTTTTAATTTCTTTTTGGGAAATAAGATTTTTCTTCGATTTTTGAACATTCACAAATAAAGGCGATTGAATTCGCGCAAATTCAATACACGTTGAGAATTTAATGATAATGATTCTCATCTTTTATATCCTTTATATTACATTTACACCCGGGCGAAGCCGGACTGGACCGCTAGTATAAAATATTATAGATTTCCGAAATGTGAGTAAGTGTATTTGTCATGCACACACACACATACGTCTAACTGCTTTTAAGATAGAGCTATATGCGGATGAAAAGGGGGGCATATTAAACAGCTGATTTCCATATCTGTTCAATCGCATCACTTGCCACTTTATCATTAAACTGCATTTGCGTTTTATTTCAACACATTAGCATTTTTTAAGACATTTTTAACTCTAATTTGCATTTCTAACATTTATACTGATGTAATGATCGACTTGTATTATATAATCGAAAAATTACTGTCATCCATTACTTCTAGACTTGGGTAACTCAAATCTGAACCGGTTCAAAGAGCCGACTCCGACAGAAGATCCGTGAGAGCCGACTCACTTTTTTTTGAGCCGATGGATCAACGGATCCGCATAGCTCAGTGAAACACTTTACACACAGAAGCACATTTTACACTTACGTATCAGTTCTTGCTTTGATGCATCTGTCAGCTCAAATGACTCATGCATCACATGTTTGGCTATGCATTCTTGATTCTATCCAGGTCGTGATATGATTGACTTAACTAGGTAACTCAGTGGCAGACTGCAGTAACATATTCAGAACTCGGCTCTTTTTGAACCGGTTCAGTGAGCCGGCTCACATACGGGATCCAGATGCAAAGATGCAGATCACTAAAAAGACCCGTTTTTTCCATCTCTAATTACCTCACACGAATTTGGTGGTATTTACATCCCCTTCCCATGTACACTTTGTCGTGTTTTGAATACCTCTCCTTCCATGTGACGTCACATAATCTTGCGATTTGTAAGAAAATCCCCATATTTATATAGTAAAATCAGGCCGACGAAAAAGACCTCGAGTAAAACGATGTGACGTCACAGTAACCTCCCCCCCCCTTCACGTACCACTCTCCCACTCCCTCTTTACGTGTGACGTAATATATGAACGACTCCTTACTCCAAATGTTATTTCGCTAAAAAGCAAGCAAGTCGAACGAAACACTTTTTATGAATTCGGAATACTACGCAGCCACGTGTAATCAGAAAATCAGGCAATGTTAAATTTTATTTTATATGACTTGGCGCTTTTTTTAACTTCCTTCCTTACTTTAACGGAAATTGAATTAGTAGAACGATAATATTCTAGGAGAGTCTTTTTATCGTCATCTTTCCACTAAGATAACGCTATTTGAATTAAACTACATACGACGTCGTTTCGTGTTATTTTGTATGGTATACCGAACGAAAAAGAAACCCATATTAATAATATAAATGCGAAAGTCTGTATTATTATAATATTTGCAAACAGCCAGACCTTTTTTCTGGGGTTTAAAACTATTTTTGAGAACTTATTTATGGGTACCTACTTATGCACGATTCAAAACACTTTCCCAAAAGTAGTCTTAAACCCCGGAAAAAGTGTCTGGCTTTTTGCAAATATTTTTTAAATATATCTAATGAAGTTGCGATAAAAATTTCAGCGTGAATCAATCACTTATTTTTTCATTTTTGTAAATTCAAACTTTGGGGTATTTTGGTTTAATGTTAACCAAGTGTCTGTCTTAATTATTTATTTATTTAAAATCAACGTAACTTTCGAATAGTACTTGTTGGCTTTTCAATCAAACACTTTTTTTGACACATATTTTTTTATACCTTTCCTGTATACGCAGTACCTGGCGTACCCAGGTAGGACAGGCAAACACTCATTTACCAATACATCTTACCCTATATATGCTATTGTATATAAAATTTCTAGCTGAATCATACACTTCATGAAACGGGTGTCATGAGCTCTCCGACTATTACGTCAAGCTTAACTAACAGACATACAATCTAATATTACACTAATATTGTTCTAGAGATGTATGCAAGAACATAAACTGTTGTCAAACTTTGTACACGTAGAATATTAGATTGTACTCACAGAAAAACAAGTCTGATTTGCATAGAAAACGATCGTTTTTCAAGCTAAATTTTGATTAAAATGCATTGAAAAGTGTTTTTTTCGAAGAGAAATTATACAAAAAAGTATACGGTGCGTCTAATTTCAATCAACATATTGATTTACATGTTAATTTTCTCCATTTGAAAAACGCTAGATTCAAGTTATATCAAATAACTAGCGGCCCGGTCTGGCTTCGCCCGGATTCAGTGACGTAGCGAGCCTCTCTGGCGCCCGAGGCGAATTAGAAAATTTGCGCCCCCCCCCCTGTCCCTGGAAAAGGTGAAATCTCACAAAACTCGATTGCAAAATAAATAATAATTGTTGTTTTGATAAGCATCTTGGAGCGACTTGGATCGAGCTTGTTAGAGCAACTCAGAGCGACAAAACTTGACTGAGATTGACAAAGCTTGATTGAGCTAGACCAGGCTTGGGCAAATGGCGGCCCGCGGACCGAATCCGGCCCGCGGTAGAATTTTGTCTGGCCCGTGAAGCATTGTATATATTATTATTAAAAACACAAATATTAGTTTTTGTCTAACATAAATTGGTGCATAAAAAATTTGAGATAAAATATTAAGCAATACCTACTTATACACATTATCAGGGCCGGTGGGAGCCAAAATTTTCTCCCGGACACCCGCTCTTTTCAGCGCCTCCTATTCGAAAATATGATTATGATAATTGAACAATTAGAAAAAAAAACTGTTTGGCCCGAGGTCAAATTTTCATCTGCAATGTGGCCCGACTATCAAAATATTTGCCCACCCCTGAGCTAGACTGATAGTGACTATTGTACGTGCCAGGTGCCTAGGCACTCGTAGCGTCGGTGCGGGAAAATTAACATTTTCAAAAATGTTCGCCTATCATGAAATGATATAAAACGCTACATATTTTCGAAACGTCAATTCTAAAATGAAAAAATGTGGTGTTAAAAAAATTTTTGTGGGTAATAACGAAAATTTTTTCTACGAAAGTCGACCAAATTTTGGGGACCTCCCTGCGATGACGTCCAAGGCAAGCGCCTCGCTCGCCACACCTTAGCTACGCCACTGCCCGGATTATTTATTAAAGATAGACATATTTTGCTGCAGTGGTCTTTCTTATAGAATAATAGGCAAATTTGCCCGGTGTTGTTTTCTATTTACTATTAAGGCTGTCGGAATGCTCTGAATTTAAGCCACACTACGAGGCTAAAAAATGCTGTTGCAAGGGTACCGCTGTCAGTTTATTACTTTAATTTTTGGAAATATTTTGAAGATTTGAAAAACTTTTCCGAAAAAGGAAGAGTCACTTTAGGTTTGCGACGGAACAGTTTTGTGAAATAAGTACGAATAAGGTGTAGTGTGACATTGAAACCGTGTGTTTTTTTGGCACAATTAATGTCAACTTTTTTCTAGTAAATCGTACATAAATTACAAAAGTGGTCCATTAGAGACCTAGATTTGTCCTTTATCTTCCTTATAGAGATAGAATTTTTACAGAATGTTGACGAATAAGTCTACAATCAGTTGACAGCCGAAGCTCTATTTTTGGCTTAAATTCAGAGTGTTCCGACAGCCGTAACACGTTGGTGTAAATAAAATACCCTGTATGTTAAATACCTATATTTATTTATTGATTTTCTCCTGTTGTGGCAGTTGGCACTGTGGCGTAACGGGAATGCATCCAGCGCGACACTGAAAGATTTCGGTTCGAAAACTGACATGTGGCATGTAATTTTTTTCTGATAACTAAACTCTAGTAAAGTTTGCGTTGACAAATATTTAATTAGTTTAAAATTTTAGCGTTTAAAAAATATATTTTTTTTTATATTCAAGGAGCTTGGTGAGTTCAGTTAATAATGGTCCAATAAGGTCTGTTAGCCGAGTTCATCTGTCAATGGCAATGCCTATAGTGTGTCGGCGTTTGACACCTATCCCTTGACATAAATTTTCTCGAATACAACGTCACCAAATGTTTGTCACTTTACGTTAATCCATTATAATGTTCCGTCAGGTTTGGATAAACTAAACCATTTGGATGAATTTTCACAAGAGAACATTATTCCAGGTCGGATAATTATTATCCGACCTGATTATCAGTGTACTCTTGCAACTGCAGGATAATAATAATAGTATATTTTGTTGAGAATAATAGCTATTGTCTGCTATAATTGTTAAGAAACATTCATTGTTGTAGCACTATATTAGAAAAAATTATTATTCCAACACGTCACCGTCTGGATTTAAACCAGAATCTTTCCACTTTCGCGGCGGAATGAGTTAATCAATTACTCTACGGTGCACACAATTCCATTTTTAATCCTTACAACTTACAACACTCAAATTCACTACATGCGAGAGCCAATTATTTTTAGCAATAGCTAAACACTAACTTTCACAGTAGCGAGGGCTCTTGAATGAATCAAAGATGAACTTTTCATTATTAATACAGACCTAAGTCACAGAACTTTTCTGTATCGTTTTAGGTTGTTTTAATGCGGAAAACGACAATTTAATATTGGTAAATTGTCACACCAAATATTTTATTATTAGTAGATATTTTTCATACGCTTATAGCTACGTACTTACTGAATTAATTGAGAATAATAGCTATTGTCTGCTATAATTGTTAAGAAACATTCATTGTTGTAGCACTATAATAGAAAAATGTATTATTCCAACACGTCACCGTCTGGATTTAAGCCCTCGCTACTGTGAGAGTTAATGTTTAGCTATTGCTAAAAATAATTGGCTCTCGCATGTAGTGAATTTGAGTGTTGTAAATCGCTATATTATGAAGGATTAAAAATGGAATTGTGTGCACCGTAGAGTAATTGATTAACTCATTCCGCCGCGAAAGTGGAAAGATTCTGGTTTAAATCCAGACGGTGACGTGTTGGAATAATAAATTTTTCTAATATAGTGCTACAACAATGAATGTTTCTTAACAATTATAGCAGACAATAGCTATTATTCTCAATTAATTCAGCAAGTACGTAGCTATAAACGTATGAAAAATATCTACTTATATTAATAGTATATTTCGTTGCAATTGACAGTGTGTTTGTAACATTTTACAACAATTTAGACCAATTCATTTAATTTGTAAAATTCTTTGTTTATCAGTTTATTCTTTCGGACTTTTATAAAGCGAGTAAGGGACTCAAGCTGTTTATTTTTGTTGGCAAGTTGTTATATAACTTTAAATACAGTGTAAACTCTTTATAAGGAAACTCAAGGGACCGAGCATTTTTTATCGTTATAGAGAGTTACCGTTATATGGAGTGAAGAAAGAAAAACAACCAAATTAACAATAATCTTTAATATGTATGTTTTTGATAAAATTAATACATATAGTCAGTTAACTTTGCCTGACGTTTTTTGCTTTGCCAGTACTTGTTTTGTATTTTCTTATGTATTCTATCCATCTCTTGATATATGGTGGAATCTTTTTGATTAAACAATAAAAAATTTTTTTAAAGTTTAGTCGGCGTCTTTTGTAACCTGATAAGATAACATAAACAATGACACCGACAATGACGATTTTCTGTGTCTAAATATGAACACATTTCTTCGTAATAGAGAATGGCTGCTGCGCTATAAAGAGTGTATCAATGTATGGGTTTTAAGGTAAACCAACCAAATTGTGATCTTTTCTATGTTATGGAGAGTTTATCGTTATAAAGAATAATGTTATAAAGAGTTTACACTGTAGTTATAAAGTACACCTCCCTGAAAGGAAGCTAAGGAATGAACTGACAAACGGAAATAATTTGCTTCCCTCAAAGTTATTGGAATTTAAGATTGGGCGTTAGCATTGTTGATTGTGAGACGTAAGGGAAGACGCGGGGGAAGTAGATATGTGACGTCATATGGAGTCTTTTTCCAAACAGTTAGGATAACAATTAATTGAAAAACCAAGCAATGGGCATTGGTGACGTAAACTATCGAATCAGCCAATCACAGACGTAACCATGTTTACAGCCTGTTACACCCAGGGGCGGATACAGGGGGGGGCGATGGGGCGATCGCCCCCCCTCAATGTCGGAGTTTTGAATGAATTTTATGCCATACTCTGCTATATTAATGCATTAAATTTTGTTAATACACATTGTTCGAATTATTATTATAACATTTTTCTGTTACCGCCCCCACCCAGAAAAATTCTGTATCCGCCCCTGGTTACACCCAGCCTTCTAGTAAACTTTGTGCTCTCCTAGAATTAGGATTGTAATTAATGCTTAAGGTAGTTGTCGTGGTTAAGGCACACCGTCAGAAAATTCTTAATTTTTGTATACACACTTATTAAGGACATGATCATACAATTACTCTGAAAATTTGAAGTCGATCGACCGTATATAATCCGAGATAAATTCAATTAAAAATTGGATAATTAACATTGATTGTATACTATCTCTGTAGTTCTGAACCAGTTTCTTATTTATACAAAAAGAACTAACTGTCAGAAACTTTCCAAAAACTGAGTCTTTCAATGCATTTGTTATGAGTTTAAAAAAAATAAGAAAAAAATTTTGACCGTCTAATTATTTATAAATAACGGTTTAAAGTTCAACAACTTATAGAAAAGTATACATGCATATGAATACAGTAAGGGTTACGTTTCCACGGGTACAGTCTTGCGTACAAATTATGGATCACTTAGCTACAAGCTAGTATACTTTTGTGGCACGTACATATAATGTATAACTTTTTGACAACATTGTACCACGACAACTACCTTAATCACATCTAATAAAAACAAAACAGTAATAGAATTAATTTTTCAAGTATAGTTCGAAATTTCCCGAGAGCATATTTTGCAATCCTTAATAAATACAAAAAATAAATAAAGTTAAGGTAGTTGTCGTGATACAATATTGTCAAAAAGTTATACATTATATGTACGTGCCACAAAAGTATACTAGCTTGTAGCTAAGTGATCCATAATTTGTACGCAAGACTGTACCCGTGGAAACGTAACCCATATACAGTATTCATATGCATGTATACTTATATATAAATTGTTGAACTTTAAACCGTTATTTGTAAATAATTAGACGGTCAAACTTTTTTTCTTATTTTTTTTTAACTCATAACAAATGCATTGAAAGACTGTCAATTTTTGGAAAGTTTCTGACAGTTAGTTCTTTTTTTATAAATAAGAAACTGGTTCAGAATTACATAGATCGTATACAATCAATGTTAATTATCCAATTTTTAATTGAATTTATGTATCTCGGATTATTTACGGTCGATCGACTTCGAATTTTCAGGGTAATTGTATTATCATGTCCTTAATAAGTATACAAAAATTAAGAATTTTCTGACGGTGTGCCTTCACCACAACTACGTTAATCATTTTGTATATGATTTTTTGTGTATACGTAAATTTTAAACATAAATATAAAATACGTAAGGAGCATAGCTTCTTTTTTATTAGAAAAAAAAACCGGGTCGCAGTGCTAAAACCCTGCCGACAATATAGTGTATTTGCTAATACAGGCAGTGTGGATTTATTATGCGAACTTAAATTGGTTTTTAGACAAAATAAAAAAATTGACTCCTTAATACACCCCTTAAAATAACATTTTTTTTCTTAATTGAAATATTATTATCAATCGAATCTCGATACCAAATTATATACAACTTTCAGTAAATAATTCACTATTTATTAAAATTTTAGGAACACTTTTTAATTACTACCAGAGGGTTAAATTTCAATTTTGAAACGATTCGGAGAATTTTTTCGGTATTTTGGGGCCTAAAAACATTTTTCAACCCCTAAAAACTACCCTTAAAATGGCCCGATTCGGCCCATTTTAAATAGGCTTCTTGCGGTGATGGATTTCAACAGGTGGGCCAAATTTAGTTGAAATCAATTAACTCTTTCGAAAGTTATTGCCCGCACGTATATATATATATATATATATATATACATATATATATATATAAACATTTTTAAAAATGATGCCAAAGTGCTTAGGAGGTTATGAAACGTCGAGAAATTTTGGTCCGATCCCTAGGTCCCGCCATTCGATCAATGCCAATAGTGTATGTTGCCATATGGCAAATTCACTAAAAAGCTCGGAAACTCGTAAAGTATTAGATATTGGAGCATATTCTCAGAAAAGCTTAATGAAAAAATATTGGTTACCCAAATTTAGTTTGACATAATCTATAGTGAAAAGAGAAATGGCTTGACAAAGGCCACCGGCCTCGAAACGACGTACGAGTGAGGGAGATATACATATACTTACGTTGGCTATTTTTAGCCTTGTGCTTTTACACACACACTTACAAACATACGCGGGGTGGAAATGTAACGATCGGTGAAAACAGAGAACAAACCGCCGTCTATGTCTTCTCCGCGCATTCTCATCAATTATTTTATGATCCGAATCCGGACAGAATTCAAGGTCTAGCCCAGAGATTCCCAGCATTTTCTGGACCACCGCTCCCTTTAGAAGAAAAAACACCGCGTAGTCCATAATCAATTATACGAGTATATGAAATATCACCGAATTAAATACACCCTTCAATAAATAAGTCACTATCTACAAATTAGTGTTTTCAAAAAATTTGCAAGTTCGGTCCTGTTGGGCCGATTTTATTAAAATTTTAGGGACACTTTTTACTTGCTACTAGCGGGTTACATGTCAATTTTGAAACGTTTCTGAGAATTTTTTCGGTATTTTGGAGCCCAAAAACATTTTTCAACCCCTAAAAACTACCCTTAAAATGGCCCGATTACGCCCATTTTAAATAAGCTTCTGGCGGTGATGGATTTCAATACGTGGGTCAAATTTCGTTAAAATCAATTAACTCTTTCGAAAGTTATTGCCCGTATACATATATATATATATATATATATATATATATATATATATATATATATATATATATATATATATATATATATATATATATATATATATATATATACATATATATAAACATTTTTTAAAATGGTGCCAGTGTTTAGGAGGTTATGAAACGTCGAGAAATTTTGGTCCGACCCCTAGGTCCCGCCATCCGACCGATGCCAATAGTGTATGTTGTCATATGGCAAATACACTAAAAATTGGAAAAAATTTGGTTTTTTTTTTAACAAGAACTTTTTGGCACTTCAAATAACATTTAAAAATAATGAAAGTGATAAATTACTGTAAAAATATTTTTTTTTAGTTTCTAAAAAAAATTTCGGAAAAGTTAAAAGTTCCAAATGGTGCAAAATGAATTTTAGAAACGTTTTCGAAAACAAATTTTTTGGGTATCTCGTTCTGTCTTCTAGTGAGTGGTGGATTTACCAGCAGGCTGAGTAGGCTGAAGCCTAGGGCGGCAGATTTTAGGGAGCGGCAAATTTGGCCCAAAAATTTTCGTCTTACAGAAATAAAACATTATTATATAGGTACATAGAGAAAACGAGTTTCGAAAATTTAACGAAAATTTCAATATTTTAGTACTGTACTTCAGTATACTGAACACTTTAACGTCTGTATATGAAAAATTACTAAACGCTCTGTAAATATACTTTTATGATCATGAATTTTTAAGATATTCCAATAGCGTTTCAATACTACAATTTAAATTTAGTAATTTTTACTCATTTTTTTTTTATTAATCATTATTCATTACTATAATTTTTTTTCTCCATATACCTAAATCTTACTAGGTCCAATCATACAATTATTCAATTTTTTTTTTTGTACAACGTATTTGCGTAGTCGTTTTTATTATTAATATGAATGCGAACTAGGGTATCGAATTTCAGAGGTCAATAGGGGCGGCAAAAATTTAATAGCCTACTGGCGACAAATTTGTAAATCCGCCACTGTGGGCTTCTACCCTATTTTCAAAGTATTTTATTACCTATATTAATTTTCTAATTACATAGGTGAGTCACGACCTCTTAGTTACCCCATTTGCCTTTGTATTTGCAGAGCCGCGGGCTGCGACTGGTACCTGCTTTATAATTTTTATTTAACAATAATTAAATTTTCAGGAATAAATGGAAAGCGTGTTAACATCAACGTGTTTTACATGAATATGGGAAAATTAAGAAAAATCTGAAATCTTTAAATTTAGAACAGATACGTGTTTCAGGCTTTTTAAAAATTAAAAAAAAAAACACATACTTTAAGACTCATATCTTCTAAAAGAGCTTCAAAATCCAAAAGAGACACTTGAAAGCAACATCATAATATATTGAAAAGAATTCGCTAAATTAACATTGCATTTAGTTTTGTACTTGCAACATATTTTCAAAAATCAATAAAATCAGTAGAGTAGAAATTAATTACACAAACAAAACATAACGTAATTAATAATAGCTTTATATAACATTTAGGTTTGTATTCCGTAAACTGTTGATACAGTGATTAAATTGGTGACGGATTTAAGGGGGTGGTTGGACCCTCAACAGATAAATATCCGTTCTCCTGGTTCCATCATCAGGTCGAAGAAAGAAAAATATTAGGCCTATATTGTTCACTACCGAAAGGACTCGATAAGTTCTACCCCCCACCCCGTCTTAAACCATAGTATCTATATTCCTATATCTGTGCCATTAAGGCTGTCTGAACACCGGAAAGAAGTTAGCGCGGAAATTATTTTTTTCTTAATTATTGAAATATCAAAAAATTGCTCCTTAAATGCTCTATCAGAATCAGTAATTGCTCCATTTCTAAAATTATTAGTTTATTTATAATTAATTTTTTAAAAAATCTAATTACTGAAAACTTGATTTTACTATAGAATGAGAAATATTCACTTTTTATACAATTTTTTTTGCTAAAAAAATTTCTCTCAATTTGCTCTATCAATTGCACAAAAAAATTATTTAACTTTGACAATTTTTATAGTAATTAACAGAAAAATAATGTTTGTATGGTAAACCTACTGCGCTGTGACGTCATCAATTGTCGCTGCAACTTATAAGGGCCATATTTACATGTATCAGCACTACAGTCATATTCATAGTCACCTTAATGTTTATGTTTTCTACTTTAATTAATATTATTTATGGTATTATTATAAGTAAGGTTATTAATTATCAAGCAATCATGTGGCTTTGATAATACGAATAATAACAAATAATTATGATTCTATAATTTTTTTTTTATTAAGTCTTCAGGTTAAGATTTCAGGTTGGAAACATAATAATTTTTGTATAATGTCGAATATATAACCTCTATTGTTATCCAAATATGCTGTTTTTAACTGAATGTTAATTAAAAAAAGTTGTTTATTACTAGTAAAATAATCCGTGATTAATGTTGACAATTGAATAACAAGAGAAAAAGTGGAAGTAAGTACTATTTAATGCAGCCATTATCGTTAATTAATGCTTATTATTATTAATCTTATATTTATAATTATTTATGTAGGTAGAAGTTGAATAGACTACAATTATAAATACTTTTTCAAAATTGCAGGTCTATAGAAGACGGTTACTGTTAGTAAGGCTGCTGTAAATTAGTTTCGTTAATCGGATTAGACTATCTATTGTTTTGAATAGGCGGAGTATTTACTATACTGATGAGTCATTACACAAACATTATTTTTCTGTTAATTACTATAAAAATTGTCAAAGTTAAATAATTTTTTTGTGCAATTGATAGAGCAAATTGAGAGCAATTTTTTTAGCAAAAAAAATTGTATAAAAAGTGAATATTTCTCATTCTGTAGTAAAATCAAGTTTTCAGTAATTAGATTTTTTAAAAAATTAATTATAAATAAACTAATAATTTTAGAAATGGAGCAATTACTGATTCTGATAGAGCATTTAAGGAGCAATTTTTTGATATTTCAATAATTAAAAAAAAATTAATTTCCGCGCTAACTTCTTTCCGGTTGTCTGAATGCTCTGAATTTAAACCAAAAATAGGACTTCGGCTGATAGCTGATTGTAGATTTATTCGTCAACATTTTGCAAAAATTCTTTCTCTGTAAGGAAGATAAAGGACAAATCTAGGTCTCCAATGGACTACTTTTGTAGTTTATGTACGATTTACTAGAAAAAAGTTGGCATTAATTGTGCCAAAAAACACACATTTTCAATGTTACACTCCGACCTTATTCGTACTTATTTCACAAAATTGTTCCATCACAAACCTAAAGTGACTCTTCCTTTTTCGGAAAAGATTTTTAAATCTTCAAAATATTTCCAAAACTTAGAGTAATCAACTGACAGCGGCACCCTTGCAACAGCACTTTTTAGCCTCGTAGTGTGACTTAAATTCAAAGCGTTCCGACAGTCTTAACTAGTAAAGTTGAAAATGTAAAATATTCTATATCAAGACTTAGTGAACATACATTAATATAAAGGCCAGGTGTCTTGTTCATTGACTTTTACACATCCTTACAACATAATCCTTTTATCCGAATGACGTCATCGGTTCGTTCAATCGTTAACTGACTTCATAATCCCATATTATAATAACACGTGTTATATAATATTGGCGAAATTCAGTGAGCCTTCATTAATAACATACGTCGTATCATTAATGCTGGGTTGCAGAAAGCATTGTCAGAGAAACTGATTTGACAATCATCTTAGATTGTGACCACATAATATATTTCTAACAATATTAAGAGAACTGTGGTTGGAACAATAAAAAAATAAAAGAATAGTTACTTCTTACCACAACAGATTTATTCAGTGGATGTACATTTCGAGAGCTAAGCTCCCATCTTCAGCAAAACACTAAACTAACTAAGTAACTTAGTTAGTTTAGTGTTTTGCTGAAGATGGGAGCTTAGCTCTCGAAATATACATCCACTGAATAAATCTGTTGTGGTAAGAAGTAACTATTCTTTTATTTTTTTAATATATTTCTATTCTATTCTAGAATTTTAAATCGATCCTTCTCGAAAAATAATTGATCGATTGGAACGGTATTTTTTTTTTAACTGTGACATATATTTAATAGAGTCTGTACAATTATCACTTCGAAGCAACATTTTTCTACACATTTCGATCTAAATTTAGCTTAAAGAGTGATCTTTTCTATGCAGATCAATCATTTGTTTTTATGTGAGTACAATCTAATTTTTACTTAATACCTATAACAAAGCTGAAGAATTTGTTTGATTTTTTGTTTGAACGCGCTAATCTCTGGAACTGCCAATCGGATTTGAAAAATTCTTTTTGCATTTGACAGCCCAATTCTTAAGGAAGGTTATAGTTTATTTAATATTACATAAAATGGACATTGGTATATCTGTTTGTGATTAATAGACTTCGACACCGTTTGACCGATTACCATGAAAGTTGGCACATATATTTTTTCACGGGGAGTTGGAAGTTGCCACAAGCCGAAATACGATGGTACCAAAGGCTTCAGTCACGTGTCGTAAATAAAATAGCCAGCAAATATACTGCAATACGGTAGAGCCCTCGGCTCCACTACAGCTGTTACTATCGAATGGGGCTGAGCCCCGCGAGGCAAGATTGCAATACGCACAGTTCTAAAAGGTTCTGAAGTTAGTCACAAACAGCGTCGCAAATGCATATCTTAGAGCCGTTCTGGTTGTTTTGTGGAAAAGGAAGACTCCCACCACCTCCCAGTTACCGGCACAGAACGGGCGCTCGTCGGTGATTGGTTATCGCCGGTTGTCTTGTCAACTGTCGCTTTGCTGCTATGAAGTACAGTCCAGTACGCTACTGTTAAGTTGTCTCTTTGATTGTTAATTGATCAAGATGCCTAATACAGTTTTGCATAGACAAGCACGAAACATAATTTTTTGGATGACTTTATGCAAGGATTTAGACCTTTATTAAAGAAAAATTAAAAAATTAAAAGTAATAATAGAGCGCGACTTTGTAGTTTTTCAACCGACTGTACCTGCGCAAGCCTCCATTTGCATCTAACTTCAGAATCTTTTAGAACCGTGGCGCGTATTATAGCGGCTATTCTAAATAAAGTCTATCTTTAATAGACAATCTACATATCCGGGCGAGGCTGGGCCGGGTATCTAGGAATCTATATGACAGGGAATTTCATAGCGACAGTCGACACTAGATTGCTCCTGATTATAAAAAAATTATAGGGTCATTGTCAAATCAATTTTTAAACAATGCTTTCTGCAACCCAGCATAACTATAGTAACGATAGCTTATCAAGATACCTACGCATGGTACAGTTTTTGCACGAACCAATTAGAAACGTTGACATGAACTATTGCATCGTGGGTTAGGGTGGTTCGTACAAAACTTTTTGAAGTGACAATTCGTATTTGAGTTCGGATCATTTGACTTAACACTAATGTAAAGCGGGAATAAAAGGAAAAAGTGTGTATTAATGGAAATTTAAACGCAGAATTCTGCGCGCTACCAAAACAACGTAGTTAAAATTCAGCTCGTGTTTGGTTGACTAGATATATTGTGTCACACTCACTGATCTTTCTAACCACAAGGCGGACTATTTATATACATAAAGAAGTGTGACTATTCTGCGTCATCACATGGCGGTTTATGTGTGTTTAAAACATATATTTCTTTAATATGTTAACACAATTTATATAATTATTATTTATAATTTCACTTACTATATGCCTACCGTCTTCTCTTTTAAAATGTTTCAAATGTAGTTTGGAACTTGGCTTGGAATCTTTCACTTAGCGACGACAAGGTTAAAGGCTAGTTTCTTATAAATATTTACATAAAGATTTGGATTATCTTCCTATTTAGTGTTAGAACCCAAAAACTAAAATTTATGGCATTCATAAAATGATGAAAGTCAACTTAGAATGTCTGAAGACATTTCTTTTATTGTCGTTCGTTTCCGTTAAATATTCAGTACTTTTTACGATTTCTTTATGAATTTACGTGACCTCAGAAGTCAACGAACTTTTGCTGTCATATAATTTGTCATTTTGTTCAGAAGACAACCTTTCATATACAGAAATAACAACAAAAATCAATTTTATGCGATTCCACCGATATTTCCTGTTGAATGAAAATTCCGTCTTACTCGCTATACTTCGTGAAACTTTATATCTTTTTTATATAGAAATGGAAATTATGTATACCAAGTATATTTTTACAATCAGGGCTGCGAACAAACCTCTTATGATATACAGTATAACGATAAGTTAAGAACCTCTGTAAGTTATTTTTTTTTAAATTCCCTTCCCCTGAAAGCATAAAACCTCCATTACCTAAATCACAAAACCTCGGTAACTTAAACAAACATTCTGAACATCGCCCTCGATAAGTTAAAATAATATTTAGGTGATCTCCATAAGTTAAATGTATTATCAGTGAGTCATCATGAGGAAGTATCCAAAAAGGTTTTCGCCAAGAACTTAATTGATTTTCACTTTAGTCTTCCACTAAATCACTTTACTGATTTCTTTGTTTAAATAATTTATTGTTTAAATAAATAAATAAATAAATAATTGATTCTAAATGAATAGATAAAAATTTATGTCACCTCTATTGAACTAAATATATCCTCTATAAAATCCACAAACCTCGGTAAGTTAAAAATTTTACTTTGACAACCTCCTAACTTCAACTCTCGATAAGTAAAAAACTCAATAACTTAAATTTTTTAACGTTTCCCTTGGATTTTAACTTATCGAGGTTCTACTGTATATGTTACAGTGATTAATCCGGTGATTATATATAATTGCCGGTTATTATTCATAATCACCACCAAATTTGGTAAATATGACAAATAATTAAAAATTTATCAAACTAACCAGTTTGTTTATATAATTCCCGACTTGTATTGGTAAATGTGATAAAAGTCGATACCTTTAACCAAAATTCGTTCAGTTTGCGAAGCTGTTTGGCTTCTGTCAATACGTGACAACCACGTGATTTCAGTAGTAGTACTAAGCTAGTGACGCCTAGACGTTTTTTCGCTATCCTCTTGTATTCTATAAAACATTGAATAGTCGTTGAAAGGAAGTTTGGATGAGGAACAATCAAAAGAAAAAAGCTTTACCGATGTTTCGCTTGTGGCCAACGTTTCAAAATATTTTATTTCATCTTCAGAGCCTTATTAGTGTATTTGCCATATGGCAACATACACTATTGGCGTCGGTCGGATGGCGGGACCTAGGGGTCGGACCAAAATTTCTCGACGTTTCATAACCTCCTAAACACTTTGGCACCATTTTTAAAAATGTTTATATATATATGTATATATATATATATATATATATATATATATATATATATTTATATATATATATATGTGTACGCGCGATAACTTTCGAAAGACTTAATTGATTTCAACGAAATTTGGGCCACGTGTTGAAATCCACCACCGCAAGAAGCCTATTTAAAATGGGCGTAATCGGGGTATTTTAAGGGTAGTTTTTAGGGGTTGAAAAATGTTTTTGGGCCCCAAAATACCGAAAAAATTCTCCGAATCGTTTCAAAATTGAAATTTAACCCTTTGGTAGTGATTAAAAAGTGTCCCCACAATTTTAATAAAATCGGCCCGACAGGACCGGATTTACAAATTTTATGAAAACACTAGTTTGCAGATAGTGACTTATTTATTGAAGGGTGTATTTAATTCGGCGTAGACGTTAGATTGATAATAATATTACAATTAAGAAAAAAATATTATTTTAAGGGGTTATTTTGCCCAAAAACAAACTTAATTTCACATAATAAAAGTATAAAACCACACGGCCCTATACAAGCAAATACACTATATTGTCGGCAGGGTTTTGGCACTGCGACCCGGGTTTTGAATAATGGGCTTTATACTTGAACATATTGTTATTCGCGGCCTCTCGCGCCATAATGTTCAAGGAAAAAATAGCCATCTGACTACTAACTACTCAAAAAACTATACTGTATTTTACTGGCTCAATATTTATTACATTTCCATTACGAGTTAGGATTTATGTAAAAAAACCGATTAAGTTGATGGATTTTCACTCATTTTTCATATTTACCGGCATTAATGGCTAGTATGTATAATTGCCGGTCATTATATATAATCACCAGTATTTAATCGCGTACCGTAACACATACACTAACACTATCTAGGAGTCATACCATAAAATCTCGACATTTTACATCATATTTTGAACAGCTTTGTATCATGTTTGAAAATATTCGAGAACTTTGCTTCCATCTAGATTAGCAGGATAATTTTTCAAAAAATGTAATCGATTTAAACGAAATTTGGTACATATACTGAAAGTCATCACCGCACGAAATCTATTTAAAATCGTTGCAGTCGAACAGTTTAAGGATTGTATTTAGAGGTTGGCTTTTATTTTCAAAATGAAATTATTATATATAATTTTATTTAAAAAAACAGAACAACGTGCTGTTACATAATGAGAGGTTTGGTTACATCTGGCATATTGTTTGATGAACTGAAAATTAAGCTGCAATTTTCGTGTCCTAAAGTGTAATTCTGATGAAAATATTTTGGGATATCGTGCGTAAAAATATAATTTTTTATTATTCCTTCAGGGGTCATCAAACCCTTGTCATTTCGCTTCCTTTTGCTTGTTTATTCAGACTAATTGAGTTTTTTTGAGATTTGATATTTTATTCTCATGAATGAAAAAAAACCCGGGTCGCAGTGCCAAAACCCTGCCGACAATATAGTGTATTTGCTTATACAGGCAGTGTGGCTTTATTTCGCGAACTTAAGTTGGTTTTTGGGCAAAATAAAAAATTTCACTCCTTAATACACCTCTTAAAATAACATTTTTTTTTTTAATTGCAATATTATCATCAATCGAGCCTCTATACCAAATTATATACAACTTTCAGTAAATAATTCACTATCTGCAAACCAGTGTTTTCATAAAATTTGTAAGTCCGGTCCTGTCAGGCCGATTTTATTAAAATTTTAGAGACACTTTTTAATTACTACTAAAGGGTTAAATGTCAATTTTGAAACGATTCTGAGAATTTTTTCGGTATTTTGGGGCTCAAAAACATTTTTCAACCCCTAAAAACTACCCTTAAAATGCCCCGATTACGCCCATTTTAAATAGGCTTCTTGCGGTGATGGATTTCAAATCGTGGGCCAAATTTCGTTAAAATCAATTAACTCTTTCGAAAGTTATTGCCCGCACACATATATATATATATATACGTATATATATATATATATAAATATATATATATATATATATATACATATATATATAAACATTTTTAAAAATGGTGCCAAAGTGTTTAGGAGGTTATGAAACGTCGAGAAATTTTGGTTCGACCCCTAGGTCCCGCCATCCGACCAACGCCAATAGTGTATGTTGCCATATGGCAAATACACTAAAAATCAAGTAGTATGAGAAAAATCACATTGATTGATTGTTTGCAATTTTAACTAACAAAAATAACTTTTCCTAAACTTATTAAATTAAAATCAACAGTTATAGCTCATAATTAATTGCTTCTATATTCTTTTGAAAACATTGCGACTAAAGAAGTTTTATTTAGAGAAATAATATTAGACTTTTTTTGAGGAACTAGTCTATATTTTGCAATTTGAATCTTGGAGACGTATCAAAATTCAGGTTCCACGTTTGAGTTCTAATCTACATGTTTTTAAAAAAATGGAGGTCACACGGATCATTCAATTTCAGCTATAATATTAATAATGAGTTAAACGTCCGTTTTTCGACTTTATGCTACAACAGACGCCATTCGCACCATTACTATTTTCCATCTACTACACTTCCCGTTATTTTTCTACATTTTTAAAACTTCAACTTATGTAATAGCAATGGGCGAATGAAGGAATTATAGGAAATTAGGATAAAGGTAGGCATCGTTTAAGCTTAGGAATTTGACAGGTAAAATCGACCATGGCCTCGAATAAGAATCCATCTCGACATTTAATTGAGGGAAACCGTAATCAACCTCAACAAGATGACCGGTCTAGGAATTATCGAGGCAGTAGAAAAAAGTTCTAGATCCGTCTGCCCCCGCCGGGATTTGAACTCAGTACCCTCCGAATGCGAATCTAGTACTGTCACCACTATATTTCACCTTTCGATCTAAAAAACTCGAAACGTCCTGCAAAAATCGTGAGGTCCAGCAACACTGGTTTGTAGTTGGAAATGTCATATAAACAGTGGCGAGGATAGTGTGGTCCAGTGATTAGCGTGCTGGCTTCTTGACCGGGCTGTCGTGAGTTCGAATCCTGCCTCTGCTCATGAATGTTTTGTGATGTCGTCTAGTTTTAAGTAGTGATAAGCAAAGCAAGACCAAGACCAACACTGGGACAGTCTTGGTCTTGCTTATTCGGTCTTGGTCGTAGTCTTCCTCAAATGATTCTAGTCTTGGTGTTGGTCTTGCTTATTTAGTTTCGATCTTGCTCTTGCGTGTTAAGTGTCTTGGTCTTGTTCATCTGACTTGGCACTTACGTTTTTTTAAATATTTTATTTAAACACTATCATTATAATAGACCAGGGTCGATAATTTTTGAGACCAAAAAAAATTATAGTAGGATGAAACCCATTGGAAAAGGTAAAGAATGTAACAAAAATGAAAGGAAAGATAAATTACGGTCGATCTGAGGTCGGGAAGGGGAAGAGGGTGAGTTTTTAAGGGTAAAAAACGATTTATCTCGATTTCCGACAAAACTACAAGTCCTATGAAAAAAAATTAAATAGCAAAGTTGTAGGTAATAAAAATATCTACAACTTTTGTCTTTACACTTTTTTCACATAACCTCAAAATTTATGTGAAAAATTCAAATAACCAAGTTTTTGGTTTTTTATTTTTATCTTTTGCAAAAAAAATTATTTTTGACGAAATTTGGTGAAAACTTGCCTTTTTATGTCCCAAACACACAGTAATTATTTTGATTTAAAATATTCATTTTTTCACCTTATTTTGACTTAATATCGAAAAAGCACCCTAATTTTCAATCGAAAATTCTCACGTCAAAATATCCGCTTTTTTAAAAAATCGGTGGGCTTTTTGTTCCTTGAAATCTTTACTTTCTGATGGTATGAAAAAAAATATACATTACTACGGTAAATGTTCTCAGAAAATGCAAATAAGTTATCTTGAAATAGCAATAAATAGGCATCTACGCATATAATCTTATAAATTATATACGTAGATGCCTATTTATTGCTATTTAGATAAACCGTTTTTTACCCTTAAAAACTCACCCCCTTCCCTTTCCGACCTCAGATCGACCGTAATTTATTTTTCCTTTCATTTTTGTTATATTCTCTACCTTTTCCAATGGGTTTCATCCTACTATAATTTTTTTTCACTTTTTACCATTTTCAAAGCTATCGACCCTGGTCTATAAAGACTTTACATTATTTAGAATTAGTCCTGCATATTTGGTCTTGGTCTTGCATACTCAGTCTTGGTCTTATTTGTTCGATCTTAGTCTTGTTTTGCTAGGGTAAAAAGTCTTGGTCTTGCTTTGTTGCAACACCAGGACCATGGCCATCTTTACTCATCACTGGTTTTGTGTTATTTGATGTAATTAAGACGCTAATGGCCCAAGTTGTCGAGCGTCTATAATCTACAATAAATGAAAATAAACCCGAGTCGCGGTGCCAAAACCCTGCCGACAATATAGTGCATTTGCTAATACAGGAAGTGCGGCTTATTATGCGACCTTAAATTGGTTTTTTGGGCAAAATAAAAAATTTGACTCCTTAATACACCCCTTAAAAGAACATTTTTTTCTCAGTTGCAATATAATTATCAATCGAACCTCTAAACTAAATTATATACACATTTCAGCAAATAATTCACTATCTGCAAACTATTGTTTTCATAAAATTTGTAAATCCGGTCCTTTCGGGTCGATTTTATTAAAATTTTAGGAGCACTTTTTAATTGCTATTAAAGGGTTAAATTTCAATTTTCAAACGATTCTGAGAATTTTTTAGGTATTTTTGGGCCCAAAAACTTTTTTCAGCCCCTAAAAACTACCCTTAAAATGGTCCGATTGGGCCCATTTTAAATAGGGTTCTTGCGGTGGTGGATTCCAACATGTGGGCAAAATTTCGTAAAAATCAAATAACTCTTTCGAAAGTTATAGCGCACACACATATATATATATATATATATATATAAATATATATATATATACATATATATATATATAAACATTTTTAAAAATGGTGCCAAAGTGTTTAGGAGGTTATGAAACGTCGAGAAATTTTGGTCCGACCCCTAGGTCCCGCCATCCGACCGACGCCAATAGTGTATGTTGCCATATGGCAAATACACTAATAAAGAGTGGCATCCCTACAATCTCGGCTATTCTCATGTTCTAAAATGAAGTATTATTATTATGATACACGCTTCCTCGTAAATAAACATGATGTTTGTATATGAACACATACGTGATACAAAAATAGCTTCAGAATAATATAAAAATAGATTCACAGAAACTAAAATAGCACGTGTCTTGTTAGTTCTATGCATCTAGTCTATGCTTCAACTAGATACAATATAACCACACTTTTTACTTATAATTAATTGGCCTTCCTTCTTAATTTTATCCTCAAGGTTAAACTTCGATTTACTTATTGTAGATTATAGACGTTCGACAACTTAGGTCATTAACGTCTCAATTACAATAAATAAGATAATAGTAGGAGAGATGTTAGATATTTTTGGGTAGCTATTTGAGGGACTGTGAAAATTTGTATAATACCTCTTTTGTAATATCCGAATACAAAAACACAGACCTGGCTGAAGTGCAGCGGGGCTTTATCGTCTTTCAAATTTTTAAATTAGCAACATTTTTTTCGCAATAAAAACCCTTGAGGCATTTTTAAATTTTAATACCTTGTATACATAGTATTTAAGGAGTTAAAAATAAAAAAAAAACCCGGGTCGCAGTGCCAAAACCCTGCCGACAATATAGTGTATTCGCTTATACAGGTAGGGTGGCTTTATTATGCGAACATAAGTTGGTTTTTGGACAAAATAAAAAATTTGACTCCTTAATACACCCCTTAAAATAACATTTATTTTTTTAATTGCAATATTATTATCAATCGAACTTCTATACCAAATTATATACAACTTTCAGTAAATAATTCACTATCTGCAAAGTAGTCTTTTCATAAAATTTATAAGTCCGGTCCTGTCGGGACGATTTTATTAAAATTTTAGGGACACTTTTTAATTACTACTGGAGGGTTAAATGTCAATTTTGAAACGATTATGAGAATTTTTTCGGTATTTTGGGGCCCAAACACGTTTTTCAACCCCTAAAAACTACCCTAAAAATGGCCCGATTACGCCCATTTTAAATAGGCTTCTTGCGGTCATGGATTTCAACACGTGGGCCAAATTTCGTTATATCAATTAACTCTTTCGAAAGTTATTGCCCGTACACACACATATATATATATATAAACATTTTTAAAAATGGTGCCAAAGTGTTTAGGAGGTTATGAAATGTCGAGAAATTTTGGTCCGACCTCTAGGTCCCGCCATCCGACCGACGCCAATAGTGTATGTTGCCATATGGCAAATACACTAAAAAGACATATTTCTTAATCGACTCTAAAACTTAACCAGGTGTTTGCAAAAGAATATTTTTGAAAAATTTGAAAAATATATTTGCGACATTTAAACAGAATAATATTGGTAACTAAAATGGATATAATCAAATCGTTTCGGTGGGGCATTCTACCTGCCAGGTATTCAAATATTTGAGGATCGGTTAGGCCCGGCTACCCTTCAGTCAGGTCTGTGTTTTTGTATTCGGATATTACCAAAGAGGTATTGTACAAATTTTCACACTATCTCAAATACAATCACTTAAAACTAAAGACCATCACAAAACATCCATGAACAAAGGCAGGATTCGAACCCACGACAGTCCGGTCAAAAAACCAGCACGCTAACCACTGAACCACACTGTCCTCATTAAACTTCGAGGATTTTAGTGTCGGTTTTACGTATTCAGCTTAAACTCAGTTTATCTAACTGTTAAACTTAGCTTAAAATCTAGTGTTTTACATTTTGAGTTTAATTGATAAGCTTGTAAATATATTACTGTGTAATTAGTAGTTAGTAATATTGGTCATTAGTAGTCAAATTTATTTGGACCTAGCACAAATTTATATTTTTTAATTTGTATAACTTTTTAATTACTATGATACTTCGACAAGTTCTGGAAATAAAACCTAGGGCTTTAATAGAGGAGTCAAAACGGCAGAGCTACACGCTGGGATATTGTCGAGTTATATCGGCTTTAAAACTGAATATTTCTCACAAACGATACACTTAATTTTGAAAATATGTTGACTTATTATAATATAACATAGATATAACTTTTTGAATAATATTGATGTATGATTTCTCATGAATTCGTAATTAAATTGCTTAAACTCCGGACAAACTTCCTGTAATCCGGGGAACGTAAATTTATGCTTACTGGGGATTTTGTGATCTCAAAAGGGTTTCTTTGTTGATTTAAACGCCCACGAAATAGAAATACGCAAATTTTACACCTACCAGCCGAAATTATAGTTGCATTTCAGGTGACATTAATTATAGTTGTATTTAAGAAATTGTTGTGGTTTTTTATTAATTTATTTAATAACCAAATGTGTTGCGTAGTAGTAACACTATCTTCTCATTCAGAAGGTAGTAGGTTTGAGTCCCGGACTGCAAGCAGACATGCTGGGTTGCAGAAAGCACCGTCAAAAAATCCTGCAATGGCTACTTACACAAGAGGAAAAAGTAAATTACGTTATTAAAAACTCTCGTTAATTCTGGATTTTTTGACAGTACTCACAAATTACAAACCGAGGTAGATTTAGTGGGTACTCTGCAAAAAGGACCTAACTAATTTTTTTCTTTATTTTAGTTTTCTTTCGTTCGTAAACTTGATAAAGTTGTTTTAATATTTTAATTTATTTCTAACAATGAATTGATCTAAAAAAGATTCTAATATAATAAAAACCCGGGTCGCAGTGCCAAAACCCTGCCGACAATATAGTGTATTTGCTAACACAGGCAGTGTGGCTTTATTATGCGAACTTAAGTTGATTTTTGGGCAAAATAAAAAATTTGACTCCTTAATACACCCCTTAAAATAATTTTTTTTTCTTAATTGAAATATTATTATCAGTCGAACCTCTATACCAAATTATATACACCTTTCAGTAAAAAATTTACTATTTGTAAACTAACGTTTTCATAAAATTTGTAAATCCGGTCCTGTCGGGCCGATTTTTTTAAAATTTTAGGGACACTTTTTAATTACTATCAGAGGGTTAAATTTCAATTTTGAAACAATTCTGAGAATTTTTTCGGTATTTTGGGGCCCATAAACATTTTTCAACCCCTAAAAACTACCCTTAAAATGACCCGATTACCCCCATTTTAAATAGGCTTCTTGCGGTGATGGATTTCAACACGTGGGCCAAATGTTGAACCAGTTCAGTGAGCCGGCTCACATACGGGATCCAGATGCAAAGATGCAGATCACTAAAAAGACCCGTTTTTCCCATCTCTAGCTGGCGGCAGTCTCACGTATCAGTGTGCAGGAGAAAACCCTTTCGTCCCGTTGTTACTTTCTTTCTGCCCGCTGTTATAGATGGCGTGCGAGTAATTCCAACAGAGCATAAATGTTAGGCTTTCTGCCTTAAAATCGAAGGCGAAAGTATGTACTTTCGACTGAGTATGAAGAAAAATAGTATACTCCACACACACAGTGCAGGAATTTTAACTTTTTGCCCTTGTGGTGTAATATACTATTTGCGACGACAGTTCGAAATTTCCCGAGAGCTGGGTAGAGTAGTAGTGACAGCACTAGACTCGCATTCGGGAGGTACCGGGTTCGAATCCCGGCGGGGGCAGATGTGGCTTAGGACTTTTTCCTACTGCCTCTCGCCGAGAAACGGTAATTCCTGTACCGGCCATCTTGATTGAGGTTTTCCATGGTTTCCCTCAATTAATTCCAGATAAATATCGAGATGGTTCCTTATTTGACGCCATGGCCGATTATCTATCAAACTCCTAGTTCCAAAATTACCTACCTTATCCTAATTTCCTATAATTCCTTCATTCGCCCATTGCTATTATATAAGTTGAAGTTTTAAAAAATGTAGAAAAATAACGGGAAGTGTGGTAGATGGAAAATAGTAATGGTGCGATGGCGTCTGTTATAACATAAAGTCAAGAAAGGGACGTTAAACGCATTATTATTAGTGTATTTGCCATATGGCAACATACACTATTGGCGTCGGTCGGATGGCGGGACCTAGGGGTCGGACCAAAATTTCTCGACGTTTCATAACCTCCTAAACACTTTGGCACCATTTTTGAAAATGTTTATATATATATGTATATATATATATATATTTATATATATATATATATATATATATGTGTGTGCGGGCAATAACTTTCGAAAGAGTTAATTGATTTCAACTAAATTTGGCCCACGCGTTGAAATCCATCACCGCAAGAAGCCTATTTAAAATGGGCCTAATCGGGGCATTTTAAGGGTAGTTTTTAGGGGTTGAAAAATGTTTTTGGGCCCCAAAATACCGAAAAAATTCTTCGAATCGTTTCAAAATGGAAATTTAACCCTCTGGTAGTAATCAAAATGTGTCCCTAAAATTTTAATAAAATCGGCCCGACAGGACCGCATTTACAAATTTTGTGAAAACACTATTTTGCAGATAGGGAATTTTTTACTGAAAAGTGTATATAATTTGGTATATAGGCTCGATTGATAATAATATTGCAATTAAGAAAAAAAATGTTATTTTAAGGGGTGTATTAAGGAGTTAAAATTTTTTATTTTGCCCAAAAACCAACTTAAGTTCGCATAATAAAGTCACACTGCCTGTATAGCAAATACACTATATTGTCGGCAGGGTTTTGGCACTGCGACCCGGGTTTTTTATTATTATTATTATTATATTTTAACAATTTGAGAGATCAAGCACATTACCGCCTTGTAAAGTGAGCCCGTCGATTCCTCGCCACCAACGCAATCGTCGAGGCTAATAGCGTAGGCGTTGCTCCAAACCCCGGGATTGAAACTGTTCACACTCATGTGCCAGGTTCGTTCGATCCTTTTATTTGCCCGGCAACTGCATTTCTGGGTTTCGACACTTCTTATACAAAAGAGCTCTCGAGTTTCACAAAGTCGCTTTATACAGTATTATGATGTCGACAAGAAAGCTTTCGATGGCTTTCGATGTATGCAAAAAGTCTTGAAACTGAATTTCCACCCACTTTCAAACGTTCATTTGTCGTCGTGCAACTTTGCACAGTTTTCATATTACAATACAAAATTCTGATACTTTGGATATAAGAATATTTTTGCACTGTCGCCTGCAAACAACTCGTTAGTGTATTTGCCATATGGCAACATACACTATTGGCGTCGGTCGGATGGCGGGACCTAGGGGTCGGACCAAAATTTTTTGACGTTTCATAGCCTCCTGAACACATTGGTACCATTTTTGAAAATGTTTATAACTTTCGAAGGAGTTAATTCATTTTAACGAAATTTGGTACACATGTTGGAATCCATCACCGCACGAAGCCTATTTAAAATGGGTTTTTAGGGGTTGAAAAATGTTTTTGGGCCCAAAAATACCTAAAAAATTCTCAGAATTGAAATTTAACCCTTTAATAGCAACTCCTAAAATTTTAATAAAATCGGCCGGACAGGACCGGATTTACAAATTTTCTGAAAACACTAGTTTGCAGATAGTGAGTTATTTACTGAAAGGTGTTTTTAATTTTGGTGTAGACGTTTGATTGACAATAATAATATAGGAAAAAAATGTAATTTTAAGGGGCGTATTAAGGAGTTAACTTTTTTATTTTGCCCAACAATCACCTTAAGTTCACATAATAAAGCCACAAGGCCAGTATTAGCAAATACAATATATTGTCGGCAGGGTTTTGGCAGTGCGACCCGGGTTTTTTATAGTCCAAAAGCTGATGACACTTGTTTCATGAAGTGTTTGAATCAGATTTTATACAATTTTATATTTTATACACCGGGAACACAAAATTGTTGTTGGAAAATGATTCAAAAGAATTTATTTGAAGTTAGAACATTTTGAAAGCGATGATATAATTTAGGCCATATTGCAAAAAGAATAAATTCTGTGATGTTAAATAGATGTGCAAACATTCTTTCACTACTTTGAATAACGTAACCTTTATTGATTGACGGCGACTGTTTTATTCAATTGTTTACTTCTATTGTGGAAAATTTTTAAAAATTACGATGATTGATGAAAATGGTCCCAAATGTTGCACTTAGCGTTGACTTCTTCAAATAGGCGGAGAGCTGATGACACCCGTTTCATCCAGGTAGAAATTTAATACAATAGTATATATAGGTAAGATGTATAGGTAAATGAGTGTTTGCCTGCCCTACCTGGATACGCCAGGTACTGCGCATAAAGAAAACGTTTAAATAAAGTATGTGCCAAAAAAAGTGTTTGACTGAAAAGCCAACAAGTACTATTCGAAAGTTAAGTTGACGTTAAATAAATAAATTAATGAGGCAGACACTTTTGGAGGGGTTAACATTAAACCAAAATACCCCAGAGTTGAATTTTCAAAAATGAAAAAATAAGTAATTGACTCACGCTGAAATTTTTATAGCAACTTCATTAGATATATTTAAAAATATTTGCAAAAAGCCAGACACTTTTTCCGTGGTTTAAGACTATTTTTGGGAAAATGTTATAAATCGTGCATAAGTACCCATAAATAAGTTCCCAAAAAAAAAGTTCCCAAAAATAGACTTAAACCCCAGAAAAAGTGTTGGGTCTATGTGTTACCTGTCACGGTACTGTTTTATAGGTATATATAGATTTATTAGTGTATTTGCCATAAGGCAACATACACTATTGGTGTCGGTCGGATGGCGGGACCTAGGGGTCGGACCAAAATTTCTCGACGTTTCATAACCTCCTAAACACTTTGGCACCATTTTTAAAAATGTTTATATATATATGTATATATATATATATATATATATGTATATATATATATATATATATATATATATATATATGTGTGTACGCGCTATAACTTTCGAAAGAGATAATTGATTTCAACGAAATTTGGGCCACGTGTTGAAATCCACCACCGCAAGAAGCCTATTTAAAATGGGCGTAATCGGGGTATTTTAAGGGTAGTTTTTAGGGGTTGAAAAATGTTTTTGGGCCCCAAAATACCGAAAAAATTCTCCGAATCCTTTCAAAATTGAAATTTAATCCTTTGGTAGTGATTAAAAAGTGTCCCCATAATTTTAATAAAATCTGCCCGACAGGACCGGATTTACAAATTTTATGAAAACACTAGTTTGCAGATAGTGAATTATTTATTGAAGGGTGTATTTAATTCGGTGTAGACGTTAGATTGATAATAATATTACAATTAAGAAAAAAATGTTATTTTAAGGGGTGTATTAAGGGGTTAAATTTTGTATTTTGCCCAAAAACAAACTTAATTTCACATAATAAAAGTATAAAACCACACGGCTCTATACAAGCAAATACACTATATTGTCGGCAGGGTTTTGGCACTGCGACCCGGGTTTTTTATACCTTGCAAACAGGTGAAAATCTAATTAGGTGTAAGATTATAAGTAATTAGATTAAGGTACGCAACTTTATTTACATAGGACTTTGGCAGGTAATCGGCCATGACCTTGAAGAAGGAACAATCTCGATATTTATGTGGAATTAATTGAGGGAAACCACGGAAAACATCCGTACGATGGCCGGTACAGGAATTACCGTTACTCGGCGAGAAGTCTCAGCCCTGTACCTTCCGAATGCTCTCACCACTACGCTACACCGCTTGGTATTTACACGTATGCAGATATGTAAAGTAACCCATTACACTACTAGTGCTGTAAAGTAAAACAAAATTGGTCGCATTATGGGTACCAATTCTATGGTAAATCAGTATGTTTTTGTCTGTTGTTTTATTTCTAACCTATTATTAGATGTGATGTTTGCGCAAAAGTTCAAACATATTAAAAGTGAAGTGAAAATCAGCTGTTTTTTATAGGACGTGAAAAAAAAATCCTGCCAAACGGGCGACAGGACCAACTTCAAAAATAGTGAGATTTTAACATGTTTTATAAATAAAATATAAAATATCTTTCAAAGCGTGCGATGGCGCGGGTAACAACTAATAATAAATTTTATGAAATATGTTATTCATTTTCATGGCTACATAATAGGATTTTACATGTAAAACCGGTCAAGTGCTAATCGAACTCGCGAGAAGAGGGTTCCGTACTATTCCGTTTTTTGTGAATACTTTAAGACTTAAGATTTTCGTTTTGGTTTTCCTGTAAAGTGTAAACTATGAGTGAGACCTGACAATCCCTATTTTTTTCAAAATTTTAGGCCCAGTAGTTTCGGAGATAATGGACGGAATTGTCAATTTTCACCTATTTACCTATAAATAACTATTAATTATTAATTATTATATATCTTAAAATTATAAAAAAAAAGATATTTAAGATTCTCACAACAAGTCCTTTCTTTTGATATGTCACACGATATAGTTTGCGAAACTTTATTTTTTAAATTTATAATTTTCCCCCAAAAGTGGCCTTCATGTTTAAAATTCGTTTATTTACGTTACACGTCCGTTTTTGGGTCATCGACTTACATATGTGTACCAAATTTCAACTCCGTCGGTCCAGTAGTTCAGAGCAAATTGGCTGTGACAGGGTGCCGGACAAACACGCCAGTGATCCTATATAAGGGTTCTGTTTTTTCCTTTTGAGGTACGGAACCCTAAAAATTAACTAAACTATGCTTGCCAGCTACTTAGCTAATTTATTGTTGATAGATCTTCAGAACAAAAGAACATCATTATTTTTTAATCTTTAAAGTTCAATTCCAGATATATGTTATAATAGAAAACAGTATCACGGGTAATTGGAATAAAGAAAATAAATAAATTTAAACACTCATTGATTGCAACATTTCGTCTTTATTTAATTAAGACTTTTTCAAGCTCTGAAAAAATGTTTACAAAAATTAACAATCATATAATAAAAATATTAAACATTATGGATTAAAAGATTAATTTAAATTTCCTAATTTTTTGTCACTTGATTAGTACTAAACAAATTTTTCAATTTTCTGTGATGTATATTTAATTTAAATTCAAAAAATTTTGGGAATTGTACTGACCTCTAACGAAAATTAGTTAAAATGAGCAACTGTCATACTACATTTTTTATTTGACTGTGAAAATAATATAACAAAATAATAAAAAAAAGGAGATATTATTTTTTTACAATTTTCAATTTTTAATTGATTTTTGTAATGCGAAATTGCTTATTATATCATAGTTTTATTATAATTTAAACATATTGAGGTTAGTCACACCATTGTTTCTTTTTAGTAGGTAAATTATTTAATCCATAAGGTTTTATATTTTTATTATATGATTGTTAATTTTTGTAAAAAATTTTTTTCAAAGCTTGAAAAAGTCTTGATTGAATAAAGACGAAACGTTGCAATCAATGAGTGTTTAAATTGATTTATTTTTATTCCAATTACCCGTGATACTGTTTTCTAATATTTTTTAATTTTCAAAATATTTTCGAGACCATAAAGTTCAGAAAAAAAAATTGTTTAGGAGACTTTCATTAATATTATTCATAGCGTTCAATATTCATCGACACACCCCATGACTTGTTTTTAATAATAAATTGAATAAACAATTATTATATTAAATATTTCAGAATACATTATTTTTCAGTAATATATAATTTTTCCACATATAACTTTATTGCAGAGTCTGTTGTTTATTTAGCAAAACTGCTGACGCAAAACTGCAAAAAACTATTAAGTATTTTCTGTGAAGAATTATTTTATTGTTACATAAATATACAAAACAGCGGCTTTAGAGTAAACCTGTGTATTTTATGTGTTATTTTTCTTTACGTCAAATAGCAACTATTTGATGATTGGCAAGGTAATGTCATGGTCAATGGTACACGAACCGTCGTCTGTTTCCGCGTTTAAATCTTTTTCAGCATGGCCGTCTGGATTAGTTCATCTAGCTGGCGGTATTTCTAAGAAATATTTTTTGGTTGAAAAGATAGTCGTCATAAGTTGTTTTATAAACAATTTTTTTTGTTGCTTGGCCACGCAGCTTTTACGTTTTATAATCAATTGCCTGACCGAGCGGGGTAGAGTAGTGGTGAGAGCACTAGACTCGCATTCAAGCGGTACAAGCTGGGACTTTTTCCTACTGCCTCTCGTCGAAAAACGTTAATTCATGAACCGACCATGTTGTCAAGGTTTTCCATGATTTCCGTCAATTAATTCCAGATAAATATCGAGATTTTTTTTTGAAATTTTTTTGAAATTAGAATAAAAGAACATATTAATGATTTTAAGAGCATCTATAATAATAAATCTGCATTCGCGTTTCATTTCGTTAATAAAAATCATAATTATAACAATGACGAATTTTTTGAAATTTTACATTGCAATAAAAAGGGTAGTTTAATGAATCAATTGGAAATTTTCGAAATTATTAAAAATAAAAAAAAAATATGTGTAGCACTGAAAATAATTTAAACACCATTTTTGGCAATTTCGAAAATAATAAGTTTTATACAGATGTAATTGAATTTCATAATTTATGAACAAGTATAATGAAGGTCATTTTGTACATTCATGTTTTTGTAAAAAAATTCATTGAAACAATTCATTCCTTTGCTATCAGCCGGCTGGTAGCGATGTTAAATTTTAAAAATTTTTTTACTTTTTTTTTACAAATTATTAAAATGGTTTTCCGCTCAATAATTATCACTTGTAAGTATACTAGTTACATCTTATCTCTTTTTGATATTTTTAAAAAATCTGGAAGTTATAAAATCAGATGTTAATGTTTTAATTTTAGATAATCTGAAGATGTATAGAGTATGATTTATACGAATGCTGCTTATTAAACGTTTTCTTTTTAAACATGGAATTTTTCATTTAAAAAGTTTTTCTTGGTCTACTTTTGGAGTGGGTCTTCCCACGATCTCAAATATGATTTTCCAAAACATCTCACCGTACCTACCCAACAAAATATCGAGATGGTTCCTTATTCGAGGCCATGGCCGCTTACCTATCAAACTCCTAGTTCTTTCATTCGCCCATTGCTTTTACATAACTTGAATTCTTTTAAATGTAGAAAATATCGGGAAGTGGTAAATGAAAAATAGTAATAGTGCGAATGGCGTCTGTTATGACATAAAGTGGAGAAACGGATGTTAAACGCATTATTAGTGTATTTGCCATATGGCAACATACACTATTGGCGTCGGTCGGATGGCGGGACCTAGGGGTCGGACCAAAATTTCTCGACGTTTCATAACTTCCTAAACACTTTGGCACCATTTTTAAAAATGTTTATATATATATGTATATATATATATATATATGTGTGTGTGTGTGCGGGCAATAACTTTCGAAAGAGTTAATTGATTTTAACGAAATTTGGCCCACGTGTTGAAATCCATCACCGCAAGAAGCCTATTAAAATGGGCGTAATCGGGCCATTTTAAGGGTAGTTTTTAGGGGTTGAAAAACGTTTTTGGGCCCCAAAATACCGAAAAAATTCTCAGAATCGTTTCAAAATTGACATTTAACCCTCCAGTAGCAATTAAAAAGTGTCCCTAAAATTTTAATAAAATCGGCCCGACAGGACCGGACTTACAAATTTTATGAAAACACTACTTTGCAGATAGTGAATTATTTACTGAAAGTTGTATATAATTTGGTATAGAAGTTCGATTGATAATATTGCAATTAAGAAAATAATTGTTATTTTAAGGGGTGTATTAAGGAGTCAATTTTTTATTTTGCCCAAAAACCAACATAAGTTCGCATAATAAAGCCACACTGCCTGTATTATCAAATACACTATATTGTCGGCAGGGTTTTGGCACTGCGACCCGGGTTTCTTATTATTATTATTGTTATTAATCAATCGACTGTAAATTTTAAATACAGAGTGTCCCATGCTTTTTTAATAATTGTGGGATATTATTCTTTAAGTGATTTAAAATATGTTACCAAATTAAAAGTGATTATTTAAAATATTATCTATTCGAAATTAGAAGAAAAATGGCTGACCTCTAGTGTTTACATCGGGAAACCATCCTATGTGGGGCCTACTAGGAAAAAGTAAAATGGCTGTTCCTATAATTTCACCTCGTTAATGAATGACGTCAGCTGGAAGACAGGTCAACATTTTTATCAACCATTGCAATATAAATTGACAGTCTATTGAATGACGTCACCTACTATCTAACGGAACGAGGTCACCTCTGCATCTATTAACCTTGATTGCATAATATAATGAAATGGCAATTCTCTCCGATTGTAAACTTGAATAATTGTTAAAACAACAATAGAAAAGTGATGCAGCAGAAGTTATATTTCCTTAGTGTGATCGCGTTAATTTATATTCAGATTTTCGTTACAGATGTACTAATAAAATAAAATAGGATGTTTAGGGAGACGATAAATATAGTTAGCCTGTTCACTTCGAGTAGTACGTAATTACTTTGGATAATAGATGGACAACTCTATCAGCACATTGTAATTTGTAACAGACAAATGAGACGTGTCATCTATGAATACAAAGTAAAACTACACTGCATCGAAGAGTCAACTTTATTGACGATTTCAACCTGACTGCTACACGTAGTACATGGTGTCTCATATTCGTTGCATGCTGCGTGCGCAACTTCTGTAACGGAGAAAATTTTACCCTCAATGCGCCCAAAGAAGTATAAATTCCAAAAAATGTTCTGGATAATGGTGTTGTACCGATCGGATCGGGATAAATATGGATCCAACGTAGGTGCTGGTCATCATTATAGTTCGGTTCGTTTAATGGAGCGGGAGAGCAATAAAACAATGTAAAGAATACCTGGTCAATGTGTTTTATTACATTGTGAAGTAATAAGGGTGACTCACTCCTTAAATTTTGAATTTGTAGTTTAGTCTAATATTATAAAGAGGAAAGATTTGTATTTTTGTGTGTGTGTATGTTTGTAATGAATAAAATCAAAAACTACTGTGCCGATTTAAAAAATTCTTTCACCATTAGAAAGCTACATTCACCCTGGGTAACATAGGCTATATTTATTGCTAGAAAATAGTAGGGATCCTTACTAAAACTTTAGTAACGTAACCCAAGGTGTAAAAAAAAATGCCATAAAACATATTTCGTCGCATGCGCTGCGGAAACTATTGATGATAGAAGAAAAGTATGTTCTACAATATTAAAGAACATATCAATAACTACAAAAAACTTCGCGATACTATATGTCCAACTATTATCGTTATGTCACAATAACCACTTTTTACATTTTAATAATCTATATAGATAAAAGACGATGTATATGTAATCTACGGACTCCGAACGGGTAGACCATTTTTGATGAAATTTTCAGACAATCTTTAGATTTTTTTTGGTAGCGATCGGATCAACAGAATTTTTTAAATTTCTTTTTGGGAAATAAGATTTTTCTTCGATTTTTGAACATTCACAAATAAAAGCGATTGAATTCGCGCAAATTCAATACACGTTGAGAATTTAATGATAATGATTCTCATCTTTTATATCCTATATATTACATTTACACCCGGGCGAAGCCGGACTGGGCCGCTAGTTTTGTAATAAATGAGGCTTGAAGTATAGTGTGGGTTACTTTAATTCCCATAGAAGACAACAGGCCAGTTTTGTGTCGTAAAATTTAATAAAGTTGTTAAACTTTTGTTTCAAAACTTGCGTGAAAAAAAAACAAATAAAAAATATTTTTCTCAAGAACAATATATTAAAGTTAAAGTTTCAACGCATCATATTTTCTCGATGATACTAATGTTTCCAGCGAATCGTTCGTTGATGTTTTAAGTTTAATGTGCTGATGTCTAAAATATTGGGCACTCTTTACCGACTTAAAAAAGAGGTTTTCAATTCGCCGTGTATGAAATTATGTAGGTATATATTTGTGTATGACTAAAAAAGAACTATAATCTATTTTTTGCACATCCCCCTAAAAATATTTGCTTTTCATGCGGTCATGAAGTGACACATTTAAGACTAGTGGTGTAAAGTTGTGCAAAATAAAATAATAATAATAATGTATTTACAAAATAAAATTACTTGCAATACTCTTCAATATTTTTATTTATATAAAAGACGTTTCAACCAACAGTTTTGGTCATTTTCAATTTTCAAATATAAAATTAAATTAATTTATTAATTAATTAATTTAATTTAATTTTATATTTGAAAATTGAAAAGGACCAAAACTGTTGGTTGAAACGTCTTTTATATAAATAAAAATATTGAACAGTATTGCAAGTAATTTTATTTTGTCAATATATCTATTACTGTTGGTAGAGTCAATATTATTAATAATAATAATGATAATGCGTTTTCGTCTATTTCTCAAGATGCCATTCGCACCATTACTATTTTCCATTTACTACACATCCCGTTATTTTTCCGTATTTTTAAACTGCAACTTAATTGATAACAATGGGCAAATGAAGAAAACTAGGAAATTAGGATAAAGGTAGGCAACTTTTGAGTTTAGGAATTTGACAGGTAATCGACGATGGCCTCGAATAAAGAACCATCTCAACATTTATCTGAAATTAATTGAGGGAAACCATGGAAAACCTCAACAAGATGGTCGGTACGAGAATTACCGTTTCTCGGCGAGAGGGCTGTAGTAATCGTTATTTTTCTGCAGTGTTAAACTTCAACTTAATTAATGCAGGAAATTAGGAAAAGTTAGTCAACTTTTTTAGCATAAGGGTTTACAGGCAATGGGCCATGGCCTCAAATAAGGAACCATCTCGATATTTATCTGGAATTAATTGAGATAAACCATGGAAAACCTTAAGAAGACGGCCGATACAGGACTTATCGTTTCTCGACGAGAGGCAGTAGGAAAAAGTCCTAGCCACATCTGCCCCCGACGGGACTTAAACCCAGTACTTCTCAGATGCGAGTCTTGTGCTCTCACCACTACTCTACACCGCTCGGTAAAATAAAATTAACGTAGTCGTACTACCAATTCCACAGTAAAGCGTAGTCTATCCGCATGAGAATTGAACGCAACCCACAGTTAGAAGTAAACTTGCTCAAAATTGTACCTACTGTTCAAAAATCTCGCTGAACAAACCTGTAACTGGCCAGAGATAAGAGTCATTAAAAATAAACTGTCAAAAATTTTGAAAATTAAGTGAAAATCAACCATTTTTCGTGTGTGACTGGGGGGCTCGTTTTTAACATTGTCATAGTTGTAAAATATTAGTCATCACGCATTGGATTAGAGTTGGGTATCTCAGATCCGAATCGGTTCAAAGAGCCGACTCCGACAGAAGATCCGTGAGAGCCGACTCACTTTTTTTTTTGAGCCGTCGGATCAACGGATCCGCATAACTCAGTGAAACACTTAACACACAGAAGCACATTTTACACTTACGTATCAGTTCTTGCTTTGATGCATCTGTCAGCTCAAATGACTCATGCATCACATGTTTGGCTATGCATTTTTGATTCGATACAGGTCGTGATATGATTGACTGAACTAGGTAACTCAGTGGCAGACTGCAGTAACATATTCAGAACTCGGCTCTTTTTGAACCGGTTCAGTGAGCCGGCTCACATACGGGATCCAGATGCAAGATGCAGATCACAAAAAAGACCCGTCTATCCCATCTCTACATTGGATACGTACTTAACCTATTCTAGTAAGTGGAAAGATACAGAATAGATCTAAAAAATATTCTTGAACGAGTACTTTATATAAAAACGGTTCATATGCAGTTTTGATGCACGTGTTCCCCGAGGGAAATTAAAAAAGCAAGATGATTTTTCATATTATGCAAGTGACGAAAGACGAACAGTTTTGTGACATAAATTAATGCTTTTATTGTATTCTAAAATTGAAAGCTAATGTTGTTTGTGCATTAAAAATAAATATATTTTAACATGCTGAGACTTCTATGACGTCAAACTCAAATACTGTCAGTCTCTTTCTCTGTCTTTTAACATAAATTTCTAGCGTTGGGAAATTCAATTAAATACAGATGTTAAAAGTGTTCCAGATTTTTTGCTCGATTTCTTTTGTATTCTTACACTCGTGCGAAAATTTTTAAAAATGCATTTCATTTAAGACGGTTCCATACACATCACACAAAATATTGATTTTATTATGACTAAGTGCCTGGTAGATCGAACTTTGTTCGGACCAATGGAAGGTACTATTGGAGGTAAACCGAACATGTCTGTATTCGGATAATATCATATAGCCTCACGAAATTTTGAGGTTATCATCCGTCGACAACAATCCAAGTAGCACAAAAATTTACGAGATGGCGCTATATGACATTGTCAGCACACTATTGGATGTAAGTCGAACACATTCGTATTCGGATAATATCATATAACGCCCGAGCAGAGCGCTATTAAAATATTTGATGGGGATATAATAAATAAATTAATTAAATTGAGAAAATTAACTAGAAACATCTACCACGAAATTGTAGAATTACGATTTCATTCACTCGTATATACTGACTATAGCACAGACACGCTTATAATACTCGCCACGGGTCTAAACGGTTCTGAAGCTAGTCACAAACAGCGTCGCAAATGCATATTTTAGAGCCTTCCGGGTTGGAAGACTCCCACCACCTCCCATTTACCGTCCCAGAACGTGCGCTCGTCGGTGAATGGTAATAGATGATTGTCGTGTCACTTGTCGCTTTCCTGCTATAAAGTACAGTCCAGTACGCTATTGTTAAGTTGTTTCTTTGATTGTTAATTGATCAAGATGCCTAATACAGTTTTGCATAGACAAGCACGAAAAATACATTTTTGGATGACTTTATGCAAGGAATTAGACCTTTAGATTAAAGAAAAATTAAAAAATTAAAAATAATAATACAGGGCAAGTTTGTATAAGTTTTTCAACCGATTGTACCTGAGCAAGCCTCCATTTGCATCTAACTTCAAAACCTTTTAGAACCGTGGCGCGTATTATACATGAATAAATTGGAGAAAACGAAGAAATGAGAGATTTATACGGCGAGCCGTTACTATAGGTACTTCCCCTGCTTATAATTATTATACAACTGAGGGAAATGCTGACTGTACACAAATTGCACGGCGTATTAGAGGAGAATTTTTTGCACTAATCTGAAGGAAAACAAGAAGCGCGTGGTAGTTTTTTTATTACATAAAATATCGTAAGAAGCGCGTGGTAGATTTTTACAAGCTTTTATTTAGTTTCACCTGTCCCGATGTCTGTCTGTGAATTTGTAATCGAATCTTACAAGTTGAATTTGACACACTTTCCGTTGCTTGATTGCGTTGAAATTATGTACACACCTTTAGTTTTGAAGACAATACAATATAGTGCATTGAATATTATGGTAGATCCAGTATGGCCGCCACCGTAAAATGGCCGATTACCTTCTTCTTTACAACCTACTCCACATGGGTATCAAATGAAAGGGTATGACAAGTAGAATACAATCAGCAGTGTAACATCATTCTAATTCCAAAATGGCGGCGGACACAAAATGGCGGATAATCTGTTTTTTATTTGAGTATGACAAGTAGAATACAGTAAAACTATGTGATGTTATTTAAACCAATATGGCGACCAAAAGGCGTAACTGAAAATTGGAAAATAATATATAGAAAAAAAAACTTTTATAAAGGCAAGCTTTATTTGCAGTGTAAAAAGGATAAAAATACTAGTTTAAAGTTGTTTTATACTTATAAGTAACCTATATTGGTGACTGGAATCTAGAGATGGGAAAAACGAGTCTTTTTAGTGATCTGCATCTTTGCATCTGGATCCCGTATGTGAGTCGGCTCACTGAACCGGTTCAAAAAGAGCCGAGTTCTGAATATGTTACCGGAGTCTGCCACTGAGTTACCTAGTTCAGTCAATCATATCACGACCTGTATAGAATCAAGAATGCATAGCCAAACATGTGATGCACGAGTCATTTGAGCTGACAGATGCATCAAAGCAAGAACTGATACGTAAGTGTAAAATGTGCTTCTGTGTGTTAAGTGTTTCACTGAGTTATGCGGATCCGATGATCCATCGGCTCAAAAGAAAATGAGTCGGCTCTCACGGATCTTCTGTCCGAGTCGGCTCTTTGAACCGGTTCAGATCTGAGTTACCCAACTCTACTGGAATCTATAGGTAAATATATTCGTGATTTCAGAAATCTATAAACGTGGTGTAGTTTCGCCTTAATCGTTAGATAACTCATCTGGAAAAAAACTTAAAAATAAAATTCGTTTCTTTTTTAAGAAAACAAAACAGTCGTTAAGTCTAGCAGAGAATAGAACAACAGCTGTGCATGTATTTTTTTTTAGTTTCCTAGATAAGTGATCACGTTAAGTTTTTGAATATATTATAAACTCGTTTTTCAAACGCGCCTACGCGTTTTGAAATAAATGCACTACTATTTTTACTTTTATATTTATAAATAATTTATTTCAAAATAATAAACTGTTACTGAGACCGAACACCGGGAACACAAAATTGTTGTTGGAAAATGTTTCAAAAGAATTTGTTTGAAGTTAGAATATTTTAAAAGCGATGATATAATTTAGGCCATATTGCAATACGAATAAATTCTGTGATGTTAAATAGATTTGCAAACATTCTTTCACTACTTTCAATAACGTAGCCTTTATTGATTGACGGCGACTGTTTTATTCAATTGTTTACTTCTATTGTGGAAAATTTTTAAAAATTACGATGATTGATGAAAATAGTTCCAAATGTTGCAAGCGTTAACTTCTCCATATAGTCAGAGAGCTCATGACACCCGCTTCATGAAGTGTTTGATTCAGGTAGAAATTTTATACAATAGTATATATAGGTAAGATGAATAGGTCTGTTATGGCGATTTATACCAAAATAAAAAAAACTAATTTAATGGACTGTATGGCTTACCTGCTGAATGCTGTTCGATTCTTGATTGATATTAAAAATAATACAAAAACAAAAACTTTTACTGCTGTATACTTTGATATCATACACTCCGATGTTATTCGTAATACGGTTCAAACACGACTCACCTACTCGGATCTACTCATGGTTACAAAAACGATCAAAATGCAAAAACTAAAATACAATACCTTACTGCCCTCTATTGGGTCATTAAATCAAATATAAAAATAAACTAAAGTGGCGTGAACAAGGTCCTACCTGGGTACGCCAGGTACTGCGCATACAGAAAAGATTTTAAAAAAATATGTGCCAAAAAAAGTGTTTGATTTAAAAGTCAACAAGTACTATCCGAAAGTTAAGTTGATTTCAAATAAATAAATAAATGAGGCAGACACTTTTGGAGAGGTTAACATTAAACCAAAATACCCCAGAGTTGAATTTTCAAAAATGAAAAAATAAGTTTAAATTTTTATAGCAACTTCATGTTAGATATACATACATCTGGGAGATTATTTTTTATATGTAAACTAGCCGCTACCCGCGCACACGATTGAGATGAAACGGTAACGCGAACAGTAGTAAAGCCTTCGGCTCCATCGCTCGATATGACGCTGATTTACCTAATAAAAATATTTTTTTTGTCAGACCACGCAAAAAACGGGCATTTTTTATCTATATCACCAGAGCAATCTATCTGGGAAGTCGATTTATGCCAAACCCGCGCTTAGTGGATTTCTACACAACAAAAGAACCATCCCTGTCAAATCTCAAGACTGTAGGTCTAATAATTTCGAATTTATCATGATGACAAAGTCAGTGGTCGCTTGTTTCCTATATATATATGCTAACCGCGATTCAGATGAATCACGGCAGCAACAACGGTAGTGAAGCCTTCGGTTCCACCACATTCAATCTTACCTCGCGGGACTGTTTCACCGTAATTAAATCTTGCAACGCGGAGCTGTGCCCCGCACGGCAGTGATAACAGTAGTGTAGCCTTCGGCTACACCGTATTTCAGTATCGTGATGACCTGTCAATGAGTCACTTTTTCTAGAGAAAAGGTAACCCATGTCCTTCCTCAAGATGCAATCTGTCTCCTTGCTAAATCTTATCGAAATCTGTTCAGCGGTTTAAATGTGAGAAGGTAACTGACAGCCGGACAGACAGACTTTCGCACTTATAATATTAGCATGGAAGTATAAGTTGAAGAAAAGACCTCGTGGTTTATGATCGAATAAAAAGCAGTTTCAAATTATATTTAATTACTACTGTTTCAACAGCGTTATTTTTCGATATCTTAGAGAGAGAAAAAAGAGAGACAAAGAAAGAAAAAAAAGAGATTGTAGGTTATAAACGTTCGACAACTAAGGTCATTAGCGTCTGTTACATGTTAAGACATGCCTTCAACTTTAATTTGTATTTTCTTAGGATCGAAATTTACTCCAAATTAACATTTACAATAATAGCTATCGTGATTTGTGTACGCTATAATCTTTTTTAGACCTACAAATTCATTGACTCGTAGTCAATGAAAAAACGTCTTATGTCTATTTAACGTTATTTTAGTCTTAATTGTATCTATTTTTAGTACCAACATTACGTTAAGGTTCATTCACATCAGAATATAGTAATTCTCATTCATTTTTTTCTGTTTTGAAGCAGAACTTGTAACATAACTAGCGTATGTCACGCCTTTTAACTTCAAAATTTATATAGTACCTACTATTTGATAAAAACTATCATATTTAAGAATAAGTAATAACAGCTCAAGAATACAAATTATGATTGGTCAATGTTGACGTCTTTTGTCAAAATTACACATAAAAATTATATTAAAAATTTTGTTACCATAACAGCGGTACTATTTTTAACTTCGAAGGGTTAATACTAGTTTCACAATTACATCTTTGGGCGTTGATTTGGAACGTCGCGAGTCCATTATTATTTATCCGCGTTCGAATAATTTGCACCATTATATAATTATACGTCTATTAATTAATCAAACCTAAAGAAAAAATCGAAAAAAAGTTAAATTGATATCGTATTATCCAAGAGTGTAAGTTTTCACGGCCGGTGTTGTAAAACTTCTTGGTTTCTGGGCTTGTATGCCGTGATCCATTGCTATTTTCTACCACATAAGTTTAATATTATAGAGATGGGAAAAACGGGTCTTTTTAGTGAACTGCATCTTTGCATCTGGATCCCATATGTGAGCCGGCTCACTGAACCGGTTCAAAAAGAGCCGAGTTCTGAATATGTTACTGCAGTCTGCCACTGAGTTATCTAGTTCAGTCAATCGACCTGTATAGAATCAAGAATGCATAGCCAAACATGTGATGCATGAGTCATTTGAGCTGACAGATGCATCAAAGCAAGAACTGATACGTAAGTGTAAAATGTGCTTCTGCGTTCGGCTCTTTGAACCGGTTCAGATCTGAGTTACACAACTCTAGTTTAATATCATTTTCAATTGCGTTGTGATCAGACGTATTTAGACTTCGTCTTGATTAAACTAAATTTTATTGTATTTTACTTATTTATTTTTAATTTTATATCAATAACTAAATTGATCATTAACGTTGGATCTTTTTGAGACAACATTAATACTCTGCATTGTCGACCACAACATTGTTTTGTTTTGAGTTTCTGTTACCTAAACGCAGAAGAAACAAACAAGTTTAATATATTTTTCAATCTTGTTGTGATTAGACATATTTAGACATCGTCTTCATTAAATCAGATGTTTTATTTATTTACTTTTTATTTTATATATCGATCAAAATGATCTTTATAGTATCATTCAAAATTTTCAGAAAAGACTGTCGAAGGTCACTTTGATTCAAAATATTCAAGGAAACGGTTTAGCTTAATTCTTTCGTGTGAAACATTTCCGAATTTTTCATCAAAACTTTTTACATTTTTATAAACAAAACATCATCGCGGTTGATTGATATTTTAGATTGACATCTATTGGCTTCAAGCTGAGTGTTATTCATAATTAAACTTTTTACTCGGGATTTGACGTTTCCCGGTATACAGAATCACACGTGCTTAATATAACATTAATCGTAAAAGTAACCTAGGAAGAAGAAGAATTGTAAATTATAGACGCTCAACAGCTGAAGTCATCAGCGTCTATGTAGTCACGTAGGACTCTACTAAGAAGGGGGATGGAAGCATAGATCTCACAGGCTTTTTCATGATTTTTTCCTTCACAAAAACCATTTTGAGGCGCTGGATCAGCTTCAGTTGAGAATATTTTCGCCATAATCAGCTCATAAAGTTTGAGAAAAGTTTTTGATCGTGAACTTTTTTTAAATCTCTTCTTTTTTGATTACATTTATCAAATTGATCATAAAATTACCAAATCCAGTTTAAATACGGTTTGAAACACTGAAATTGAAAAATATGAAAGATAGACATGGGGCCTTAACAGTGTTGGATCACTTTCACACAGTTTGTGCTGAGGCCCAGCGGTAAGAGACGAGATAGGCAAAAGACATATTGTGGGTGTGACCTTCTTTAGCTCTGTCTCGCTCTAATCATCCGCACGTTTTAATTTTTGACTGGTGCCACACTACGAGGCTAAAAGACGCTATTGCAAAGGTGCCGCTGTCAATTTGATTACTCTAATTTTTGGAAATATTTTGAAGATTTAAAAAACTTTTCCGAAAAAGGAAGAGTCACGTTAGGTTTGTGATGGAACAATTTTGTGAAATAAGTACGAATAAGGTCGTAGTGTGACATTGAAAACGTGTGTTTTTTGGCACAATTAATGCCAATTTTTTTTACTAAATCGTACATAAATTACAAAAGCAGTCCATTAGAGAGCTAGATTTGTCCTTTATCTTCCTTATAGAGAAAGAATTTTTGCAGAATGTTGACGAATAAGTCTACAATCAGTTGACAGCCGACACTCTATTTTTGGCTTAAATTCAGAGCGTTCCGACAGCCTTAAACAAACTTGTATTTTTTTAAACGAGTTTTACGTTTTTTATTTATCAGTAACTGTCGGTTCAAAAAGTCTTTTTTCTTTTTTCTTTGTTTTTATACATTCAAGAAAATAGTTGTTCTGTGTTTTGATGGGAACGAAAAAGTGGGTTATGCTTTTTATTTAAGAACAACAATTTTTTTGACATTTGATAAATTCTTTGTGTCAGTATTTTTTTAATATTTTAACAGTAGGTTCAGTGGCCTTTTGTCACTTTTGTTTTGCCTCATTATGTCCAGTCATGGGCCGGAAGAAGTTTCCGTGTAGGTATAGTATATTTGAAACTGGTGTATCAGTTATTGCGATGGCTAAATGGTTTTAACCTCCTGATTAAAATTATCATCCCACTCGCTTTTTAGTGTATTTGCCATATGGCAACATACACTATTGGCGTCGGTCGGATGGCGGGACCTAGGGGTCGGACCAAAATTTCTCGACGTTTCATAACCTCCTAAACACTTTGGCACCATTTTTAAAAATGTTTATATATATATGTATATATATATATATTTATATATATATATATATATATACGTATATATATATATATATATATGTGTGCGGGCAATAACTTTCGAAGGAGTTAATTGATTTTAACGAAATTTGGCCCACGTGTTGAAATCCATCACCGCAAGAAGCCTATTTAAAATGGGCCTAATCTGGCTATTTTTAGGGTAGTTTTTAGGGGTTGAAAAATGTTTTTGGGCCCCAAAATACCGAAAAATTCTCCGAATCGTTTCAAAATTGAAATTTAACCCTCTGGTAGTAATTAAAAAGTGTCTTTAAAATTTTGATAAAATCGGCCCGACAGGACCGGATTTACAAATTTTATGAAAAAAGTAGTTTGCAGTTATGAAAGGTGTATATAATTTAGTATAGAGATTCGATTGATAATAATATTGCAATTAAGAAAAAAAATGTTATTTAAGGGGTGTATTAAGGAGTCTAATTTTTTATTTTGCCCAGAAACCAACTAAAGTTCGCATAATGAAGCCACACTGCCTGTATAAGCAAATACACTATATTGTCGGCAGGGTTTTGGCACTGCGACCCGGGTTTTTTTTGCTATATTTTTAGTCTTAGAAGATAAATGCTGGGTTGCAGATAGGATAAATAATTTGATTTGACAATAACCTTAGATTATGAGCACACATATTTCTCCATAAAAAAAGCATTATAGAATTTTAATTCAATTCTGCTCGAAAAATAAATGATCGATTGAAATTATTTTTTTTAAACTGTGTATACGTGTATTTAACATAGTTTTTGCATTATTTTTACCGCGAAACGACATTTTTCTACCCATTTTAATGAAAATTTGACTTGAAAAACGATCTTTATCTGTGTAGATCAAGCATTTGTTTTTGTATGAATACAATCTAATGTTGTACATGACAGGGAGTTTGAATACGGCATTAGACTGCTCTTGCATGTATGAAAACTGTAATTATATTATCACAATCTAAGGTCATTGCCAAATCAAATTATTTCATAATGTTTTGTGCAACCCAGCATAATTTAACTGGAAGATTGTTTTGTTTTCCGAAGAGACCGGGATAAGTTTTATAACCTGACCCCTTTTGCAGTGGAAGCAGGCTGCAGGTTTTATTATTTAAGATATTTATTAATAAATAATTAGGATTTTATTATATTTATTAACAATTAAATATTACGTTGAAATGTTAATTATTAGATTTTTTTTATTATTGGTCTCAACTTTCAATCCACTCTTGATATAAATTTTAATTCGCAAAATGTAAGTGATTTATTACAATGCGTACGGTCGACGGAATTCTTGAAATTTTGAATTAATAATTGAAATTTAAAATGGAGATAAATTGCCAAGACCGACTTTGTACTATTCGATTAAAATTCAGACTCACTATTAAACATTTTTTGAAATGGTATTTCTTAAAAAAATGTGTATTCTTATTGAAATTGTGCAACTAGTACTTGTCATTGCATAATAAATTTGTTCAGGGATGCAGTGAGACCAGTAGTTTACTTTTTATGATAAAATATAAATAAAATAAATTATAAAATATAATGTGACGGACAATACACATGTTATTGGACCCGTTACAGTTTGAAATCATCAGCTGGTCTTGAACTGGTATATGGCGAAAGGCTGGAGCAAAATTTGCAGAATATTGACGAATAAGTCTACAATCAATTGACAGCCGACGCTCTATTTTTGGCTTAATTTCAGAGCGTTCCGACAGCCTTAAAACTAAAAATATAGTAGATATCATTAAATAGCGAAAGGCTAATAGAATTATTAAGTAGGAAACTCGGGAAACACTAAATTTGAACTGAGTTTTCCGAATTGAAAAACAACTTAATGGAGAGTATTACATTTTATTTATGTTAGCTTTCAACGGGAATTAGCGAATCTTACACCGCATTTAATATGAGAGGCAACGACGTGAGGTCATTCGACTCTTGAAATTTGTTTTCGTCTCTCGCTGGGCATTAAATTATTTCATCAAGCAGTTTTATAAATTGCTTCGTTACGCTTTTCCTGTTTTATAATATCCCTTTCTGAAAAAATAATTCAATTATTTTTCTTGTCTTTGTAATGATGTCTCTTTGTTTGAAAAGTTTGGTTTTTTTAAAGGAGTCTGAAATGCTATGAGAATATTAAAAATAATATTGTGTTTTCATTACGTCTACTCAAAATTTGCAAATCTTTTGAACACAGCTTCTGAACAAAAAATCATAGAATTTGCTAATAAGCGTTTTTTTCTACGGAAGATTTTGCTTTCTGAAATTTTTTACAATAATTTCCAAAATAAAAAAAAATCTTTGCCGTGATCGCGATAATTGATGTTCGCACTTTCGTTACATTGAAAAAAAAACTTAAAAAAAAATATTAACCTTCTTCAAAAAAATCACTAAAAAGATGAAAATAATGAAATTTTGAGGTCGGTGACAATTTCATTACTAGAACTTTTAATTACGTATTAAATTGCCACCGACCTCAAAATTTCATTATTTTCATCTTTTCAGTGATTTTTTTGAAGGAGGTTAATATTTTTTTTAAGTTTTTTTATTTTTTGTTTTTTAGTGGTGGATTTGATTTCGCACATTTTTGAAGATTTCCCTCGATTTCTCCAGGATTCCATCATCAGATCCTAACCTGATGACCATGGGACCACCTGGGATGTATACCCTTTCAAACAAAACAAGAATTTTCCAAATCGGTTCAGGCGTCTTCGAGTAATCGGGGAACATACATAAAAAATAAAAAAAAAGATTCCGACGAATTGAGAACCTCCTCCTTTTTTTTGAAGTCGGTTAATAAAATAGGATATCTAGGGAGATGATAAATCTAGTTGGAGAAACATTTTTAAACACATAGGTTATGTTTGTTTCTTATACTTTATATACTTTTTTCCCTTTATTCCGTTTTCAAAAGTAACATTTTTAGTGTCTGCGTAAAGTAACTTTTAAACTATTAAAGGGTTTTTTACTGTTGAATCCATAATTTAAAAAAATACAAATATTGAGGTTATTTAAATGTCAAAAGCTGTTAACAACACTATAGCTTTTAAGAAGTTCCGTCCGATGTCGCTAGTATAACCTACTTTGTTGTTTAATGCTATAACTATTCCGACGTTATCAGAAAAAAACCCGGGTCGCAGTGCCAAAACCCTGCCGACAATATAGTGTATTTGCTTGTATAGGGCCGTGTGGTTTTATACTTTTATTATATGAATTTAAGTTTGTTTTTGGGCAAAATAAAAAATTTAACCCCTTAATACACCCCTTAAAATAACATTTTTTTCTTAATTGTAATATTATTATCAATCTAACGTCTACACCGAATTAAATACACTCTTCAATAAATAAGTCACTATCTGCAAACTAGTGTTTTCATAAAATTTGTAAATCCGGTCCTGTCGGGCCGATTTTATTAAAATTGTGGGGACACTTTTTAATCACTACCAGAGGGTTAAATTTCAATTTTGAAACGATTCGAAGAATTTTTTTGGTATTTTGGGGCCCAAAAACAGTTTTCAACCCCTAAAAACTACCCTTAAAATAGCCCGATTAGGCCCATTTTAAATAGGCTTCTTGCGGTGATGGGTTTCAACACGTGGCCCAAATTTCGTTGAAATCAATTAACTCTTTCGAAAGTTATCGCGCGTACACATATATATATATATATATATATATATATATACGTATATAAATATATATATATAGGTATATATATATATATATATATATATATATATATATATATATATATATATATACATATATATATAAACATTTTTAAAAATGGTGCCAAAGTGTTTAGGAGGTTATGAAACGTCGAGAAATTTTGGTCCGACCCCTAGGTCCCGCCATCCGACCAACGCCAATAGTGTATGTTGCCTTATAGCAAATACACTAAAAATGAGACGTGTCATCTATGAACACAAAGTAAAATTATACTGCATGGAAGTCAGCTTTGTCGACGATTTCAACCTTGCCAAAACACGTAGTACGTAGTGTCTCATGTTCGCTGCATGTAGCGTGCGCAACTTCCGTAACATGCTGCGTGCGCAACTGCCGTGGCAGAGAAATTTTTACCTTCGATGCGCCAAAAGAAGTATAACTTAAAAAAACTGGATGTGTTTAAATCTCACGAATCTGAGGTAAAACTATGTGTAAATATAAATTAAACACTATGCTGTAAAACTTCTTGGTTTCCGGGCTTGTACGCCGTGGTTCATTGGTATTTCTACCTGACGTTTCGTCTACAACTGCGGTAGACATTATCAAAGGCGATGTGGTAGCCTAGAAGGACACTTCGCCGGCTACCGCAGTTGTAGATAATACGTCAGGTAGAAATACCAATTCTGAACAAAATGGCGTCGAAAATTTTCAAGTCGACTCACAACTGACGGAGCTATCGCGGAACAAACACATAAAAAAATATATGCGTCGATTCTTTAACCTCGTTTTTTGAACTGGGTTAAAAAAGACGCCTTCGCGTATATTTTTAACATAAATTAAATTTGAAAAGCGCTTGTAAATAAAGCAAAATGATAAAAATAGTACAGGCTAAATTATGCGGCAGCATTATGAAATAATTATTTTTCTTTCCTCGGATTATTTTCTCAGAAATGTATACCTATGTATATATAGGTATCCTTCATACCTTCATTTGTTTAAGTTATGATCAGAGAATCGCCTACGTGCCGCCGATATAATGAGAGCTTTTAACTGAAAGCAACGACCCTTAATAACGGCACTGGATAAAGTAAACAATACACGGCCTCGTCATTCACTCCAATCTTGTTTGCTAATTTGCAAAATTATTTCCAGACTCATGAAAATTGAATCGGTTAGTTGAAAAATGGCACAAGTGACAATACTTACTGAGAGTAAGTCTTCTTCTTTTTTAAAAACGATCAACAGCTAGAATAATTTGGGCTTAGTACTAATTCATATTTTCAATTTATATCATTTGTAATAATGCTACTTTAACCCAAAGTTATTAGATCCAGAGGCGACCTCGTTCCGTTAAATAGTAGTGGGAGGATGACGTCATCCAGTGGACAGTCAATTGATATTCCGTGCTTGATAAAAATATGAACGGTCTCTCAGTTGACGTCATTAATTAACGACGTAACCTGTGTATTTCTCATGACGACTTTAACCAGTTTAATTTTACTGAAGAACTTAATCTTTATAAATAAAAACTGAATGCTGTTCGTTGCTAAGCGCATCACTTGAGAACGACTGAACCGATTTGGTAGATTTTTTAAATGTTCGTAATTGCTGCACGAATAAGGTTTTTAGGGAAAGGAAAATTGGAAAAACTGCCCGGAAAAGTAGAAAATTCATGAAAAATTAAAACTACTCTTTTCTACAGGATTTATTCTTTTTTAAATAATGTCAGGGCCCTGCGAGGCAAGACTGTGGAGCCGATGGTTCTACTACTGTTGTCGTTGTCGAGTAGAGTCAAGCCCCGGAACGCAAAAGTATAATACAGTAGAACCGAAAGCTCCAGTATAGTCGATGTTGCCGGGCTGAGCGCAGCCTAACGAGGCTAGACTAATACGGTGGAACCGAAGGCTCTACTAGTGTTGTCGCTGTTGTGTTTTATCTCAATGGCGTGCGGAACCGCATATATCGACTAATAATAAATAGGATATACAGTAGAACCTCGATAAGTTAAAATCCAAGGGAAACGTTAAAAAATTTAAGTTATCGAGTTTTTTATTTATCGAGAGTTGAAGTTAGGGAGGTTGTCAGAGTAAAATTTTTAACTTACCGAGGTTTGTGGATTTTATAGAGGATGTATTTAGTTCAATAGAGGTTACATAAATTTTTTATCTATTCATTTAGAATCAATTATTTGTTTATTTAAACAATGAATTATTTAAACAAAGAAATCAGTAAAGCGATTTTGTGGAAGACTTAAGTAAAAATCAATTAAGTTCTTGGCAAAACCTTTTGTTTGGATATTTACTCATGATGACTCACTAATATAATAATGCTTTAACTTATGGAGGTCACCAAAATATTATTTTAAGTTATGGAGGGCGATGTTCAGAATATTTGTTTAAGTTACCGAGGTTTTGTGATTTAAGTAATGGAGGTTTTATGCTTTCATGGGAAGGGAATTCAAAAATTTTTTAACTTACAGAGGTTTTTAACTTATCAAGGTTTAACTTATCGAGGTTCTACTGTAATTCATATTTTCAATATATCATTTGTAATAATGGTACTGATGCTGTTATTGTATTGTCATCGAAACGTATGGAAAATTTAAATCAGTCGTATATGCGAAGTTGGCTCAAAATTGAATTACAAAATTTGATCTTTACTAGATAGATTGTAGATTATAGACGCTCAACATCTGAGGTCATCAGCGTCTATTTGACCTTGACTAGCAAAGGACGTTAAATGTAAAGGTTTGTAAAAATATTTTGGAAAAACATACAATTTGGTGCTTTATGTCTTGTAACAGTATCGTATGAATTATTATTTTTTAATTAAAATTTTGAAACACATATTTCACGTATTGTTCTCCGTACTGAATTTTTTAACATGATAATGAGCAATTAACAAAATGAAAACCCTTCAGCATTTCCCTCATTAGATAGACTTTCCAATGTAAATAATATCTTTTCCAGGACCGGATCTAAATAGGGACTAATATGGCTTAAGTCCTGGGCCAAGTGTCAAGGGTCCACAAAAATTGAATTATTGTCATACGTTTTTAATACTAATTATATTTTTTTTAGAGGACTGTGGATCAATCCATCGCGACTAGATATTGATAGCATTATTTATTAATTGATTGATCCACAGTCCTCTAAAAAAATATATAATTATATTATACTGGATCCGAAACCACATATATATCGTTTTTAATACTGTTTTGGTAACAAAGAACACTTATCGTATAGTAAAAAATAGTTAATAAATTTTTATCGTTATCATGGGTGTATTTTGACAATTTTTTAGTAAATTTTAACATATTCGTGGGGGAAATTTAATAGTGTTTTTGGTGAATTTTAACATTTTTTTAGGTAAAATTTGACAATTTTTTGGAACAAATTAAAATTTTTAGGTGAATTTTAGCACATTCGTGGATGTAATTTGACAATTTTTTGGCTGAATTTTAACATTTTTGCGATGAATTTAGACAATCTTTTCGGTGCATTTATAGTATTATTTATTTGGTCAGCTCATCGACTTTCAACTCTGATTTTGATGTTACTAAACATTATTTTTAAATTGGAAATTATTGCGTCCATATTTTTTCTCAAACATACACAATTAAGTTAGCAGGAAAGTGGACAAATTGATGTAAATCAATAAACCAATTATTAATTTAGTGACGTTTCGGTCATTTATTTGACCTTCATCAGGCATCTTAATACACGGTATATAATAAACATCATATAAATAGCAACATGGACCTTATTTTTACTTAGAAACATTACAAACTTAATAAATCTGGCAGAAATTATTAATAAATAAGAATAAAGCATTAGGAACATGTGACTTGTAATATTGCACAATAAATACTAAATTAATAATTGGTTTATTGATTTACATCAATTTGTCCACTTTCCTGCTAACTTAATTATTTTTAAAACTTAATTTAAAGATTCTTAATCTAAAAATAATGGAGTCCCGTTGGATTTCAATAAGCCTAGGCCCTGAAAAACCTAGACCGCTCCTGACCTTTTCCCTTTAGATTCGTACATAATATAATATTCACATAAATAATTGTGGTAATTTGGTTTGTCTAATAACAGGAATATTTTGGATTGTGTATAGTTGGTATTAATAAAGAGCAGCTGGTGCTTTCTGCATGTGTTTTATATAAACGACGCAATACGACTGCATCTCATTGACTCAACTCTTACGGAGTTAGTTTATAATTGTTTGTACGCAGTGATCCAAAAAGTAACAGAACCGCATCTTCTGTACATTTAAAAAAAGAGCTAATAAAAATAAAATATCAATAATAAATAATTGAAAAGGACCAAAAATGTTGGTTGAAACGTCTTTTATATAAATAAAAACCAATTGAACAGTATTGCAAGTAATTTTATTTTGTTAAAATAAAATATCAAGTTAACTTTGACTTTTGTAAAAAGCAAGACCAATAGGGGAAGTCCCCCGAGTACCGGACACTTAAGGTTATCAATAAACAAAAAATGGAATAATTATGTTTCGATACTTGACATTTTCGTTTAAACAATCATATATAACATTAAAACAAATCAACAAAGATGAACATTGTATATTTTTTAGCCACTTAAAATGGAATCAATCATTGGTTTAGTTTTTGGTTTCATTGAAATTTTAGTACCGGACAAGTATAAATTCGAATCCATAATACCGGACAGAACCCAGTGATTATGGGGTTACAATAATCTTGCATTAATACCATAAACGCCTGAGCCATATAAACATTATAAAAATCAAAATAAATCAACAAAAGTGAAAATATAATCTATGACGTTCTGAATATTACTCGACGCAACAAATTCCTACGCAAAATGACTAGCGTGTAGCCTGTAAGGCGTATCGAATGAAACTAACGCCTCCCGCGCCGCTGACCATTGGGTTTGACGTCTTCGATTACATGAATGTTATTATGAGCGTTATTTCATGTTTCGACGTGTTTTGTCCGGTACTAGGTGCTGTTCGGCGCTAGGGGAATTCCCCCTACCAAGACTTTACACTAGCAAGACCAAGACCTAACAAGCAAGACCAAGGCCACAATCAAAACCGAGTATGCAAGAGCAAGACCAAATATGAAAGACTAATAAAAATTAATGGATGACAATAGATTTTTTATATTTTCATGATTGCAATAAAATAATGCGATTTGTGTGTTAATTATTAATTGTGAGTTATTTGTAATTTATACCTGTAAGTCTTTATAATGACTGTTTAAAAAAATTACTTTACGTACAAACCCGGTACGCTCTGGTGTAGAGAATCCTTGTGCGATGGTCTGTTTTTCTTGTCGGACAGTTTGGTTAATAACCGACTTCAAAAAAAAGGAGGAGGTTCTCAATTCGTCGGAATCTTTTTTTTTTTATTTTTTATGTATGTTCTCCGATTACTCGAAGACGCCTGAACCGATTTGGAAAATTCTTTTTTTATTTGAAAGGGTATACATCCCAGGTGGTCCCATGGTCATCAGGTCAGGATCTGATGATGGAACCCTGGAGAAATCGAGGGAAATCTTCAAAAATGTGCGAAATCAAATCCACCACTAAAAAGTAAAAAATAAAAAAACTTAAAAAAAATATTACCCTCCTTTAAAAAAATCACTAAAAAGATGAAAATAATGAAATTTTGAGGTCGGCGCCTATTTAATATAAGTAGATATGTAATTAAAAGTTTTTGTAATGAAATTAGCTCCGACCTCAAAATTTCATTATTTTCATCTTTTTAGTGATTTTTTTGAAGGAGGTTAATATATTTTTTTTTCGATCACAGTGTATTTGTTATTCGTTATAGACGTAGTACCTGTATGAAACGTCGTTGTCTTTAACACTTCCAGCAGATCAAAGCAGTTCCAGACGTGAAAGAAGCGACTTGACAGTTATTAGTTAAAATTTTCCGTTTGTTTGACTTTTTTTTATTTTGAACAATTATGCACGCGCAAGCTATTTCTGATTCTTTATAATGAGCTTGACAAACGTTGATTTGAACTGAAATCGGTCTTTTAATATATAATTTAGAAGGACTTCACCATAAATATATAATTTGTAGTCTAATATAAATTTTAGACAACCATTCAACTTACGATTTTATTTATATGTATTGATTATATACTAATAATTTAAGAATTAAATGGTTCAAGTGTGTAGGCTTTCACGGCTGGTATTGTTGCAAAAATGCTTAGCTTTTAGGCTGTTGTCCAATGATATTTCTGCCTGACGTTTCGTCTACAACTGCGGTAGACATTATCAAAGATGATGTGGTAGCGGGCACAGAGTCCTTCTAGGCTGCTAACAGGTAAGTGTGTCGACAACTGCTGCTCCTTCTTCTTTTATGCAACGTGAGTTGATGTTCTGTACTCGGTCGTAGTTTGCTCTTCTGTGATTGGTTGTTGCGCTCAGTAGTTTTGTAATACCTGAGCTCAGTGCTGGTGTCCAGGTTTTACTTGGACACAGACCTTTTTCTTGTAAGTAAAACCTGGACACCAGCGCTGAGCTCAGGTATTACAAAACTACTGAGCGCAACAACTGATCACAGAAGAGCAACTACGACCGAGCAGAGAACATTAACATCCTTAGCCTAGAAGATGGAAGAGCAGCAGTCGTCGACACACTTACCCGTGAGTAGAGATGGGAAAAACGGGTCTTTTTAGTGATCTGCATCTTTGCATCTGGATCCCGTATGTGAGCCGGCTCACTGAACCGGTTCAAAAAGAGCCGAGTTCTGAATATGTTACTGCAGTCTGCCACTGAGTTACCTAGTTCAGTCAATCATATCACGACCTGTATAGAATCAAGAATGCATAGCCAAACATGTGATGCATGAGTCATTTGAGCTGACAGATGCAACAAAGCAAGAACTGATACGTAAGTGTAAAATGTGCTTCTGTGTGTTAAGTGTTTCACTGAGTTATGAGGATCCGTTGATCCGTCGGCTCAAAAAAAAGTGAGTCGGCTCTCACGGATCTTCTGTTGGAGTCGGCTCTTTGAACCGGTTCAGATCTGAGTTACGCAACTCTATTACCGATTACTTTGAGGAAAAACCGGTATTTTTAGGTTTTTTAGTTACTTTTCAAAGAAAGAACAAAACATTGAACATTTTTACTTAGACTGATAATAAACTTGGACTTTTTGAAGAAACGCGAGAAATAACCCATACGCAAGAGAGCGACAGAAGTTTGTTAACAGTGTTGCCTGACGGCTGCAAACGATTAGGTGATTCCCCGATCAAAGACAATATAAACTTGGTCTGATTTTGGTGTTCGGATACACGAGTAATGAAACACAAGTGAGTTCAAAAGTATCGGGTTTAGCAACCAAAAACCGATGTTTATCGGTTTTTACAAAAACCGTTTTATTTTTTAGGTTTTTTCAAAACCGGTTCACATCACTTTTCTTAGTGTCCACGGAAATGGTTTTTCTTAAATACATTTTCAAAACATGATAATGATTGAATTTTTATTCTTTTGAGGATAAAATTTATGATGATAAATAAAAACGATTTGTTATTTATTTAATTAATTTTTATTTAACATATATTTTAATAACACATATAGCAAATAACAATAATTACGTAAATAATTATTTATAACATAAATTATCAACATATTTTCTCAGTCAATTATTATCAACACATTTATTTTCAAACTAAAATTAACAAATCTTATTACTTTTTATACAGCTTATAAAAAAAATATAACAATTAGTACATGCCATAAATTTTGAGATCAATCCCGGATATTTTATCAAAATTTTATAAATTGTGTTTCTAGTTTTCACCTTAAAGTTTAAATATCCGTGTTATCTTTATTCTGGGAGGTAATTTTAAGCTCCATCAAAAACTATAAATTCACCTACGAGCCAAGAAACCGTTGGGTAAACAATTAGAAGTACAATTTATAAAAATTATTGAAAAAACACCTTCATAAACTAATAACTAACGCTGAATAATTTTTATTTGAAAACGCATAGCGATTTTATAAGGTCTACAACACACCACTTTTTTCAGCAAATCATTTTTTTTAATAATTTTAATAAAAATATTGTTACATGTTTTTGAAAAGGATATTGATAGATATTTTTTCTTATAAAAATCGCCATGATTTTACTTTTATTTTTTTTTATAAAAACATTTTTTAATACAGGATCTGACCACTGGTGTTTAGTGTGAAGCGTACACCTTTTCAAAATACATTGTGTACCCATTGCGGCGAGAAAACATCAAAAAGAAAACAAAAATCACGTAAGTAAGCGTAGGTACAACTGATTTCACTTAAGTATTTTCAAGTTTTTAGTTTCTATTTCTCACGCAAGATGTCTCCTCCTATCCTGCCCAGCCAATGGAGAAATATGTTTGGCAACGTTTAACCTCGAATTCATAAAGGTTTTTTCTGATTGATCTGTAACTTCCACGAAATGAAGGAAGTTGAAAATACATGAGTCGATTAGTCCCGACCATAGACATAGGAATAAGTAAGACAGACGAGGGGGGCAAAGTCGATTAAGGGACGCGACGAGGTTAGCGGTGTCTGCTTGTCATTGGCCGGCGCACTGCGCATGTTTAGTGGTAGGTATGATATTTATATTGGTAGTATGGTGTAACAAGATAATTTCTTTTATATGCAGCACAATGCGCCGACCAATCAAAAATCAACACCATTTTTACTTTGTACCTCAATGGATTCCCTCCATCTCTATCATTACTAGATCCATGGTCCGGACAAGGTTTATAATGGACGAGTTCTACGTAGTAAAAACGAGTTTGAGTTGATCTTTTCTCGCCGCAGATTATGTGAAAAATGTATAAAAATTCCAAATGATCAGTACAGTACTGGTTAATATAAATCTCATACAGAATTACATTTTCAACTACAATTTGTACAATATTTGTTTAATTCTAAAAGCGTTATTTATTCTATAAGGGTCTATTAATTTGTATTTGTTGTTAATTGTTTAAGCTCCGTTTGAAGGCTGAATCTTTCGAAATGTTTATTTCGACTTAAGATTAAAATTCGGATATTTATTATACATATTATAGAGATTCAGCATGAAATAATATAAAAATTAGTCTTAAATCTACTTGCACAAAACAAAAGAAATACAGTGTGTTATTCAATGTCGATGGTCAGTTAAAAGGACTCTGTCACAGAAATGAAATAGTTGTAGAATAATTTTACTACAAAAGAAAGTTCACAAAAGTCTATATTGATTTTTTGGTGTATTGAAAAAATCATCGATGATTTTTCAATACATCATTTGATACTTCCTATGTTTTATCGGTATGATGCATCGATATATTGCATTCAATTGTTTTAGGCAAATAAATTGATGATTATTTTTAAATCATAATTTATTGAGATTGGTTTTTCCACACAAACCCATACTTATTATCTTATTGTCACATATTTTCTTACAACTCTTTATACGTTATAAAATTGAAAATGTTGAGCGTTTTATTCACAAAAATATCCTGAAAAATATGTATTGTATTTTAAATATTCCGTAAAAAAACCTTAATGAAAAATAAGTTTTTTTCATTTTTGGTTAGATTTAATGCAATCATGTTTTAAAGACGACATTCTATTAAAAAATAATGGGTGACAAAATGTGAAACACGTTTTGTTCACGGCTATGAATACGAGAAATTATTGTTAAATATCAAAAGTTCAAAGCTATAAAAGCTTTTAGCAAAATGGAGTCTGCTTTTATTAGATTAGTTCCCTCAAAATGCATCTTGCGGACTTTGGCTAATGAAGTAATAGTAAACAAAATTTAAATTTGCAAGTGCCTTGTTTTATACTATAAATGTAGGCACAATCCAAAGTGGCTTATGTCAAGTTTTTTTTATGAAAATAAAACGATTTAGTCTGTCTAGCATGTTATTTATATAGTAAGAATCCAGTTACTCATTTTTTATGAATTCTTCCTATTAAAAATTCGACATAAGTCATTCTGCCATGTGGGCACTGATGTATTGTTATTCTTTAGAAATTAGAACAGACAATTCGACGCAAAAACAATTAAATTTGTACGAGATTTTTTGTTTATTTATATTAAATTGTTTGTGTAAAATTCAATCTCCAAGAAATTGTCCTAATTAATTTCCTATAAAATACATTGTTACAACGAACTTTTTGGTTTATTTTATTTTACGATTAAAATAGAATATTGTAAATTTATATATTTAATAAACATAATTGTTTGTGTTATTTGAGCGAAAATGGAATCAAATCAAAATGATATATTTATGATTTCCTGTTAGCAGAACTAAATGAAATTTCCTTTAGTTGGTTAAAACTTGTTTCATGATCTCAGGTTGATTCCAAATGTTTAAATTTTCTGACAATTTTTTAAAGGTCACTAATTCTTAGGATATCTCGAACCTTGTAGAATCTATAATCCATATTTTCAATTTACTATTGTTTTCAATGTAAATTTAAATATTTAGTTGCTACTTTCACTAGTTCTCAGATTAGAATCTGAAGCCATGGAAACACATATAAACAGCCAGACTATTCTCAAGTTTTCAAACTATTTTAAGATATTTTTAATTCTAATAAGAACCTGAGCTATGGAAACGCCATATGAACAACGAAGTAGATTATAGACACTCGACAACTTAGGTTATTTACGTCTTAATTACACCAAACAATATCATCAATGGATATGGGCACATGACAAGCGCAGCGTAGATGGCAGCAGGTACATAACGACCTAAGTTTGAATTGGTTTTCACTATGGAGTATAGTAAAAACTGAATCTATGTGTTCTTTCTTAAGTTGCCTGATTTAAATAAAGTATAATTCAAGGGTTTTAGACCCGATTAAGAAATTTGGCTTTTTTATTTTTCAACTCCTTAAATACTAAATTTCAAGATATTAAAATTTCAGAATCCTACAAGGGCTTTTTATTGGAAAAAATGTAGCTAATTTAAGAATTTGAGGATCGGTGAAGCCCCGCTACCCTTCAGCCAGGTCTGTGTTTTTGTATTCGGATATTACTAAAGCGGTATTGTACAAATTTTGACAGTGTCTCAAATACCTACTCAAAAATGTCTAACGGCTCTCCTACTATTATTTTCATTTTTTTTTTGAAAAAATAAACAAAACATGCAACGATTTAAATAATCATGTGTTTTTGAAAAATAACTAATTTCTTAATAAAAACACTCGTATTTTTCGCTTTGGAAGTTAAGATATTATATGAGAGAGTAAGAGTTTACGCGCTAAACAAAACATAATGTTATTTTAAAAGCGATTCCCTTTGACGTAAATGAAAGTTATATTTAAATAATTTAGGTTGGTTATTATGCATTCAAAAAACGTGTACTGGTATTTTGACGCCCGCATTTTACATTAATGTTTTCACGTCGATACACTGTTCTAATTTGAGTCAAAGCTTTTGTTTATTTTGTTCTGACAGCTTTTTGTTTTTCTTAACACGTCAAACTGAAATTTGCAAAGGTGATTTTCCATTCATTTTCATTGATTTCTAATTATTTTTTCAAGGCCACCAACTGCCAAAATTATCTGGTCTTAATACCGATACATATCTTATACTCAGTTGCAAAAAGCGTTGTCAAAAAATCTGATTTGACAATGACTTTAGATTGTGAGTGTGCATATTTTTCCACATAAAAAGATAAGTAGAATTTTAAATCGTTCTTGCTTGAAAAATAATTGTTCGAATGAAGCAATATTCTTCTTAAACTGTGTATACATCGTTTTTTGTACAATTTACATTTCGAAACAACATTTTCCTACGCATTTTGATCAAAATTTAGCTTGAAAAGTGATTTTTTTCGGTGTAGATCAAGCATTTGTTTTTATGTGAATACAATCTAATGTTCTACATAACAGAGAGTTTCACAACGACATTAGACTGCTCCTGCATGTATAAACATTGTAAATATATTATCACAATCTAAGGTCATTGTCAAATTTTGACAACGCTTTCTGCAACCCAGCATTAGTTATTATTTTTTAATAATAAATTGAAAGTCAAATTGATACCGCTGACCTATTAATTTACTCAGCAAATTTTGGTGTTTATGAATGTAAAGTAAGACTGGCGTGTTTCATTTTTCGTTACGGTTTCAATCATAGCAAAGCGTCAATGACGATATGAGGCTCAATTTCCATTTTTAATTGATATATTGTTCAAAGTTCGACAAGATGATTATCCTTAAACTTTTTAGAAATTCCGTTACCTAACTTGGAAAAAAATGATCTTAGAAAAGATTTGTTAGATATTCTTTTCATCAAATCCTAAAACTTTTAGATGCAACTATAGGTCATAATTTTGTTTGCAAGAAGCGGCACTTCAAAAGTTTAGAAAGAAATAGATATATAATAATAATAAAATTGAATGTTTAATAAATTAAAATGAACCACCCACTCAGACAGTTTTTGGTT
>JAVRKA010000127.1:600000-815041 GCA_034508555.1 Venustoraphidia nigricollis | reverse complement strand
CCTATCGGCTTATATATCTGAAATGCCTATCGGCACCTATTTTTAAAATGCCAATCGGCAACTATATCTGAAATGACAATCGGCACCTATATCTGAAATGCCTATCGACACCTATTTTTAAAATGCCAATTGGCAACTATATCTGAAATGCCTATCGGCACCTATATCTGAAATGCCTATCGACACCTATTTTTAAAATGCCAATTGGCAACTATATCTGAAATGCCTATCGGCACCTATATCTGAAATGCATGTCGGTACCTATTTTTGAAATGCCTATCGGAAACTACATCTGAAAGGATTATCAGCACTTATATTTGAAATGCCTATCGGCAACCATATCTGGAATGCCTATCGGCACCTATATTTGAAATGCCTATCGGCAACCATATCTGGAATGCCTATCGGCACCTATATTTGAAATGCCTATCGGCTTCTTTATCTGAAATGCCTATCGACACCTATTTTTAAAATGCCAATCGGCAACTATATCTGAAATGCCTATCGGCACCTATATCTGAAATGCCTATCGGTACCTATTTTTGAAATGCCTATCGGAAACTACATCTGAAATGATTATCAGCACTTATATTTGAAATGCCTATCGGCAACCATATCTGGAATGCCTATCGGCACCTATTTTTGAAATGCCTATCGGCAACCATATCTGAAATGCCTATCGGCACCTATTTTTGAAATGCCTATCGGAAACTACATCTGAAATGCCTATCAGCACCTATATTTGAAATGCCTATCGGCAACCATATCTGAAATGCCTATCGACACCTATATTTGAAATCCCTATCGGCTTCTATATCTTAAATGCCTATCGGCACCTATTTTTAAAATGCCAATCGGCAACTATATCTGAAATGCATATCGGCACCTATATCTGAAATGCCTATCGACACCTATTTTTAAAATGCCAATTGGCAACTATATCTGAAATGCCTATCGGCACCTATATCTAAAATGCCTATCGGAACCTATTTTTGAAATGCCTATCGGAAACTACATCTGAAATGACTATCAGCACCTATATTTGAAATGCCTATCGGCAACCATATCTGAAATGCCTATCCACACCTATATTTGAAATACCTATCGGCTTCAATATCTAAAATGCCTATCGGCACCTATTTTTAAAATGCCAATCGGTAAGTATATCTTAAATGCCTATCGGCACCTATATCTAAAATGCCTATCGGAACCTATTTTTGAAATGCCTATAGGAAACTACATCTGAAATGACTATCAGCACCTATATTTGAAATGCCTATCGGCAACCATATCTGAAATGCCTATCCACACCTATATTTGAAATACTTATCGGCTTCTATATCTAAAATGCCTATCGGCACCTATTTTTAAAATGCCAATCGGCAACTACATCTGAAATGCCTATCGGCTTATATATCTGAAATGCCTATCGGCACCTATTTTTAAAATGCCAATCGGCAACTATATCTGAAATGACAATCGGCACCTATATCTGAAATGCCTATCGACACCTATTTTTAAAATGCCAATTGGCAACTATATCTGAAATGCCTATCGGCACCTATATCTGAAATGCCTATCGACACCTATTTTTAAAATGCCAATTGGCAACTATATCTGAAATGCCTATCGGCACCTATATCTGAAATGCCTATCGGTACCTATTTTTGAAATGCCTATCGGAAACTACATCTGAAATGATTATCAGCACTTATATTTGAAATGCCTATCGGCAACCATATCTGGAATGCCTATCGGCACCTATATTTGAAATGCCTATCGGCAACCATATCTGGAATGCCTATCGGCACCTATATTTGAAATGCCTATCGGCTTCTTTATCTGAAATGCCTATCGACACCTATTTTTAAAATGCCAATCGGCAACTATATCTGAAATGCCTATCGGCACCTATATCTGAAATGCCTATCGGCACCTATTTTTGAAATGCCTATCGGAAACAACATCTGAAATGCCTATCAGCACCTTTATTTGAAATGCTTATCGGCAACCATATCTGAAATAGCTATCGACACCTATATTTGAAATCCCTATCGGCTTCTATATCTGAAATGCCTATCGGCACCTATTTTTAAAATGCCAATCGGCAACTATATCTGAAATGCCAATCGGCACCTATATCTGAAATGCCTATCGGCACCTATTTTTGAAATGCCTATCGGAAACTACATCTGAAATGCCTATCAGCACCTATATTTGAAATGCCTATCGGCAACCATATCTGGAATGCCTATCGGCGCCTATATTTGAAATGCCTATCGGCTTCTATATCTAAAATGCCTATCGGCACCTATTTTTAAAATGCATATCGGCAACTATATCTGAAGTGCCTATCGGCACCTATATCTCAAATGCCTATCGGCACCTATTTTTGAAATGCCTATCGAAAACTACATCTGAAATGCCTATCAGCATTTATATTTAAAATGCCTATCGGCAACCACATCAGAAATGCCTATCGGCACCTATATCTGATATGCCCTACGGCATTTATATCTGAAATGCCGATCGACACCTATATTTGAAATGCCTATCGGCACCTATATTTTAAATGCCTATCGGCAACTATATCTGATATGCCTATCGGCACCTATATCTGAAATGCCTATCGGCACCTATTTTTGAAATGCCTATCGGAAACTACATCTAAAATGCCTATCGGCACCTATTTTTAAAATGCCAATCGGAAAGTATATCTGAAATGCCTATCGGCACCTATATCTGAAATGCCTATCGGCACCAACTTTTGAAATGCCTATCGGAAACTCCATCTGAAATGCCTATCAGCACCTATATTTGAAATGCCTATCGGCAACCATATTTGGAATGCCTATCGGCACCTATATTTGAAATGCCTATCGGGTTCTATATCTGAAATGCCTATCGACACCTATTTTTAAAATGCCAATTGGCAACTATATCTGAAATGCCTATCGGCACCTATATCTGAAATGCCTATCGGTACCTATTTTTGAAATGCCTATTGGAAACTACATCTGAAATGATTATCAGCACTTATATTTGAAATGCCTATCGGCAACTATATCTGGAATGCCTATCGGCACCTATATTTGAAATGCCTATCGGCTTCTATATCTGAAATGCCTATCGGCACCTATTTTTAAAATACCAATCGGCAACTATATCTGAAATGCCTATCGGCACCTATATCTGAAATGCCTATCGGCATATATTTTTGAAATGCCTTTCCGAAAATACATCTGAAATGCCTATCTGCTCCTATATTTGAAATGCCTATCGGCAACCATATCTGAAATGCCTATCGACACCTATATTTGAAATGCCTATCGGCTTCTATATCTGAAATGCCTATCGGCACCTGTTTTTAAAATGCCAATCGGCAACTATATCTGAAATGCCTATCGGCACCTATATCCGAAATGCCTATCGGCATCAATTTTTGTAATGCCTATCGGAAACCACATCTAAAATGCCTATCAGCACCTATATTTGAAATGCCTATCGGCAACTATATCTGCAATGCCTATCGGCACCTATATTTGAAATGCCTATCGGCTTCTATATCTGAAATGCCTATTGGCACCTATTTTTTAAATGCCAATTGGCAACTATATTTGAAATGACTATCGGCACCTATATCTGAAATGCCTATCGGCACCTATTTTTGAAATGCCTATCGAAAACTACATCTGAAATGCCTATCAGCACCTATATTTGAAATGCCTATCGGAGACTACATCTGAAATGCCTATCAGCACCTATATTTAAAATGCCTATCGGCAACCATATCTGGAATGCCTATCGGCACCTATATTTGAAATGCTTATCGGCTTCTATATCTGAAATGCCTATCGGCACCTATTTTTAAAATGCCAATCGGCGACTATATCTGAAATGCCTATCGGCACCTATATCTGAAATGCCTATCAGCACCTATTTTTGAAATGCCTATCGGAAACTACATCTGAAATGCCTATCAGCACCTATATTTGAAATGCCTATCGGCAACCATATCTGAAATGCCTATCGACACCTATATTTGAAATACCTATCAGCTTCTATATCTGAAATGCCTATCGGTACCTATTTTTAAAATGCCAATCGGTACTTATATCTGAAATGCCTATCGGCACCTATATCTGAAATGCCTATCGGCACCATTTTTTGAAATGCCTATCGGAAACTACATCCGGAATGGCTATCAGCACCTATATTTGAAATGCCTATCGGCAACCATATCTGGAATGCCTATCGGCACCTATATTTGAAATGCCTATCGGCTTCTATATCTGAAATGCCTATCGACACCAATTTTTGAAATGCCTATCGGAAACTACATCTGAAATGCCTATCAGCACCTATATTTGAAATGCCTATCGGCAACCATATCTGGAATACCTATCGGCACCTATATTTGAAATGCCTATCGGCTTCTATATCTGAAATGCCTATCGGCACCTATTTTAAAAATGCCAATCGGCAACTATATCTGAAATGCCTATCGGCACCTATTTTTGAAATGCCTATCGGAAACTACATCTGAAATGCCAATCAGCACCTATATTTGAAATGCCTATCGGCACCTATATCTGAAATGCCTATCAGCACCTATTTTTGAAATGCCTATCGGAAACTACATCTGAAATGCCTATCAGCACCTATATTTGAAATGCCTATCGGCAACCATATCTGAAATGCCTATCGACACCTATATTTGAAATACCTATCGGCTTCTATATCTGAAATGCCTATCGGTACCTATTTTTAAAATGCCAATCGGTACTTATATCTGAAATGCCTATCGGCACCTATATCTGAAATGCCTATCGGCACCATTTTTTGAAATGCCTATCGGAAACTACATCCGGAATGGCTATCAGCACCTATATTTGAAATGCCTATCGGCAACCATATCTGGAATGCCTATCGGCACCTATATTTGAAATGCCTATCGGCTTCTATATCTGAAATGCCTATCGACACCAATTTTTGAAATGCCTATCGGAAACTACATCTGAAATGCCTATCAGCACCTATATTTGAAATGCCTATCGGCAACCATATCTGGAATACCTATCGGCACCTATATTTGAAATGCCTATCGGCTTCTATATCTGAAATGCCTATCGGCACCTATTTTTAAAATGCCAATCGGCAACTATATCTGAAATGCCTATCGGCACCTATTTTTGAAATGCCTATCGGAAACTACATCTGAAATGCCAATCAGCACCTATATTTGAAATGCCTATCGGCAACCATATCTGAAATGCCTATCGACACCTATATTTGAAATACCTATCGGCTTCTATATCTGAAATGCCTATCGGCACCTATTTTTAAAATGCCAATCGGCAACTATATCTGAAATGCCTATCGGCACCTATATCTGAAATGCCTATCGGCACCAATTTTTGAAATGCCTATCGGAAACTACATCTGAAATGCCTATCAGCACCTATATTTGAAATGCCTATCGGCAACCATATCTGGAATGCCTATCGGCACCTATTTTTAAAATGCCAATTGGCAACTATATCTGAAATGCCTATCGGCACCAATTTTTGAAATGTCTATCGGAAACTACATCTGAAATGCCTATCAGCACCTATATTTGAAATGCCTATCGGCAACCATATCTGAAATGCCTATCGACACCTATATTTGAAATACCTATCGGCTTCTATATCTGAAATGCCTATCGGTACCTATTTTTAAAATGCCAATCGGTACTTATATCTGAAATGTCTATCGGCACCTATATCTGAAATGCCTATCGACACCTATTTTTAAAATGCCAATTGGCAACTATATCTGAAATCCCTATCGGCACCTATATCTGAAATGCCTATCGACACCTATTTTTAAAATGCCAATTTGCAACTATATCTGAAATGCCTATCGGCACCTATATCTGAAATGCCTATCGGTACCTATTTTTGAAATGCCTATCGGAAACTACATCTAAAATGCCTATCAGCACCTATATTTGAAATGCCTATCGGCAACCATATCTGGAATGCCTATCGGCACCTATATTTGAAATGCCTATCGGCTTCTATATCTGAAATGCCTATCGGCACCTATTTTTAAAATACCAATCGGCAACTATATCTGAAATGCCTATCGGCACCTATATCTAAAATGCCTATCTGCACCTATTTTTGAAATGCCTATTGAAAACTACATCTGAAATGCTTATCAGCACCTATATTTGAAATGCCTATCGGCAACCACATCATAAATGCCTTTCGGCATTTATATCTGAAATGCCGGTCGACACCTTTATTTGAAATGCCTATCGGCACATATATTTTAAATGCCTATCGGCAACTATATCTGATATGCCTATCGGCACCTATATCTGAAATGCCTATCGGCACCTATTTTTGAAATGCCTATCGGAAACTACATCTAAAATGCCTATCGGCACCTATTTTTAAAATGCCAATCGGTAAGTATATCTGAAATGCCTATCGACACCTATATCTGAAATACCTATCGGAACCTATTTTTGAAATGCCTATCGGAAACTGCATCTGAAATGACTATCAGCACCTATATTTGAAATGCCTATCGGCAACCATATCTGAAATGCCTATCCACACCTATATTTGAAATACCTATCGGCTTCTATATCTGAAATGCCTATCGGCACCTATTTTTGAAATGCCTATCGGAAACTACATCTGAAATGCCTATCAGCACCTATATTTGAAATGCTTATCGGCAACCATATCTGAAATGCCTATCGACACCTATATTTGAAATCCCTATCGGCTTCTATATCTGAAATGCCTATCGGCAACTATATCTGAAATGCCTATCGGCACCTATTTTTGAAATGCCTATCGGAAACTACTTCTGAAATGCCTATCAGCACCAATATTTGAAATGCCTATCGGCAACCATATCTGGAATGCCTATCGGCGCCTATATTTAAAATGCCTATCGGCTTCTATATCCGAAATGCCTATCGGCACCTATTTTTAAAATGCCAATCGGCATTTATATCTAAAGTGCCTATCGGCACCTATATCTGAAATGCCTATCGGCACCTATTTTTGAAATGCCTATCGAAAACTACATCTGAAATGACTATCAGCACCTATATTTGAAATGCCTATCGGCAACCATATCTGAAATGCCTATCCACACCTATATTTGAAATACCTATCGGCTTCTATATCTAAAATGCCTATCGGCACATATTTTTAAAATGTCAATCGGTAAGTATATCTGAAATGCCTATCGGCACCTATATCTAAAATGCCTATTGGAACCTATTTTTGAAATGCCTATCGGAAACTACATCTGAAATGACTATCAGCACCTATATTTGAATTGCCTATCGGCAACCATATCTGGAATGCCTATCGGCACCTATATTTGAAATGCCTATCGGCTTCTATATCTGAAATGCCTATCGGCACCTATTTTTAAAATGCCAATCGGCAACTATATCTGAAATGCCTATCGGCACCTATATCTGAAATGCCTATCAGCACCTATATTTGAAATGCCTATCGGCAACCATATCTGGAATGCCTATCGGCGCCTTTATTTGAAATGCCTATCGGCTTCTATATCTGAAATACCTATCGGCGCCTATTTTTAAAATGCCAATCGGCAACTATATCTGAAGTGCCTATCGGCACCTATATCTGAAATGCCTATCGGCACCTATTTTTGAAATGCCTATCGAAAACTACATCTAAAATGCCTATCAGCATTTATATTTGAAATGCCTATCGGCAACCACATCAGAAATGCCTATCGGCACCTATATCTGAAATGCCCTACGGCATTTATATCTGAAATGCCGATCGACACCTATATTTGAAATGATTATCGGCACCTATATTTTAAATGCCTATCGGCAACTATATCTGATATGCCTATCGGCACCTATATCTGAAATGCCTATCGGCACCTATTTTTGAAATGCCTATCGGAAACTACATCTAAAATGCCTATCGGCGCCTATTTTTAAAATGCCAATCGGAAAGTATATCTGAAATGCCTATCGGCACCTATATCTGAAATGCCTATCGGCACCAACTTTTGAAATGCCTTTCGGAAACTACATCTGAAATGCGCTTCTGCTCCTATATTTGAAATGCCTATCGGCAACCATATCAGAAATGCCTATCGACACCTATATTTGAAATACCTATCGGCTTCTATATCTGAAATGCCTATCGGCACCTGTTTTTAAAATGCCAATCGGCAACTATATCTGAAATGCCTATCGGCACCTATATCCGAAATGCCTATCGGCATCAATTTTTGGAATGCCTATCGGAAACTACATCTAAAATGCCTATCAGCACCTATATTTGAAATGCCTATCGGCAACTATATCTGCAATGCCTATCGGCACCTATATTTGAAATGCCTATCGGCTTCTATATCTGAAATGCCTATCAGCACCTATTTTTTAAATGCCAATTGGCAACTATATCTGAAATGACTATCGGCCCTATATCTGAAATGCCTATCGGCACCTATTTTTGATTTGCCTATCGAAAACTACATCTGAAATGCCTATCAGCACCTATATTTGAAATGCCTATCGGAAACTACATCTGAAATGCCTATCAGCACCTATATTTGAAATGCCTATCGGCAACCATATCTGGAATGCCTATCGGCACCTATATTTGAAATGCCTATCGGCTTCTATATCTGAAATGCCTATCGGCACCTATTTTTAAAATGCCAATCGGCAACTATATCTGAAATGCCTATCGGCACCTATATCTGAAATGCCTATCGGCACCTATTTTTGAAATGCCTATCGGAAACTACATCTGAAATGCCTATCAGCACCTATATTTCAAATGCCTATCGGCAACCATATCTGAAATGCCTATCGACACCTATATTTGAAATACCTATCGGCTTTTATATCTGAAATGCCTATCGGTACCTATTTTTAAAATGCCAATCGGTAACTATATCTGAAATGCCTATCGGCACCTATATCTGAAATGCCTATCGGCACCATTTTTTGAAATGCCTATCGGAAACTACATCCGGAATGCCTATCAGCACCTATATTTGAAATGCCTATCGGCAACCATATCTGGAATGCCTATCGGCACCTATATTTGAAATGCCTATCGGCACCTATATCTGAAATGCCTATCGGCACCTATATCTGAAATGCCTATCGGCACCTATTTTTGAAATGCCTATCGGAAACTACATCTGAAATGCTTATCAGCACCTATATTTGAAATGCCTATCGGCAACCATATCTGGAATGCCTATCGGCGCCTATATTTGAAATGCCTATCGGCTTCTATATCTGAAATACCTATCGGCGCCTATTTTTAAAATGCCAATCGGCAACTATATCTGAAGTGCCTATCGGCACCTATATCTGATATGCCTATCGGCACCTATTTTTGAAATGCCTATCGAAAACTACATCTGAAATGCCTATCAGCACCTATATTTGAAATGCCTATCGGCTACCACATCAGAAATGCCTATCGGCACCTATATCTGAAATGCCTTTCGGCATTTATATCTGAAATGCCGGTCGACACCTATATATTTTGAAATGCCTATCGGCACATATATTTTAAATGCCTATCGGCAACTATATCTGATATGCCTATCGGCACCTATATCTGAAATGCCTATAGGAACCTATTTTTGAAATGCCTATCGGAAACAAAATCTGAAATGACTATCAGCACCTATATTTGAAATGCCTATCGGCAACCATATCTGGAATGCCTATCGGCGCCTATATTTGAAATGCCTATCGGCTCCTATATCTGAAATGCCTATCGGCACCTATTTTTAAAATGCCAATCGGCAACTATATCTGAAATGCCTATCGGCACCTATATCTGAAATGCCTATCGGTACATATTTTTGAAATGCCTATCGGAAACTACATCTGAAATGCCTATCAGCACCTATATTTGAAATGCCTATCGGCAACCATATCTGAAATGCCTATCGACACCTATATTTAAAATACCTATCGGCTTCTATACCTGAAATGCCTATCGGCACCTATTTTTAAAATGCCAATCGGTAACTATATCTGAAATGCCTATCGGCACCTATATCTAAGATGCCTATCGGCACCATTTTTTGAAATGTCAATCGGAAACTACATCCGGAATGCCTATCAGCACTTATATTTGAAATGCCTATCGGCAACCCTATCTGGAATGCCTATGGCACCTATATTTGAAATGCCTATCGGCTTCTATATCTGAAATGCCTATCGACACCTATTTTTAAAATGCCAATCGGCAACTATATCTGAAAAGCCTATCGGCACCTATATCTGAAATGCCTATCGGCACCTATTTTTGAAATGCCTATCGGAAACTACATCTGAAATGCCTATCAGCACCTATATTTGAAATGCTTATCGGCAACCATATCTGAAATGCCTATCGACACCTATATTTAAAATCCCTATCGGCTTCTATATCTGAAATGCCTATCGGCACCTATTTTTAAAATGCCAATCGGCAACTATATCTGAAATGCCTATCGGCACCTATATCTGAAATGCCTATCGGCACCTATTTTTGAAATGCCAATCTTTAAGTATATCTGAAATGCCTATCGGCACCTATATCTAAAATGCCTATCGGAACCTATTTTTGAAATGCCTATCGGAAACTACATCTAAAATAACTATCAGCACCTATATTTGAAATGCCTATCGGCAACCATATCTGAAATGCCTATCCACACCTATATTTGAAATACCTATCGGTTTCTATATCTAAAATGCCTATCGGCACCTATTTTTAAAATGCCAATCGGTAAGTATATCTGAAATGCCTATCGGCACCTATATCTAAAATGCCTATCGGAACCTATTTTTGAAATGCCTATCGGAAACTACATCTGAAATGACTATCAGCACCTATATTTGAAATGCCTATCGGCAACCATATCTGAAATGCCTATCCACACCTATATTTGAAATACCTATCGGCTTCTATATCTAAAATGCCTATTGGCACCTATTTTTAAGATGCCAATCGGCAACTACATCTGAAATGCCTATCGGCTTATATATCTGAAATGCCTATCGGCACCTATTTTTAAAATGCCAATCGGCAACTATATCTGAAATGCCAATCGGCACCTATATCTTAAATGCCTATCGGCACCTATTTTTGAAATGCCTATCGGAAACTACATCTGAAATGCCTATCAGCACCTATATTTGAAATGCCTATCGGCAACCATATCTGAAATGCCTATCGACACCTATATTTGAAATCCCTATCGGCTTCTATATCTTAAATGCCTATCGGCACCTATTTTTAAAATGCCAATCGGCAACTATATCTGAAATGCATATCGGCACCTATATCTGAAATGCCTATCGACACCTATTTTTAAAATGCCAATTGGCAACTATATCTGAAATGCCTATCGGCACCTATATCTAAAATGCCTATCGGAACCTATTTTTGAAATGCCTATCGGAAACTACATCTGAAATGACTATCAGCACCTATATTTGAAATGCTTATCGGCAACCATATCTGAAATGCCTATCCACACCTATATTTGAAATACCTATCGGCTTCTATATCTAAAATGCCTATCGGCACCTATTTTTAAAATGCCAATCGGTAAGTATATCTTAAATGCCTATCGGCACCTATATCTAAAATGCCTATCGGAACCTATTTTTGAAATGCCTATAGGAAACTACATCTGAAATGACTATCAGCACCTATATTTGAAATGCCTATCGGCAACCATATCTGAAATGCCTATCCACACCTATATTTGAAATACCTATCGGCTTCTATATCTAAAATGCCTATCGGCACCTATTTTTAAAATGCCAATCGGCAACTACATCTGAAATGCCTATCGGCTTATATATCTGAAATGCCTATCGGCACCTATTTTTAAAATGCCAATCGGCAACTATATCTGAAATGACAATCGGCACCTATATCTGAAATGCCTATCGACACCTATTTTTAAAATGCCAATTGGCAACTATATCTGAAATGCCTATCGGCACCTATATCTGAAATGCCTATCGACACCTATTTTTAAAATGCCAATTGGCAACTATATCTGAAATGCCTATCGGCACCTATATCTGAAATGCCTATCGGTACCTATTTTTGAAATGCCTATCGGAAACTACATCTGAAATGATTATCAGCACTTATATTTGAAATGCCTATCGGCAACCATATCTGGAATGCCTATCGGCACCTATATTTGAAATGCCTATCGGCAACCATATCTGGAATGCCTATCGGCACCTATATTTGAAATGCCTATCGGCTTCTTTATCTGAAATGCCTATCGACACCTATTTTTAAAATGCCAATCGGCAACTATATCTGAAATGCCTATCGGCACCTATATCTGAAATGCCTATCGGTACCTATTTTTTAAATGCCTATCGGAAACTACATCTGAAATGATTATCAGCACTTATATTTGAAATGCCTATCGGCAACCATATCTGGAATGCCTATCGGCACCTATATTTGAAATGCCTATCGGCAACCATATCTGAAATGCCTATCGGCACCTATTTTTGAAATGCCTATCGGAAACTACATCTGAAATGCCTATCAGCACCTATATTTGAAATGCCTATCGGCAACCATATCTGAAATGCCTATCGACACCTATATTTGAAATCCCTATCGGCTTCTATATCTTAAATGCCTACCGGCACCTATTTTTAAAATGCCAATCGGCAACTATATCTGAAATGCATATCGGCACCTATATCTGAAATGCCTATCGACACCTATTTTTAAAATGCCAATTGGCAACTATATCTGAAATGCCTATCGGCACCTATATCTAAAATGCCTATCGGAACCTATTTTTGAAATGCCTATCGGAAACTACATCTGAAATGACTATCAGCACCTATATTTGAAATGCCTATCGGCAACCATATCTGAAATGCCTATCCACACCTATATTTGAAATACCTATCGGCTTCAATATCTAAAATGCCTATCGGCACCTATTTTTAAAATGCCAATCGGTAAGTATATCTTAAATGCCTATCGGCACCTATATCTAAAATGCCTATCGGAACCTATTTTTGAAATACCTATAGGAAACTACATCTGAAATGACTATCAGCACCTATATTTGAAATGCCTATCGGCAACCATATCTGAAATGCCTATCCACACCTATATTTGAAATACCTATCGGCTTCTATATCTAAAATGCCTATCGGCACCTATTTTTAAAATGCCAATCGGCAACTACATCTGAAATGCCTATCGGCTTATATATCTGAAATGCCTATCGGCACCTATTTTTAAAATGCCAATCGGCAACTATATCTGAAATGACAATCGGCACCTATATCTGAAATGCCTATCGACACCTATTTTTAAAATGCCAATTGGCAACTATATCTGAAATGCCTATCGGCACCTATATCTGAAATGCCTATCGACACCTATTTTTAAAATGCCAATTGGCAACTATATCTGAAATGCCTATCGGCACCTATATCTGAAATGCCTATCGGTACCTATTTTTGAAATGCCTATCGGAAACTACATCTGAAATGATTATCAGCACTTATATTTGAAATGCCTATCGGCAACCATATCTGGAATGCCTATCGGCACCTATATTTGAAATGCCTATCGGCAACCATATCTGGAATGCCTATCGGCACCTATATTTGAAATGCCTATCGGCTTCTTTATCTGAAATGCCTATCGACACCTATTTTTAAAATGCCAATCGGCAACTATATCTGAAATGCCTATCGGCACCTATATCTGAAATGCCTATCGGCACCTATTTTTGAAATGCCTATCGGAAACAACATCTGAAATGCCTATCAGCACCTTTATTTGAAATGCTTATCGGCAACCATATCTGAAATAGCTATCGACACCTATATTTGAAATCCCTATCGGCTTCTATATCTGAAATGCCTATCGGCACCTATTTTTAAAATGCCAATCGGCAACTATATCTGAAATGCCAATCGGCACCTATATCTGAAATGCCTATCGGCACCTATTTTTGAAATGCCTATCGGAAACTACATCTGAAATGCCTATCAGCACCTATATTTGAAATGCCTATCGGCAACCATATCTGGAATGCCTATCGGCGCCTATATTTGAAATGCCTATCGGCTTCTATATCTAAAATGCCTATCGGCACCTATTTTTAAAATGCATATCGGCAACTATATCTGAAGTGCCTATCGGCACCTATATCTCAAATGCCTATCGGCACCTATTTTTGAAATGCCTATCGAAAACTACATCTGAAATGCCTATCAGCATTTATATTTAAAATGCCTATCGGCAACCACATCAGAAATGCCTATCGGCACCTATATCTGAAATGCCCTACGGCATTTATATCTGAAATGCCGATCGACACCTTTATTTGAAATGCCTATCGGCACCTATATTTTAAATGCCTATCGGCAACTATATCTGATATGCCTATCGGCACCTATATCTGAAATGCCTATCGGCACCTATTTTTGAAATGCCTATCGGAAACTACATCTAAAATGCCTATCGGCACCTATTTTTAAAATGCCAATCGGAAAGTATATCTGAAATGCCTATCGGCACCTATATCTGAAATGCCTATCGGCACCAACTTTTGAAATGCCTATCGGAAACTCCATCTGAAATGCCTATCAGCACCTATATTTGAAATGCCTATCGGCAACCATATTTGGAATGCCTATCGGCACCTATATTTGAAATGCCTATCGGGTTCTATATCTGAAATGCCTATCGACACCTATTTTTAAAATGCCAATTGGCAACTATATCTGAAATGCCTATCGGCACCTATATCTGAAATGCCTATCGGTACCTATTTTTGAAAGGCCTATTGGAAACTACATCTGAAATGATTATCAGCACTTATATTTGAAATGCCTATCGGCAACTATATCTGGAATGCCTATCGGCACCTATATTTGAAATGCCTATCGGCTTCTATATCTGAAATGCCTATCGGCACCTATTTTTAAAATACCAATCGGCAACTATATCTGAAATGCCTATCGGCACCTATATCTGAAATGCCTATCGGCATATATTTTTGAAATGCCTTTCCGAAAATACATCTGAAATGCCTATCTGCTCCTATATTTGAAATGCCTATCGGCAACCATATCTGAAATGCCTATCGACACCTATATTTGAAATACCTATCGGCTTCTATATCTGAAATGCCTATCGGCACCTGTTTTTAAAATGCCAATCGGCAACTATATCTGAAATGCCTATCGGCACCTATATCCGAAATGCCTATCGGCATCAATTTTTGTAATGCCTATCGGAAACCACATCTAAAATGCCTATCAGCACCTATATTTGAAATGCCTATCGGCAACTATATCTGCAATGCCTATCGGCACCTATATTTGACATGCCTATCGGCTTCTATATCTGAAATGCCTATCGGCACCTATTTTTTAAATGCCAATTGGCAACTATATTTGAAATGACTATCGGCACCTATATCTGAAATGCCTATCGGCACCTATTTTTGAAATGCCTATCGAAAACTACATCTGAAATGCCTATCAGCACCTATATTTGAAATGCCTATCGGAAACTACATCTGAAATGCCTATCAGCACCTATATTTAAAATGCCTATCGGCAACCATATCTGGAATGCCTATCGGCACCTATATTTGAAATGCCTATCGGCTTCTATATCTGAAATGCCTATCGGCACCTATTTTTAAAATGCCAATCGGCGACTATATCTGAAATGCCTATCGGCACCTATATCTGAAATGCCTATCAGCACCTATTTTTGAAATGCCTATCGGAAACTACATCTGAAATGCCTATCAGCACCTATATTTGAAATGCCTATCGGCAACCATATCTGAAATGCCTATCGACACCTATATTTGAAATACCTATCGGCTTCTATATCTGAAATGCCTATCGGTACCTATTTTTAAAATGCCAATCGGTACTTATATCTGAAATGCCTATCGGCACCTTTATCTGAAATGCCTATCGGCACCATTTTTTGAAATGCCTATCGGAAACTACATCTGAAATGCCTATCAGCACCTATATTTGAAATGCCTATCGGCAACCATATCTGGAATGCCTATCGGCACCTATATTTGAAATGCCTATCGGCTTCTATATCTGAAATGCCTATCGACACCAATTTTTGAAATGCCTATCGGAAACTACATCTGAAATGCCTATCAGCACCTATATTTGAAATGCCTATCGGCAACCATATCTGGAATACCTATCGGCACCTATATTTGAAATGCCTATCGGCTTCTATATCTGAAATGCCTATCGGCACCTATTTTTAAAATGCCAATCGGCAACTATATCTGAAATGCCTATCGGCACCTATTTATGAAATGCCTATCGGAAACTACATCTGAAATGCCAATCAGCACCTATATTTGAAATGCCTATCGGCAACCATATCTGAAATGCCTATCGACACCTATATTTGAAATACCTATCGGCTTCTATATCTGAAATGCCTATCGGCACCTATTTTTAAAATGCCAATCGGCAACTATATCTGAAATGCCTATCGGCACCTATATCTGAAATGCCTATCGGCACCAATTTTTGAAATGCCTATCGGAAACTACATCTGAAATGCCTATCAGCACCTATATTTGAAATGCCTATCGGCAACCATATCTGGAATGCCTATCGGCACCTATTTTTAAAATGCCAATTGGCAACTATATCTGAAATGCCTATCGGCACCAATTTTTGAAATGCCTATCGGAAACTACATCTGAAATGCCTATCAGCACCTATATTTGAAATGCCTATCGGCAACCATATCTGAAATGCCTATCGACACCTATATTTGAAATACCTATCGGCTTCTATATCTGAAATGCCTATCGGTACCTATTTTTAAAATGCCAATCGGTACTTATATCTGAAATGCCTATCGGCACCTATATCTGAAATGCCTATCGACACCTATTTTTAAAATGCCAATTGGCAACTATATCTGAAATCCCTATCGGCACCTATATCTGAAATGCCTATCGACACCTATTTTTAAAATGCCAATTGGCAACTATATCTGAAATGCCTATCGGCACCTATATCTGAAATGCCTATCGGTACCTATTTTTGAAATGCCTATCGGAAACTACATCTGAAATGCCTATCAGCACCTATATTTGAAATGCCTATCGGCAACCATATCTGGAATGCCTATCGGCACCTATATTTGAAATGCCTATCGGCTTCTATATCTGAAATGCCTATCGGCACCTATTTTTGAAATGCCTATCGGAAACTACATCTGAAATGCCTATCAGCACCTATATTTGAAATGCCTATCGGCAACCATATCTGGAATGCCTATCGGCACCTATATTTGAAATGCCTATCGGCTTCTATATCTGAAATGCCTATCGGCACCTATTTTTGAAATGCCTATCGAAAACTACATCTGAAATGCTTATCAGCACCTATATTTGAAATGCCTATCGGCAACCACATCATAAATGCCTTTCGGCATTTATATCTGAAATGCCGGTCGACACCTTTATTTGAAATGCCTATCGGCACATATATTTTAAATGCCTATCGGCAACTATATCTGAAATGCCTATCGGCACCTATATCTGAAATGCCTATCGGCACCTATTTTTGAAATGCCTACCGGAAACTACATCTGAAATGCCTACCAGCACCTATATTTGAAATGCCTGTCGGCAACCATATCTGGAATGCCTATCGGCGCCTATATTTGAAATGCCTATCGGCTTCTATATCTGAAATACCTATCGGCGCCTATTTTTAAAATGCCAATCGGCAACTATATCCGAAGTGCCTATCGGCACCTATATCTGAAATGCCTATCGGCACCTATTTTTGAAATGCCTATCGAAAACTACATCTGAAATGCTTATCAGCACCTATATTTGAAATGCCTATCGGTAACCACATCATAAATGCCTTTCGGCATTTATATCTGAAATGCCGGTCGACACCTTTATTTGAAATGCCTATCGGCACATATATTTTAAATGCCTATCGGCAACTATATCTGATATGCCTATCGGCACCTATATCTGAAATGCCTATCGGCACCTATTTTTGAAATGCCTATCGGAAACTACATCTAAAATGCCTATCGGCACCTATTTTTAAAATGCCAATCGGTAAGTATATCTGAAATGCCTATCGGCACCTATATCTGAAATACCTATCGGAACCTATTTTTGAAATGCCTATCGGAAACTGCATCTGAAATGACTATCAGCACCTATATTTGAAATGCCTATCGGCAACCATATCTGAAATGCCTATCCACACCTATATTTGAAATACCTATCGGCTTCTATATCTGAAATGCCTATCGGCACCTATTTTTGAAATGCCTATCGGAAACTAGATCTGAAATGCCTATCAGCACCTATATTTGAAATGCTTATCGGCAACCATATCTGAAATGCCTATCGACACCTATATTTGAAATCCCTATCGGCTTCTATATCTGAAATGCCTATCGGCACCTATTTTTAAAATGCCAATCGGCAACTATATCTGAAATGCCTATCGGCACCTATATCTGAAATGCCTATCGGCACCTATTTTTGAAATGCCTATCGGAAACTACATCTGAAATGCCTATCAGCACCTATATTTGAAATGCTTATCGGCAACCATATCTGAAATGCCTATCGACACCTATATTTGAAATCCCTATCGGCTTCTATATCTGAAATGCCTATCGGCACCTATTTTTGAAATGCCAATCGGCAACTATATCTGAAATGCCTATCGGCACCTATTTTTGAAATGCCTATCGGAAACTACTTCTGAAATGCCTATCAGCACCAATATTTGAAATGTCCATCGGCAACCATATCTGGAATGCCTATCGGCGCCTATATTTAAAATGCCTATCGGCTTCTATATCCGAAATGCCTATCGGCACCTATTTTTAAAATGCCAATCGGCATTTATATCTGAAGTGCCTATCGGCACCTATATCTGAAATGCCTATCGGCACCTATTTTTGAAATGCCTATCGAAAACTACATCTGAAATGACTATCAGCACCTATATTTGAAATGCCTATCGGCAACCATATCTGAAATGCCTATCCACACCTATATTTGAAATACCTATCGGCTTCTATATCTAAAATGCCTATCGGCACATATTTTTAAAATGTCAATCGGTAAGTATATCTGAAATGCCTATCGGCACCTATATCTAAAATGCATATTGGAACCTATTTTTGAAATGCCTATCGGAAACTACATCTGAAATGACCATCAGCACCTATATTTGAATTGCCTATCGGCAACCATATCTGGAATGCCTATCGGCACCTATATTTGAAATGCCTATCGGCTTCTATATCTGAAATGCCTATCGGCACCTATTTTTAAAATGCCAATCGGCAACTATATCTGAAATGCCTATCGGCACCTATATCTGAAATGCCTATCGGCACCTATTTTTGAAATGCCTATCGGAAACTACATCTGAAATGCCTATCAGCACCTATATTTGAAATGCCTATCGGCAACCATATCTGGAATGCCTATCGGCGCCTATATTTGAAATGCCTATCGGCTTCTATATCTGAAATACCTATCGGCGCCTATTTTTAAAATGCCAATCGGCAACTATATCTGAAGTGCCTATCGGCACCTATATCTGAAATGCCTATCGGCACCTATTTTTGAAATGCCTATCGAAAACTACATCTGAAATGCCTATCAGCACCTATATTTGAAATGCCTATCGGCAACCACATCAGAAATGCCTATCGGCACCTATATCTGAAATGCCTTTCGGCATTTATATCTGAAATGCCGGTCGACACCTATATTTGATATGCCTATCGGCACCTATATCTGAAATGCCTATCGGCACCTATTTTTGAAATGCCTATCGGAAACTACATCTAAAATGCCTATCGGCACCTATTTTTAAAATGCCAATCGGTAAGTATATCTGAAATGCCTATCGTTACCTATATCTGAAATGCCTATCGGAACCTATTTTTGAAATGCCTATCGGAAACTACATCTGAAATGACTATCAGCACCTATATTTGAAATGCCTATCGGCAACCATATCTGAAATGCATATCCACACCTATATTTGAAATACCTATCGGCTTCTATATCTGAAATGCCTATCGGCACCTATTTTTAAAATGCCAATCGGCAACTATATCTGAAATGCCTATCGGCACCTATATCTGAAATGCCTATCGGTACCTATTTTTGAAATGCCTATTGGAAACTACATCTGAAATGATTATCAGTGCTTATATTTGATATGCCTATCAGCAACCATATCTGGACGGCCTATCGGCATCTATATTTGAAATGCCTATCGGCTTCTATATCTGAAATGCCTATCGGCACCTATTTTTAAAATACCAATCGGCAACTATATCTGAAATGCCTATCAGCACCTATTTCTGAAATGCCTATCGGCATATATTTTTGAAATGCCTTTCGGAAACTACATCTGAAATGCCTATCTGCTCCTATATTTGAAATGCCTATCGGCAACCATATCTGAAATGCCTATCGACACCTATATTTGAAATATCTATCGGCTTCTATATCTGAAATGCCTATCGGCACCTGTTTTTAAAATGCCAATCGGCAACTATATCTGAAATGCCTATCGGCACCTATATCCGAAATGCCTATCGGCATCAATTTTTGAAATGCCTATCGGAAACTACATCTAAAATGCCTATCAGCACCTATATTTGAAATGCCTATCAGCAACCATATCTGGAATGCCTATCGGCACCTATATTTGAAATGCCTATCGGCTTCTATATCTGAAATGCCTATCGGCACCTATTTTTAAAATGCCAATCGGCACCTATATCTGAAATGCCTATCGGCACCTATTTTTGAAATGCCTATCGGAAACTACATCTAAAATGCCTATCAGCACCTATATTTGAAATGCTTATCGGCAACCATATCTGAAATGCCTATCGACACCTATATTTGAAATCCCTATCGGCTTCTATATCTGAAATGCCTATCGGCACCTATTTTTAAAATGCCAATCGGCAACTATATCTGAAATGCCTATCGGCACCTATATCTGAAATGCCTATCGGCACCTATTTTTGAAATGCCTATCGGAAACTACTTCTGAAATGCCTATCAGCACCTATATTTGAAATGCCTACCGGCAACCATATCTGGAATGCCTATCGGCGCCTATATTTGAAATGCCTATCGGCTTCTATATCCGAAATGCCTATCGGCACCTATTTTTAAAATGCCAATCGGCATTTATATCTGAAGTGCCTATCGGCACCTATATCTGAAATGCCTATCGGCACCTATTTTTGAAATGCCTATCGAAAACTACATCTGAAATGACTATCAGCACCTATATTTGAAATGCCTATCGGCAACCATATCTGAAATGCCTATCCACACGTATATTTGAAATACCTATCGGCTTCTATATCTAAAATGCCTATCGGCACCTATTTTTAAAATGCCAATCGGTAAGTATATCTGAAATGCCTATCGGCACCTATATCTAAAATGCCTATCGGAACCTATTTTTGAAATGCCTATCGGAAACTACATCTGAAATGACTATCAGTAACTATATTTGAAATGCCTATCGGCAACCATATCTGAAATGCCTATCCACACCTATATTTGAAATACCTATCGGCTTCTATATCTAAAATGCCTATCGGCACCTATTTTTAAAATGCCAATCGGCAACTACATCTGAAATGCCTATCGGCTTATATATCTGAAATGCCTATCGGCACCTATTTTTAAAATGCCAATCAGCAACTATATCTGAAATGCCAATCGGCACCTATATCTGAAATGCCTATCGACACCTATTTTTAAAATGCCAATTGGCAACTATATCATAAATCCCTATCGGCACCTATATCTGAAATGCCTATCGACACCTATTTTTAAAATGCCAATTGGCAACTATATCTGAAATGCCTATCGGCTTCTATATCTGAAATGCCTATCGGCACCTATTTTTAAAATACAAATCGGCAACTATATCTGAAATGCCTATGGGCACCTATATCTGAAATGCCTATCGGCACCTATTTTTGAAATGCCTATCGGAAACTACATCTGAAATGCCTATCAGCACCTATTTTTGAAATGCCTATCGGCAACCATATCTGAAATGCCTATCGACACCTATATTTGAAATACCTATCGGCTTCTATATCTGAAATGCCTATCGGCACCTGTTTTTAAAATGCCAATCGGCAACTATATCTGAAATGCCTATCGGCACCTATATCCGAAATGCCTATCGGCATCAATTTTTGAAATGCCTATCGGAAACTACATCTAAAATGCCTATCAGCACCTATATTTGAAATGCCTATCAGCAACCATATCTGGAATGCCTATCGGCACCTATATTTGAAATGCCTATCGGCTTCTATATCTGAAATGCCTATCGGCACCTATTTTTAAAATGCCAATCGGCAACTATATCTGTAATGCCTATCGGCACCTATATCTGAAATGCCTATCGGCACCTATTTTTGAAATGCCTATCAGAAACTACATCTGAAGTGCATATCAGCACCTATATTTGAAATGCTTATCGGCAACCATATCTGAAATGCCTATCGACACCTATATTTGAAATCCCTATCGGCTTCTATATCTGAAATGCCTATCGGCACCTATTTTTAAAATGCCAATCGGCAACTATATCTGAAATGCCTATCGGCACCTATATCTGAAATGCCTATCGGCACCTATTTTTGAAATGCCTATCGGAAACTACTTCTGAAATGCCTATCAGCACCTATATTTGAAATGCCTATCGGCAACCATATCTGGAATGCCTATCGGCGCCTATATTTGAAATGCCTATCGGCTTCTATATCTGAAATGCCTATCGGCACCTATTTTTAAAATGCCAATCGGCATTTATATCTGAAGTGCCTATCGGCACCTATATCTGAAATGCCTATCGGCACCTATTTTTGAAATGCCTATCGAAAAGTACATCTGAAATGCCTATCAGCACCTATATTTGAAATGCCTATCGGACACCACATCAGAAATGCCTATCGGCACCTATATCTGAAATGCCTTTCGGCTTTTATATCTGAAATGCCGATCGACACCTATATTTGAAATGCCTATCGGCAATTTTATTTTAAATGCCTATCGGCAACTATATCTGATAAGCCTATCGGCACCTATATCTGAAATGCCTATCGGCACCTATTTTTGAAATGCCAATCTTTAAGTATATCTGAAATGCCTATCGGCACCTATATCTAAAATGCCTATCGGAACCTATTTTTAAAATGCCAATCGGTTAGTATATCTGAAATGCCTATCGGCACCTATATCTAAAATGCCTATCGGAACCTATTTTTGAAATGCCTATCGGAAACTACATCTGAAATGACTAATAGCACCTATATTTGAAATGCCTATCGGCAACCATAACTAAAATGCCTATCCACACCTATATTTGAAATACCTATCGGCTTCTATATCTAAAATGCCTATCGGCACCTATTTTTAAAATGCCAATCGGCAACTACATCTGAAATGCCTATCGGCTTATATATCTGAAATGCCTATCGGCACCTATTTTTAAAATGCCAATCGGCAACTATATCTGAAATGCCAATCGGCACCTATATCTGAAATGCCTATCGACACCTATTTTTAAAATGCCAATTGGCAACTATATCTGAAATCCCTATCGGCACCTATATCTGAAATGCCTATCGGCACCTATTTTTGAAATGCCTATCGGAAACTACATCTGAAATGCCTATCAGCACCTATATTTGAAATGCCTATCGGCAACCATATCTGGAATGCCTATCGGCGACTATATTTGAAATGCCTATCGGCTTCTATATCTGAAATACCTATCGGTGCCTATTTTTAAAATGCCAATCGGCAACTATATCCGAAGTGCCTATCGGCACCTATATCTGAAATGCCTATCGGCACCTATTTTTGAAATGCCTATCGAAAACTACATCTAAAATGCTTATCAGCACCTATATTTGAAATGCCTATCGGCAACCACATCATAAATGCCTTTCGGCATTTATATCTGAAATGCCGGTCGACACCTATATTTGAATTGCCTATCGGCACATATATTTTAAATGCCTATCGGCAACTATATCTGATATGCCTATCGGCACCTATATCTGAAATGCCTATGGGCACCTATTTTTGAAATGCCTATCGGAAACTACATCTAAAATGCCTATCGGCACCTATTTTTAAAATGCCAATCGGTAAGTATATCTGAAATGCCTATCGGCACCTATATCTGAAATACCTATCGGAACCTATTTTTGAAATGCCTATCGGAAACTACATCTGAAATGACTATCAGCACCTATATTTGAAATGCCTATCGGCAACCATATCTGAAATGCCTATCCACACCTATATTTGAAATACCTATCGGCTTCTATATCTGAAATGCCTATCGGCACCTATTTTTGAAATGCCTATCGGAAACTACATCTGAAATGCCTATCAGCACCTATATTTGAAATGCTTATCGGCAACCATATCTGAAATGCCTATCGACACCTATATTTGAAATCCCTATCGGCTTCTATATCTGAAATGCCTATCGGCACCTATTTTTAAAATGCCAATCGGCAACTATATCTGAAATGCCTATCGGCACCTATATCTGAAATGCCTATCGGCACCTATTTTTGAAATGCCTATCGGAAACTACTTCTGAAATGCCTATCAGCACCTATATTTGAAATGCCTATCGGCAACCATAACTGGAATGCCTATCGGCGCCTATATTTGAAATGCCTATCGGCTTCTATATCCGAAATGCCTATCGGCACCTATTTTTAAAATGCCAATCGGCATTTATATCTGAAGTGCCTATCGGCACCTATATCTGAAATGCCTATCGGCACCTATTTTTGAAATGCCTATCGAAAACTACATCTGAAATGACTATCAGCACCTATATTTGAAATGCCTATCGGCAACCATATCTGAAATGCCTATCCACACGTATATTTGAAATACCTATCGGCTTCTATATCTAAAATGCCTATCGGCACCTATTTTTAAAATGCCAATCGGTAAGTATATCTGAAATGCCTATCGGCACCTATATCTAAAATGCCTATCGGAACCTATTTTTGAAATGCCTATCGGAAACTACATCTGAAATGACTATCAGTACCTATATTTGAAATGCCTATCGGCAACCATATCTGAAATGCCTATCCACACCTATATTTGAAATACCTATCGGCTTCTATATCTAAAATGCCTATCGGCACCTATTTTTAAAATGCCAATCGGCAACTACATCTGAAATGCCTATCGGCTTATATATCTGAAATGCCTATCGGCACCTATTTTTAAAATGCCAATCAGCAACTATATCTGAAATGCCAATCGGCACCTATATCTGAAATGCCTATCGACACCTATTTTTAAAATGCCAATTGGCAACTATATCATAAATCCCTATCGGCAGCTATATCTGAAATGCCTATCGACACCTATTTTTAAAATGCCAATTGGCAACTATATCTGAAATGCCTATCGGCACCTATATCTGAAATGCCTATCGGCACCTATTTTTGAAATGCCTATCGGAAACTACATCTGAAATGCCTATCAGCACCTATATTTGAAATGCCTGTCGGCAACCATATCTGGAATGCCTATCGGCGCCTATATTTGAAATGCCTATCGGCTTCTATATCTGAAATACCTATCGGCGCCTATTTTTAAAATGCCAATCGGCAACTATATCTGAAGTGCCTATCGGCACCTATATCTGAAATGCCTATCGGCACCTATTTTTGAAATGCCTATCGAAAACTACATCTGAAATGCCTATCAGCACCTATATTTGAAATGCCTATCGGCAACCACATCAGAAATGCCTATCGGCACCTATATCTGAAATGCCTTTCGGCATTTATATCTGAAATGCCGGTCGACACCTATATTTGAAATGCCTATCGGCACATATATTTTAAATGCCTATCGGCAACTATATCTGATATGCCTATCGGCACCTATATCTGAAATGCCTATCGGCACCTATTTTTGAAATGCCTATCGGAAACTACATCTAAAATGCCTATCGGCACCTATTTTTAAAATGCCAATCGGTAAGTATATCTGAAATGCCTATCGTTACCTATATCTGAAATGCCTATCGGAACCTATTTTTGAAATGCCTATCGGAAACTACATCTGAAATGACTATCAGCACCTATATTTGAAATGCCTATCGGCAACCATATCTGAAATGCCTATCCACACCTATATTTGAAATACCTATCGGCTTCTATATCTGAAATGCCTATCGGCACCTATTTTTAAAATGCCAATCGGCAACTATATCTGAAATGCCTATCGGCACCTATATCTGAAATGCCTATCGGTACCTATTTTTGAAATGCCTATTGGAAACTACATCTGAAATGATTATCAGTGCTTATATTTGATATGCCTATCAGCAACCATATCTGGACGGCCTATCGGCATCTATATTTGAAATGCCTATCGGCTTCTATATCTGAAATGCCTATCGGCACCTATTTTAAAATACCAATCGGCAACTATATCTGAAATTCCTATCAGCACCTATACCTGAAATGCCTATCGGCATATATTTTTGAAATGCCTTTCGGAAACTACATCTGAAATGCCTATCTGCTCCTATATTTGAAATGCCTATCGGCAACCATATCTGAAATGCCTATCGACACCTATATTTGAAATACCTATCGGCTTCTATATCTGAAATGCCTATCGGCACCTGTTTTTAAAATGCCAATCGGCAACTATATCTGAAATGCCTATCGGCACCTATATCCGAAATGCCTATCGGCATCAATTTTTGAAATGCCTATCGGAAACTACATCTAAAATGCCTATCAGCACCTATATTTGAAATGCCTATCAGCAACCATATCTGGAATGCCTATCGGCACCTATATTTGAAATGCCTATCGGCTTCTATATCTGAAATGCCTATCGGCACCTATTTTTAAAATGCCAATCGGCAACTGTATCTGAAATGCCTATCGGCACCTATATCTGAAATGCCTATCGGCACCTATTTTTGAAATGCCTATCGGAAACTACATCTAAAATGCCTATCAGCACCTATATTTGAAATGCTTATCGGCAACCATATCTGAAATGCCTATCGACACCTATATTTGAAATCCCTATCGGCTTCTATATCTGAAATGCCTATCGGCACCTATTTTTAAAATGCCAATCGGCAACTATATCTGAAATGCCTATCGGCACCTATATCTGAAATGCCTATCGGCACCTATTTTTGAAATGCCTATCGGAAACTACTTCTGAAATGCCTATCAGCACCTATATTTGAAATGCCTATCGGCAACAATATCTGGAATGCCTATCGGCGCCTATATTTGAAATGCCTATCGGCTTCTATATCCGAAATGCCTATCGGCACCTATTTTTAAAATGCCAATCGGCATTTATATCTGAAGTGCCTATCGGCACCTATATCTGAAATGCCTATCGGCACCTATTTTTGAAATGCCTATCGAAAACTACATCTGAAATGACTATCAGCACCTATATTTTAAATGCCTATCGGCAACCATATCTGAAATGCCTATCCACACGTATATTTGAAATACCTATCGGCTTCTATATCTAAAATGCCTATCGGCACCTATTTTTAAAATGCCAATCGGTAAGTATATCTGAAATGCCTATCGGCACCTATATCTAAAATGCCTATCGGAACCTATTTTTGAAATGCCTATCGGAAACTACATCTGAAATGACTATCAGTACCTATATTTGAAATGCCTATCGGCAACCATATCTGAAATGCCTATCCACACCTATATTTGAAATACCTATCGGCTTCTATATCTAAAATGCCTATCGGCACCTATTTTTAAAATGCCAATCGGCAACTACATCTGAAATGCCTATCGGCTTATATATCTGAAATGCCTATCGGCACCTATTTTTAAAATGCCAATCAGCAACTATATCTGAAATGCCAATCGGCACCTATATCTGAAATGCCTATCGACACCTATTTTTAAAATGCCAATTGGCAACTATATCATAAATCCCTATCGGCACCTATATCTGAAATGCCTATCGACACCTATTTTTAAAATGCCAATTGGCAACTATATCTGAAATGCCTATCGGCACCTATATCTGAAATGCCTAACGGTACCTATTTTTGAAATGCCTATCGGAAACTACATCTGAAATGCCTATCAGCACCTATATTTGAAATGCCTATCGGCAACCATATCTGGAATGCCTATCGGCACCTATATTTGAAATGCCTATCGGCTTCTATATCTGAAATGCCTATCGGCACCTATTTTTAAAATACAAATCGGCAACTATATCTGAAATGCCTATGGGCACCTATATCTGAAATGCCTATCGGCACCTATTTTTGAAATGCCTATCGGAAACTACATCTGAAATGCCTATCAGCACCTATATTTGAAATGCCTATCGGCAACCATATCTGAAATGCCTATCGACACCTATATTTGAAATACCTATCGGCTTCTATATCTGAAATGCCTATCGGCACCTGTTTTTAAAATGCCAATCGGCAACTATATCTGAAATGCCTATCGGCACCTATATCCGAAATGCCTATCGGCATCAATTTTTGAAATGCCTATCGGAAACTACATCTAAAATGCCTATCAGCACCTATATTTGAAATGCCTATCAGCAACCATATCTTGAATGCCTATCGGCACCTATATTTGAAATGCCTATCGGCTTCTATATCTGAAATGCCTATCGGCACCTATTTTTAAAATGCCAATCGGCAACTATATCTGTAATGCCTATCGGCACCTATATCTGAAATGCCTATCGGCACCTATTTTTGAAATGCCTATCGGAAACTACATCTGAAATGCATATCAGCACCTATATTTGAAATGCTTATCGGCAACCATATCTGAAATGCCTATCGACACCTATATTTGAAATCCCTATCGGCTTCTATATCTGAAATGCCTATCGGCACCTATTTTTAAAATGCCAATCGGCAACTATATCTGAAATGCCTATCGGCACCTATATCTGAAATGCCTATCGGCACCTATTTTTGAAATGCCTATCGGAAACTACTTCTGAAATGCCTATCAGCACCTATATTTGAAATGCCTATCGGCAACCATATCTGGAATGCCTATCGGCGCCTATATTTGAAATGCCTATCGGCTTCTATATCTGAAATGCCTATCGGCACCTATTTTTAAAATGCCAATCGGCATTTATATCTGAAGTGCCTATCGGCACCTATATCTAAAATGCCTATCGGCACCTATTTTTGAAATGCCTATCGAAAAGTACATCTGAAATGCCTATCAGCACCTATATTTGAAATGCCTATCGGACACCACATCAGAAATGCCTATCGGCACCTATATCTGAAATGCCTTTCGGCTTTTATATCTGAAATGCCGATCGACACCTATATTTGAAATGCCTATCGGGACTTTTATTTTAAATGCCTATCGGCAACTATATCTGATAAGCCTATCGGCACCTATATCTGAAATGCCTATCGGCACCTATTTTTGAAATGCCAATCTTTAAGTATATCTGAAATGCCTATCGGCACCTATATCTAAAATGCCTATCGGAACCTATTTTTGAAATGCCTATCGGAAACTACATCTGAAATGACTATCAGCACCTATATTTGAAATGCCTATCGGCAACTATATCTGAAATGCCTATCCACACCTATATTTGAAATACCTATCGGCTTCTATATCTAAAATGCCTATCGGCACCTATTTTTAAAATGCCAATCGGTTAGTATATCTGAAATGCCTATCGGCACCTATATCTAAAATGCCTATCGGAACCTAATTTTGAAATGCCTATCGGAAACTACATCTGAAATGCCTATCAGCACCTATATTTGAAATGCCTATCGGCAACCATATCTAAAATGCCTATCCACACCTATATTTGAAATACCTATCGGCTTCTATATCTAAAATGCCTATCGGCACCTATTTTTAAAATGCCAATCGGCAACTACATCTGAAATGCCTATCGGCTTATATATCTGAAATGCCTATCGGCACCTATTTTTAAAATGCCAATCGGCAACTATATCTTAAATGCCAATCGGCACCTATATCTGAAATGCCTATCGACACCTATTTTTAAAATGCCAATTGGCAACTATATCTGAAATCCCTATCGGCACCTATATCTGAAATGCCTATCGACACCTATTTTTAAAATGCCAATTGGCAACTATATCTGAAATGCCTATCGGCACCTATATCTGAAATGCCTATCGGTACCTATTTTTGAAATGCCTATCGGAAACTACATCTGAAATGCCTATCAGCACCTATATTTGAAATGCCTATCGGCAACCATATCTGGAATGCCTATCGGCACCTATATTTGAAATGCCTATCGGCTTCTATATCTGAAATGCCTATCGGCACCTATTTTTAAAATACCAATCGGCAACTATATCTGAAATGCCTATCGGCACCTATATCTGAAATGCCTATCGGCACCTATTTTTGAAATGCCTATCGGAAACTACATCTGAAATGCCTATCAGCACCTATATTTGAAATGCCTATCGGCAACCATATCTGGAATGCCTATCGGCGCCTATATTTGAAATGCCTATCGGCTTCTATATCTGAAATACCTATCGGCGCCTATTTTTAAAATGCCAATCGGCAACTATATCCGAAGTGCCTATCGGCACCTATATCTGAAATGCCTATCGGCACCTATTTTTGAAATGCCTATCGAAAACTACATCTAAAATGCTTATCAGCACCTATATTTGAAATGCCTATCGGCAACCACATCATAAATGCCTTTCGGCATTTATATCTGAAATGCCGGTCGACACCTATATTTGAATTGCCTCTCGGCACATATATTTTAAATGCCTATCGGCAACTATATCTGATATGCCTATCGGCACCTATATCTGAAATGCCTATCGGCACCTATTTTTGAAATGCCTATCGGAAACTACATCTAAAATGCCTATCGGCACCTATTTTTAAAATGCCAATCGGCAACTATATCTGAAATGCATATCGGCACCTATATCTGAAATGCCTATCGGCACCTATATCTGAAATACCTATCGGAACCTATTTTTGAAATGCCTATCGGAAACTACATCTGAAATGACTATCAGCACCTATATTTGAAATGCCTATCGGCAACCATATCTGAAATGCCTATCCACACCTATATTTGAAATACCTATCGGCTTCTATATCTGAAATGCCTATCGGCACCTATTTTTGAAATGCCTATCGGAAACTACATCTGAAATGCCTATCAGCACCTATATTTGAAATGCTTATCGGCAACCATATCTGAAATGCCTATCGACACCTATATTTGAAATCCCTATCGGCTTCTATATCTGAAATGCCTATCGGCACCTATTTTTAAAATGCCAATCGGCAACTATATCTGAAATGCCTATCGGCACCTATATCTGAAATGCCTATCGGCACCTATTTTTGAAATGCCTATCGGAAACTACTTCTGAAATGCCTATCAGCACATATATTTGAAATGCCTATCGGCAACCATATCTGGAATGCCTATCGGCGCCTATATTTGAAATGCCTATCGGCTTCTATATCCGAAATGCCTATCGGCACCTATTTTTAAAATGCCAATCGGCATTTATATCTGAAGTGCCTATCGGCACCTATATCTGAAATGCCTATCGGCACCTATTTTTGAAATGCCTATCGAAAACTACATCTGAAATGACTATCAGCACCTATATTTGAAATGCCTATCGGCAACCATATCTGAAATGCCTATCCACACGTATATTTGAAATACCTATCGGCTTCTATATCTAAAATGCCTATCGGCACCTATTTATAAAATGCCAATCGGTAAGTATATCTGAAATGCCTATCGGCACCTATATCTAAAATGCCTATCGGAACCTATTTTTGAAATGCCTATCGGAAACTACATCTGAAATGACTATCAGTACCTATATTTGAAATGCCTATCGGCAACCATATCTGAAATGCCTATCCACACCTATATTTGAAATACCTATCGGCTTCTATATCTAAAATGCCTATCGGCACCTATTTTTAAAATGCCAATCGGCAACTACATCTGAAATGCCTATCGGCTTATATATCTGAAATGCCTATCGGCACCTATTTTTAAAATGCCAATCAGCAACTATATCTGAAATGCCAATCGGCACCTATATCTGAAATGCCTATCGACACCTATTTTTAAAATGCCAATTGGCAACTATATCTGAAATGCCTATCGGCACCTATATCTGAAATGCCTATCGGTACTTATTTTTGAAATGCCTGTCGGAAACTACATCTGAAATGCCTATCAGCACCTATATTTGAAATGCCTATCGGCAACCATATCTGGAATGCCTATCGGCACCTATATTTGAAATGCCTATCGGCTTCTATATCTGAAATGCCTATCGGCACCTATTTTTAAAATACAAATCGGCAACTATATCTGAAATGCCTATGGGCACCTATATCTGAAATGCCTATCGGCACCTATTTTTGAAATGCCTATCGGAAACTACATCTGAAATGCCTATCAGCACCTATATTTGAAATGCCTATCGGCAACCATATCTGAAATGCCTATCGACACCTATATTTGAAATACCTATCGGCTTCTATATCTGAAATGCCTATCGGCACCTGTTTTTAAAATGCCAATCGGCAACTATATCTGAAATGCCTATCGGCACCTATATCCGAAATGCCTATCGGCATCAATTTTTGAAATGCCTATCGGAAACTACATCTAAAATGCCTATCAGCACCTATATTTGAAATGCCTATCAGCAACCATATCTGGAATGCCTATCGGCACCTATATTTGAAATGCCTATCGGCTTCTATATCTGAAATGCCTATCGGCACCTATTTTTAAAATGCCAATCGGCAACTATATCTGTAATGCCTATCGGCACCTATATCTGAAATGCCTATCGGCACCTATTTTTGAAATGCCTATCGGAAACTACATCTGAAATGCCTATCAGCACCTATATTTGAAATGCTTATCGGCAACCATATCTGAAATGCCTATCGACACCTATATTTGAAATCCCTATCGGCTTCTATATCTGAAATGCCTATCGGCACCTATTTTTAAAATGCCAATCGGCAACTATATCTGAAATGCCTATCGGCACCTATATCTGAAACGCCTATCGGCACCTATTTTTGAAATGCCTATCGGAAACTACTTCTGAAATGCCTATCAGCACCTATATTTGAAATGCCTATCGGCAACCATATCTGGAATGCCTATCGGCGCCTATATTTGAAATGCCTATCGGCTTCTATATCTGAAATGCCTATCGGCACCTATTTTTAAAATGCCAATCGGCATTTATATCTGAAGTGCCTATCGGCACCTACATCTGAAATGCCTATCGGCACCTATTTTTGAAATGCCTATCGAAAAGTACATCTGAAATGCCTATCAGCACCTATATTTGAAATGCCTATCGGACACCACATCAGAAATGCCTATCGGCACCTATATCTGAAATGCCTTTCGGCTTTTATATCTGAAATGCCGATCGACACCTATATTTGAAATGCCTATCGGCACTTTTATTTTAAATGCCTATCGGCAACTATATCTGATAAGCCTATCGGCACCTATATCTGAAATGCCTATCGGCACCTATTTTTAAAATGCCAATCGGCAACTATATCTAAAATGCCTATCGGAACCTATTTTTGAAATGCCTATCGGAAACTACATCTGAAATGACTATCAGCACCTATATTTGAAATGCCTATCGGCAACTATATCTGAAATGCCTATCCACACCTATATTTGAAATACCTATCGGCTTCTATATCTAAAATGCCTATCGGCACCTATTTTTAAAATGCCAATCGGTTAGTATATCTGAAATGCCTATCGGCACCTATATCTAAAATGCCTATCGGAACCTATTTTTGAAATGCCTATCGGAAACTACATCTGAAATGACTATCAGCACCTATATTTGAAATGCCTATCGGCAACCATATCTAAAATGCCTATCCACACCTATATTTGAAATACCTATCGGCTTCTATATCTAAAATGCCTATCGGCACCTATTTTTAAAATGCCAATCGGCAACTACATCTCAAATGCCTATCGGCTTATATATCTGAAATGCCTATCGGCAGCTATTTTTAAAATGCCAATCAGCAACTATATCTGAAATGCCAATCGGCACCTATATCTGAAATGCCTATCGACACCTATTTTTAAAATGCCAATTGGCAACTATATCTGAAATCCCTATCGGCACCTATATCTGAAATGCCTATCGACACCTATTTTTAAAATGCCAATTGGCAACTATATCTGAATTGCCTATCGGCACCTATATCTGAAATGCCTATCGGTACCTATTTTTGAAATGCCTATCGGAAACTACATCTGAAATGCCTATCAGCACCTATATTTGAAATGCCTATCGGCAACCATATCTGGAATGCCTATCGGCGCCTATATTTGAAATGCCTATCGGCTTCTATATCTGAAATACCTATCGGCGCCTATTTTTAAAATGCCAATCGGCAACTATATACGAAGTGCCTATCGGCACTTATATCTGAAATGCCTATCGGCACCTATTTTTGAAATGCCTATCGAAAACTACATCTAAAATGCTTATCAGCACCTATATTTGAAATGCCTATCGGCAACCACATCATAAATGCCTTTCGGCATTTATATCTGAAATGCCGGTCGACACCTATATTTTAAATGCCTATCGGCACATATATTTTAAATGCCTATCGGCAACTATATCTGATATGCCTATTGGCACCTATATCTGAAATGCCTATCGGCACCTATTTTTGAAATGCCTATCGGAAACTACATCTAAAATGCCTATCGGCACCTATTTTTAAAATGCCAATCGGTAAGTATATCTGAAATGCCTATCGGCACCTATATCTGAAATACCCATGGGAACCTATTTTTGAAATGCCTATCGGAAACTACATCTGAAATGACTATCAGCACCTATATTTGAAATGCCTATCGGCAACCATATCTGAAATGCCTATCCACACCTATATTTGAAATACCTATCGGCTTCTATATCTGAAATGCCTATCGGCACCTATTTTTGAAATGCCTATCGGAAACTACATCTGAAATGCCTATCAGCACCTATATTTGAAATGCTTATCGGCAACCATATCTGAAATGCCTATCGACACATATATTTGAAATCCCTATCGGCTTCTATATCTGAAATGCCTATCGGCACCTATTTTTAAAATGCCAATCGGCAACTATATCTGAAATGCCTATCGGCACCTATATCTGAAATGCCTATCGGCACCTATTTTTGAAATGCCTATCGGAAACTACTTCTGAAATGCCTATCAGCACCTATATTTGAAATGCCTATCGGCAACCATATCTGGAATGCCTATCGGCGCCTATATTTGAAATGCCTATCGGCTTCCATATCCGAAATGCCTATCGGCACCTATTTTTAAAATGCCAATCGGCAAATATATCTGAAATGCCTATCGGCACCTATATCTGAAATGCCTATCGGCACCTATTTTTGAAATGCCTATCGGAAACTACATCTGAAATGCCTATCAGCACCTATATTTGAAATGCCTATCGGCAACCATATCTGGAATGCCTATCGGCGCCTATATTTGAAATGCCTATCGGCTTCTATATCTGAAATACCTATCGGCGCCTATTATTAAAATGCCAATCGGCAACTATATCTGAAGTGCCTATCGGCACCTATATCTGAAATGCCTATCGGCACCTATTTTTGAAATGCCTATCGAAAACTACATCTGAAATGCCTATCAGCACCTATATTTGAAATGCCTATCGGCAACCACATCAGAAATGCCTATCGGCACCTATATCTGAAATGCCTTTCGGCATTTATATCTGAAATGCCGGTCGACACCTATATTTGAAATGCCTATCGGCACATATATTTTAAATGCCTATCGGCAACTATATCTGATATGCCTATCGGCACCTATATCTGAAATGCCTATCGGCACCTATTTTTGAAATGCCTATCGGAAACTACATCTAAAATGCCTATCGGCACCTATTTTTAAAATGCCAATCGGTAAGTATATCTGAAATGCCTATCGTTACCTATATCTGAAATGCCTATTGAAACCTATTTTTGAAATGCCTATCGGAAACTACATCTGAAATGACTATCAGCACCTATATTTGAAATGCCTATCGGCAACCATATCTGAAATGCCTATCCACACCTATATTTGAAATACCTATCGGCTTCTATATCTGAAATGCCTATCGGCACCTATTTTTAAAATGCCAATCGGCAACTATATCTGAAATGCCTATCGGCACCTATATCTGAAATGCCTATCGGTACCTATTTTTGAAATGCCTATTGGAAACTACATCTGAAATGATTATCAGTGCTTATATTTGATAAGCCTATCAGCAACCATATCTGGACGGCCTATCGGCATCTATATTTGAAATGCCTATCGGCTTCTATATCTGAAATGCCTATCGGCACCTATTTTTAAAATACCAATCGGCAACTATATCTGAAATGCCTATCAGCACCTATATCTGAAATGCCTATCGGCATATATTTTTGAAATGCCTTTCGGAAACTACATCTGAAATGCCTATCTGCTCCTATATTTGAAATGCCTATCGGCAACCATATCTGAAATGCCTATCGACACCTATATTTGAAATACCTATCGGCTTCTATATCTGAAATGCCTATCGGCACCTGTTTTTAAAATGCCAATCGGCAACTATATCTGAAATGCCTATCGGCACCTATATCCGAAATGCCTATCGGCATCAATTTTTGAAATGCCTATCGGAAACTACATCTAAAATGCCTATTAGCACCTATATTTGAAATGCCTATCAGCAACCATATCTGGAATGCCTATCGGCACCTATATTTGAAATGCCTATCGGCTTCTATATCTGAAATGCCTATCGGCACCTATTTTTAAAATGCCAATCGGCAACTATATCTGAAATGCCTATCGGCACCTATATCTGAAATGCCTATCGGCACCTATTTTTGAAATGCCTATCGGAAACTACATCTGAAATGCCTATCAGCACCTATATTTGAAATGCTTAACGGCAACCATATCTGAAATGCCTATCGACACCTATATTTGAAATCCCTATCGGCTTCTATATCTGAAATGCCTATCGGCACCTATTTTTAAAATGCCAATCGGCAACTATATCTGAAATGCCTATCGGCACCTATATCTGAAATGCCTATCGGCACCTATTTTTGAAATGCCTATCGGAAACTACTTCTGAAATGCCTATCAGCACCTATATTTGAAATGCCTATCGGCAACCATATCTGGAATGCCTATCGGCGCCTATATTTGAAATGCCTATCGGCTTCTATATCCGAAATGCCTATCGGCACCTATTTTTAAAATGCCAATCGGCATTTATATCTGAAGTGCCTATCGGCACCTATATCTGAAATGCCTATCGGCACCTATTTTTGAAATGCCTATCGAAAACTACATCTGAAATGACTATCAGCACCTATATTTGAAATGCCTATCGGCAACCATATCTGAAATGCCTATCCACACCTATATTTGAAATACCTATCGGCTTCTATATCTAAAATGCCTATCGGCACATATTTTTTAATGCCAATCGGTAAGTATATCTGAAATGCCTATCGGCACCTATATCTAAAATGCCAATCGGAACCTATTTTTGAAATGCCTATCGGAAACTACATCTGAAATGACTATCAGCACCTATATTTGAATTGCCTATCGGCAACCATATCTGGATTGCCTATCGGCACCTATATTTGAAATGCCTATCGGCTTCTATATCTGAAATGCCTATCGGCACCTATTTTTAAAATGCCAATCGGCAACTATATCTGAAATGCCTATCGGCACCTATATCTGAAATGCCTATCGGCACCTATTTTTGAAATGCCTATCGGAAACTACATCTGAAATGCCTATCGGAAACTACATCTGAAATGCCTATCAGCACCTATATTTGAAATGCTTAACGGCAACCATATCTGAAATGCCTATCGACACCTATATTTGAAATCCCTATCGGCTTCTATATCTGAAATGCCTATCGGCACCTATTTTTAAAATGCCAATCGGCAACTATATCTGAAATGCCTATCGGCACCTATATCTGAAATGCCTATCGGCACCTATTTTTGAAATGCCTATCGGAAACTACTTCTGAAATGCCTATCAGCACCTATATTTGAAATGCCTATCGGCAACCATATCTGGAATGCCTATCGGCGCCTATATTTGAAATGCCTATCGGCTTCTATATCCGAAATGCCTATCGGCACCTATTTTTAAAATGCCAATCGGCATTTATATCTGAAGTGCCTATCGGCACCTATATCTGAAATGCCTATCGGCACCTATTTTTGAAATGCCTATCGAAAACTACATCTGAAATGACTATCAGCACCTATATTTGAAATGCCTATCGGCAACCATATCTGAAATGCCTATCCACACCTATATTTGAAATACCTATCGGCTTCTATATCTAAAATGCCTATCGGCACATATTTTTAAAATGCCAATCGGTAAGTATATCTGAAATGCCTATCGGCACCTATATCTAAAATGCCAATCGGAACCTATTTTTGAAATGCCTATCGGAAACTACATCTGAAATGACTATCAGCACCTATATTTGAATTGCCTATCGGCAACCATATCTGGAATGCCTATCGGCACCTATATTTGAAATGCCTATCGGCTTCTATATCTGAAATGCCTATCGGCACCTATTTTTAAAATGCCAATCGGCAACTATATCTGAAATGCCTATCGGCACCTATATCTGAAATGCCTATCGGCACCTATTTTTGAAATGCCTATCGGAAACTACATCTGAAATGCCTATCAGCACCTATATTTGAAATGCCTATCGGCAACCATATCTGGAATGCCTATCGGCGCCTATATTTGAAATGCCTATCGGCTTCTATATCTGAAATACCTATCGGCGCCTATTTTTAAAATGCCAATCGGCAACTATATCTGAAGTGCCTATCGGCACCTATATCTGAAATGCCTATCGGTACCTATTTTTGAAATGCCTATCGAAAACTACATCTGAAATGCCTATCAGCACCTATATTTGAAATGCCTATCGGCAACCACATCAGAAATGCCTATTGGCACCTATATCTAATATGCCTTTCGGCATTTATATCTGAAATGCCGGTCGACACCTATATTTGAAATGCCTATCGGCACATATATTTTAAATGCCTATCGGCAACTATATCTGATATGCCTATCGGCACCTATATCTGAAATGCCTATCGGCACCTATTTTTGAAATGCCTATCGGAAACTACATCTAAAATGCCTATCGGCACCTATTTTTAAAATGCCAATCGGTAAGTATATCTGAAATGCCTATCGTTACCTATATCTGAAATGCCTATCGGAACCTATTTTTGAAATGCCTATCGAAAACTACATCTGAAATGACTATCAGCACCTATATTTGAAATGCCTATCGGCAACCATATCTGAAATGCCTATCCACACCTATATTTGAAATACCTATCGGCTTCTATATCTGAAATGCCTATCGGCACCTATTTTTAAAATGCCAATCGGCAACTATATCTGAAATGCCTATCGGCACCTATATCTAAAATGCCTATCGGTACCTATTTTTGAAATGCCTATTGGAAACTACATCTGAAATGATTATCAGTGCTTATATTTGATATGCCTATCAGCAACCATATCTGGACGGCCTATCGGCATCTATATTTGAAATGCCTATCGGCTTCTATATCTGAAATGCCTATCGGCACCTATTTTTAAAATACCAATCGGCAACTATATCTGAAATGCCTATCAGCACCTATATCTGAAATGCTTATCGGCTTCTATATCTGAAATGCCTATCGGCACCTGTTTTTAAAATGCCAATCGGCAAATATATCTGAAATGCCTATCGGCACCTATATCCGAAATGCCTATCGGCATCAATTTTTGAAATGCCTATCGGAAACTACATCTAAAATGCCTATCAGCACCTATATTTGAAATGCCTATCAGCAACCATATCTGGAATGCCTATCGGCACCTATATTTGAAATGCCTATCGGCTTCTATATCTGAAATGCCTATCGGCACCTATTTTTAAAATGCCAATCGGCAACTATATCTGAAATGCCTATCGGCACCTATATCTGAAATGCCTATCGGCACCTATTTTTGAAATGCCTATCGGAAACTACATCTGAAATGCCTATCAGCACCTATATTTGAAATGCTTATCGGCAACCATATCTGAAATGCCTATCGACACCTATATTTGAAATCCTTATCGGCTTCTATATCTGAAATGCCTATCGGCACCTATTTTTGAAATGCCTATCGAAAACTACATCTGAAATGACTATCAGCACCTATATTTGAAATGCCTATCGGCAACCATATCTGAAATGCCTATCCACACCTATATTTGAAATACCTATCGGCTTCTATATCTAAAATGCCTATCGGCACCTATTTTTAAAATGCCAATCGGTAAGTATATCTGAAATGCCTATCGGCACCTATATCTAAAATGCCTATCGGAACCTATTTTTGAAATGCCTATCGGAAACTACATCTGAAATGACTATCAGCACCTATATCTGAAATGCCTATCGGCAACCATATCTGAAATGCCTATCCACACCTATATTTGAAATACCTATCGGCTTCTATATCTAAAATGCCTATCGGCACCTATTTTTAAAATGCCAATCGGCAACTACATCTGAAATGCCTATCGGCTTATATATCTGAAATGCCTATCGGCACCTATTTTTAAAATGCCAATCAGCAACTATATCTGAAATGCCAATCGGCACCTATATCTGAAATGCCTATCGACACCTATTTTTAAAATGCCAATTGGCAACTATATCATAAATCCCTATCGGCACCTATATCTGAAATGCCTATCGACACCTATTTTTAAAATGCCAATTGGCAACTATATCTGAAATGCCTATCGGCACCTATATCTGAAATGCCTATCGGTACCTATTTTTGAAATGCCTATCGGAAACTACATCTGAAATGCCTATCAGCACCTATATTTGAAATGCCTATCGGCAACCATATCTGGAATGCCTATCAGCACCTATATTTGAAATGCCTATCGGCTTGTATATCTGAAATGCCTATCAGCACCTATTTTTAAAATACCCATCGGCAACTATATCTGAAATGCCTATGGGCACCTATATCTGAAATGCCTATCGGCACCTATTTTTGAAATGCCTATCAGAAACTACATCTGAAATGCCTATCAGCACCTATATTTGAAATGCCTATCGGCAACCATATCTGAAATGCCTATCGACACCTATATTTGAAATACCTATCGGCTTCTATATCTGAAATGCCTATCGGCACCTGTTTTTAAAATGCCAATCGGCAACTATATCTGAAATGCCTATCGGCACCTATATCCGAAATGCCTATCGGCATCAATTTTTGAAATGCCTATCGGAAACTACATCTAAAATGCCTATCTGCACCTATATTTGAAATGCCTATCAGCAACCATATCTGGAATGCCTATCGGCACCTATATTTGAAATGCCTATCGGCTTCTATATCTGAAATGCCTATCGGCACCTATTTTTAAAATGCCAATCGGCAACTATATCTGTAATGGCTATCGGCACCTATATCTGAGATACCTATCGGCACCTATTTTTGAAATGCCTATCGGAAACTACATCTGAAATGCCTATCAGCACCTATATTTGAAATGCTTATCGGCAACAATATCTGAAATGCCTATCGACACCTATATTTGAAATCCCTATCGGCTTCTATATCTGAAATGCCTATCGGCACCTATTTTTAAAATGCCAATCGGCAACTATATCTGAAATGCCTATCGGCACCTATATCTGAAATGCCTATCGGCACCTATTTTTGAAATGCCTATCGGAAACTACTTCTGAAATGCCTATCAGCACCTATATTTGAAATGCCTATCGGCAACCATATCTGGAATGCCTATCGGCGCCTATATTTGAAATGCCTATCGGCTTCTATATCTGAAATGCCTATCGGCACCTATTTTTAAAATGCCAATCGGCATTTATATCTGAAGTGCCTATCGGCACCTATATCTGAAATGCCTATCGGCAGCTATTTTTGAAATGCCTATCGAAAACTACATCTGAAATGCCTATCAGCACCTATATTTGAAATGCCTATCGGACACCACATCAGAAATGCCTATCGGCACCTATATTTGAAATGCCTATCGGCACTTTTATTTTAAATGCCTATCGGCAACTATATCTGATAAGCCTATCGGCACCTATATCTGAAATGCCTATCGGCACCTATTTTTGAAATGCCAATCTTTAAGTATATCTGAAATGCCTATCGGCACCTATATCTAAAATGCCTATCGGAACCTATTTTTGAAATGCCTATCGGAAACTACATCTGAAATGACTATCAGCACCTATATTTGAAATGCCTATCGGCAACTATATCTGAACTGCCTATCCACACCTATATTTGAAATACCTATCGGCTTCTATATCTAAAATGCCTATCGGCACCTATTTTTAAAATGCCAATCGGTAAGTATATCTGAAATGCCAATCGGCACCTATATCTAAAATGCCTATCGGAACCTATTTTTGAAATGCCTATCGGATACTACATCTGAAATGACTATCAGCACCTATATTTGAAATGCCTATCGGCAACCATATCTGAAATGCCTATCCACACCTATATTTGAAATACCTATCGGCTTCTATATCTAAAATGCCTATCGTCACCTATTTTTAAAATGCCAATCGGCAACTACATCTGAAATGCCTATCGGCTTATATATCTGAAATGCCTATCGGCACCTATTTTTAAAATGCCAATCGGCAACTATATCTGAAATGCCAATCGGCACCTATATCTGAAATGCCTATCGACACCTATTTTTAAAATGCCAATTGGCAACTATATCTGAAATCCCTATCGGCACCTATATCTGAAATGCCTATCGACACCTATTTTTAAAATGCCAATTGGCAACTATATCTGAAATGCCTATCGGCACCTATATCTGAAATGCCTATCGGTACCTATTTTTGAAATGCCTATCGGAAACTACATCTGAAATGCCTATCAGCACCTATATTTGAAATGCCTATCGGCAACCATATCTGGAATGCCTATCGGCACCTATATTTGAAATGCCTATCGGCTTCTATATCTGAAATGCCTATCGGCACCTATTTTTAAAATACCAATCGGCAACTATATCTGAAATGCCTATCGGCACCTATATCTGAAATGCCTATCGGCACCTATTTTTGAAATGCCTATCGAAAACTACATCTAAAATGCTTATCAGCACCTATATTTGAAATGCCTATCGGCAACCACATCATAAATGCCTTTCGGCATTTATATCTGAAATGCCGGTCGACACCTATATTTGAATTGCCTATCGGCACATATATTTTAAATGCCTATCGGCAACTATATCTGATATGCCTATCGGCACCTATATCTGAAATGCCTATGGGCACCTATTTTTGAAATGCCTATCGGAAACTACATCTAAAATGCCTATCGGCACCTATTTTTAAAATGCCAATCGGTAAGTATATCTGAAATGCCTATCGGCACCTATATCTGAAATACCTATCGGAACCTATTTTTGAAATGCCTATCGGAAACTACATCTGAAATGACTATCAACACCTATATTTGAAATGCCTATCGGCAACCATATCTGAAATGCCTATCCACACCTATATTTGAAATACCTATCGGCTTCTATATCTGAAATGCCTATCGGCACCTATTTTTGAAATGCCTATCGGAAACTACATCTGAAATGCCTATCAGCACCTATATTTGAAATGCTTATCGGCAACCATATCTGAAATGCCTATCGACACCTATATTTGAAATCCCTATCGGCTTCTATATCTGAAATGCCTATCGGCACCTATTTTTAAAATGCCAATCGGCAACTATATCTGAAATGCCTATCGGCACCTATATCTGAAATGCCTATCGGCATCAATTTTTGAAATGCCTATCGGAAACTACTTCTGAAATGCCTATCAGCACCTATATTTGAAATGCCTATCGGCAACCATATCTGGAATGCCTATCGGCGCCTATATTTGAAATGCCTATCGGCTTCTATATCCGAAATGCCTATCGGCACCTATTTTTAAAATGCCAATCGGCATTTATATCTGAAGTGCCTATCGGCACCTATATCTGAAATGCCTATCGGCACCTATTTTTGAAATGCCTATCGAAAACTACATCTAAAATGACTATCAGCACCTATATTTGAAATGCCTATCGGCAACCATATCTGAAATGCCTATCCACACGTATATTTGAAATACCTATCGGATTCTATATCTAAAATGCCTATCGGCACCTATTTTTAAAATGCCAATCGGTAAGTATATCTGAAATGCCTATCGGCACCTATATCTAAAATGCCTATCGGAACCTATTTTTGAAATGCCTATCGGAAACTACATCTGAAATGACTATCAGTACCTATATTTGAAATGCCTATCGGCAACCATATCTGAAATGCCTATCCACACCTATATTTGAAATACCTATCGGCTTCTATATCTAAAATGCCTATCGGCACCTATTTTTAAAATGCCAATCGGCAACTACATCTGAAATGCCTATCGGCTTATATATCTGAAATGCCTATCGGCACCTATTTTTAAAATGCCAATCAGCAACTATATCTGAAATGCCAATCGGCACCTATATCTGAAATGCCTATCGACACCTATTTTTAAAATGCCAATTGGCAACTATATCATAAATCCCCATCGGCACCTATATCTGAAATGCCTATCGACACCTATTTTTAAAATGCCAATTGGCAACTATATCTGAAATGCCTATCAGCACCTATATCTGAAATGCCTATCGGTACCTATTTTTGAAATGCCTATCGGAAACTACATCTGAAATGATTATCAGTGCTTATATTTGATATGCCTATCAGCAACCATATCTGGACGGCCTATCGGCATCTATATTTGAAATGCCTATCGGCTTCTATATCTGAAATGCCTATCGGCACCTATTTTTAAAATACCAATCGGCAACTATATCTGAAATGCCTATCAGCACCTATATCTGAAATGCCTATCGGCATATATTTTTGAAATGCCTTTCGGAAACTACATCTGAAATGCCTATCCGCTCCTATATTTGAAATGCCTATCGGCAACCATATCTGAAATGCCTATCGACACCTATATTTGAAATACCTATCGGCTTCTATATCTGAAATGCCTATCGGCACCTGTTTTTAAAATGCCAATCGGCAACTATATCTGAAATGCCTATCGGCACCTATATCCGAAATGCCTATCGGCATCAATTTTTGAAATGCCTATCGGAAACTACATCTAAAATGCCTATCAGCACCTATATTTGAAATGCCTATCAGCAACCATATCTGGAATGCCTATCGGCACCTATATTTGAAATGCCTATCGGCTTCTATATCTGAAATGCCTATCGGCACCTATTTTTAAAATGCCAATCGGCAACTATATCTGAAATGCCTATCGGCACCTATATCTGAAATGCCTATCGGCACCTATTTTTGAAATGCCTATCGGAAACTACATCTAAAATGCCTATCAGCACCTATATTTGAAATGCTTATCGGCAACCATATCTGAAATGCCTATCGACACCTATATTTGAAATCCCTATCGGCTTCTATATCTGAAATGCCTATCGGCACCTATTTTTAAAATGCCAATCGGCAACTATATCTGAAATGCCTATCGGCACCTATATCTGAAATGCCTATCGGCACCTATTTTTGAAACGCCTATCGGAAACTACTTCTGAAATGCCTATCAGCACCTATATTTGAAATGCCTATCGGCAACCATATCTGGAATGCCTATCGGCGCCTATATTTGAAATGCCTATCGGCTTCTATATCTGAAATGCCTATCGGCACCTATTTTTAAAATGCCAATCGGCATTTATATCTGAAGTGCCTATCGGCACCTATATCTAAAATGCCTATCGGCACCTATTTTTGAGATGCCTATCGAAAAGTACATCTGAAATGCCTATCAGCACCTATATTTGAAATGCCTATCGGACACCACATCAGAAATGCCTATCGGCACCTATATCTGAAATGCCTTTCGGCTTTTATATCTGAAATGCCGATCGACACCTATATTTGAAATGCCTATCGGCACTTTTATTTTAAATGCCTATCGGCAACTATATCTGATAAGCCTATCGGCACCTATATCTGAAATGCCTATCGGCACCTATTTTTGAAATGCCAATCTTTAAGTATATCTGAAATGCCTATCGGCACCTATATCTAAAATGCCTATCGGAACCTATTTTTGAAATGCCTATCGGAAACTACATCTGAAATGACTATCAGCACCTATATTTGAAATGCCTATCGGCAACTATATCTGAAATGCCTATCCACACCTATATTTGAAATACCTATCGGCTTCTATATCTAAAATGCCTATCGGCACCTATTTTTAAAATGCCAATCGGTTAGTATATCTGAAATGCCTATCGGCACCTATATCTAAAATGCCTATCGGAACCTATTTTTGAAATGCCTATCGGAAACTACATCTGAAATCACTATCAGCACCTATATTTGAAATGCCTATCGGCAACCATATCTAAAATGCCTATCCACACCTATATTTGAAATACCTATCGGCTTCTATATCTAAAATGCCTATTGGCACCTATTTTTAAAATGCCAATCGGCAACTACATCTGAAATGCCTATCGGCTTATATATCTGAAATGCCTATCGGCACCTATTTTTAAAATGCCAATCGGCAACTATATCTTAAATGCCAATCGGCACCTATATCTGAAATGCCTATCGACACCTATTTTTAAAATGCCAATTGGCAACTATATCTGAAATCCCTATCGGCACCTATATCTGAAATGCCTATCGACACCTATTTTTAAAATGCCAATTGGCAACTATATCTGAAATGCCTATCGGCACCTATATCTGAAATGCCTATCGGTACCTATTTTTGAAATGCCTATCGGAAACTACATCTGAAATGCCTATCAGCACCTATATTTGAAATGCCTATCGGCAACCATATCTGGAATGCCTATCGGCACCTATATTTGAAATGCCTATCGGCTTCTATATCTGAAATGCCTATCGGCACCTATTTTTAAAATACCAATCGGCAACTATATCTGAAATGCCTATCGGCACCTATATCTGAAATGCCTATCGGCACCTATTTTTGAAATGCCTATCGGAAACTACATCTGAAATGCCTATCAGCACCTATATTTGAAATGCCTATCGGCAACCATATCTGGAATGCCTATCGGCGCCTATATTTGAAATGCCTATCGGCTTCTATATCTGAAATACCTATCGGCGCCTATTTTTAAAATGCCAATCGGCAACTATATCCGAAGTGCCTATCGGCACCTATATCTGAAATGCCTATCGGCACCTATTTTTGAAATGCCTATCGAAAACTACATCTAAAATGCTCATCAGCACCTATATTTGAAATGCCTATCGGCAACCACATCATAAATGCCTTTCGGCATTTATATCTGAAATGCCGGTCGACACCTATATTTGAATTGCCTATCGGCACTAATATTTTAAATGCCTATCGGCAACTATATCTGATATGCCTATCGTCACCTATATCTGAAATGCCTATCGGCACCTATTTTTGAAATGCCTATCGGAAATTACATCTAAAATGCCTATCGGCACCTATTTTTAAAATGCCAATCGGTAAGTATATCTGAAATGCCTATCGGCACCTATATCTGAAATACCTATCGGAACCTATTTTTGAAATGCCTATCGGAAACTACATCTGAAATGACTATCAGCACCTATATTTGAAATGTCTATCGGCAACCATATCTGAAATGCCTATCCACACCTATATTTGAAATACCTATCGGCTTCTATATCTGAAATGCCTATCGGCACCTATTTTTGAAATGCCTATCGGAAACTACATCTGAAATGCCTATCAGCACCTATATTTGAAATGCTTATCGGCAACCATATCTGAAATGCCTATCGACACCTATATTTGAAATCCCTATCGGCTTCTATATCTGAAATGCCTATCGGCACCTATTTTTAAAATGCCAATCGGCAACTATATCTGAAATGCCTATCGGCACCTATATCTGAAATGCCTATCGGCACCTATTTTTGAAATGCCTATCGGAAACTACTTCTGAAATGCCTATCAGCACATATATTTGAAATGCCTATCGGCAACCATATCTGGAATGCCTATCGGCGCCTATATTTGAAATGCCTATCGGCTTCTATATCCGAAATGCCTATCGGCACCTATTTTTAAAATGCCAATCGGCATTTATATCTGAAGTGCCTATCGGCACCTATATCTGAAATGCCTATCGGCACCTATTTTTGAAATGCCTATCGAAAACTACATCTGAAATGACTATCAGCACCTATATTTGAAATGCCTATCGGCAACCATATCTGAAATGCCTATCCACACGTATATTTGAAATACCTATCGGCTTCTATATCTAAAATGCCTATCGGCACCTATTTTTAAAATGCCAATCGGTAAGTATATCTGAAATGCCTATCGGAAACTACATCTGAAATGACTATCAGTACCTATATTTGAAATGCCTATCGGCAACCATATCTGAAATGCCTATCCACACCTATATTTGAAATACCTATCGGCTTCTATATCTAAAATGCCTATCGGCACCTATTTTTAAAATGCCAATCGGCAACTTCATCTGAAATGCCTATCGGCTTATATATCTGAAATGCCTATCGGCACCTATTTTTAAAATGCCAATCAGCAACTATATCTGAAATGCCAATCGGCACCTATATCTGAAATGCCTATCGACACCTATTTTTAAAATGCCAATTGGCAACTATATCTGAAATGCCTATCGGCACCTATATCTGAAATGCCTATCGGTACTTATTTTTGAAATGCCTGTAGGAAACTACATCTGAAATGCCTATCAGCACCTATATTTCAAATGCCTATCGGCAACCATATCTGGAATGCCTATCGGCACCTATATTTGAAATGCCTATCGGCTTCTATATCTGAAATGCCTATCGGCACCTATTTTTAAAATACAAATCGGCAACTATATCTGAAATGCCTATGGGCACCTATATCTGAAATGCCTATCGGCACCTATTTTTGAAATGCCTATCGGAAACTACATCTGAAATGCCTATCAGCACCTATATTTGAAATGCCTATCGGCAACCATATCTGAAATGCCTATCGACACCTATATTTGAAATGCCTATCGGCTTCTATATCTGAAATGCCTATCGGCACCTATTTTTAAAATACAAATCGGCAACTATATCTGAAATGCCTATGGGCACCTATATCTGAAATACCTATCGGCACCTATTTTTGAAATGCCTATCGGAAACTACATCTGAAATGCCTATCAGCACCTATATTTGAAATGCCTATCGGCAACCATATCTGAAATGCCTATCGACACGTATATTTGAAATACCTATCGGCTTCTATATCTGAAATGCCTATCGGCACCTGTTTTTAAAATGCCAATCGGCAATTATATCTGAAATGCCTATCGGCACCTATATCTGAAATGCCTATCGGTACCTATTTTTGAAATGCCTATCGGAAACTACATCTGAAATGCCTATCAGCACCTATATTTGAAATGCCTATCGGCAACCATATCTGGAATGCCTATCGGCACCTATATTTGAAATGCCTATCGGCTTCTATATCTGAAATGCCTATCGGCACCTATTTTTAAAATACAAATCGGCAACTATATCTGAAATGCCTATGGGCACCTATATCTGAAATGCCTATCGGCACCTATTTTTGAAATGCCTATCGGAAACTACATCTGAAATGCCTATCAGCATATATATTTGAAATGCCTATCGGCAACCATATCTGAAATGCCTATCGACACCTATATTTGAAATACCTATCGGCTTCTATATCTGAAATGCCTATCGGCACCTGTTTTTAAAATGCCAATCGGCAACTATATCTGAAATGCCTATCGGCACCTATATCCAAAATGCCTATCGGCATCAATTTTTGAAATGCCTATCGGAAACTACATCTAAAATGCCTATCAGCACCTATATTTGAAATGCCTATCAGCAACCATATCTGGAATGCCTATCGGCACCTATATTTGAAATGCCTATCGGCTTCTATATCTGAAATGCCTATCGGCACCTATTTTTAAAAAGCCAATCGGCAACTATATCTGTAATGCCTATCGGCACTTATATCTGAAATGCCTATCGGCACCTATTTTTGAAATGCCTATCGGAAACTACATCTGAAATGCATATCAGCACCTATATTTGAAATGCTTATCGGCAACCATATCTGAAATGCCTATCGGCACCTATTTTTAAAATGCCAATCGGCAACTATATCTGAAATGCCTATCGGCACCTATATCTGAAATGCCTATCGGCACCCATTTTTAAAATGCCTATCGGAAACTACTTCTGAAATGCCTATCAGCACCTATATTTGAAATGCCTATCGGCAACCATATCTGGAATGCCTATCGGCGCCTATATTTGAAATGCCTATCGGCTTCTATATCTGAAATGCCTATCGGCACCTATTTTTAAAATGCCAATCGGCATTTATATCTGAAGTGCCTATCGGCACCTATATCTAAAATGCCTATCGGCACCTATTTTTGAAATGCCTATCGAAAAGTACATCTGAAATGCCTATCAGCACCTATATTTGAAATGCCTATCGGACACCACATCAGAAATGCCTATCGGCACCTATATCTGAAATGCCTTTCGGCTTTTATATCTGAAATGCCGATCGACACCTATATTTGAAATGCCTATCGGCACTTTTATTTTAAATGCCTATCGGCAACTATATCTGATAAGCCTATCGGCACCTATATCTGAAATGCCTATCGGCACCTATTTTTGAAATGCCAATCTTTAAGTATATCTGAAATGCCTATCGGCACCTATATCTAAAATGCCTATCGGAACCTATTTTTGAAATGCCTATCGGAAACTACATCTGAAATGACTATCAGCACCTATATTTGAAATGCCTATCGGCAACTATATCTGAAATGCCTATCCACACCTATATTTGAAATACCTATCGGCTTCTATATCTAAAATGCCTATCGGCACCTATTTTTAAAATGCCAATCGGTTAGTATATCTGAAATGCCTATCGGCACCTATATCTAAAATGCCTATCGGAACCTATTTTTGAAATGCCTATCGGAAACTACATCTGAAATGACTATCAGCACCTATATTTGAAATGCCTATCGGCAACCATATCTAAAATGCCTATCCACACCTATATTTGAAATACCTATCGGCTTCTATAATGCCTATCGGCACCTATTTTTAAAATGCCAATCGGCAACTACATCTGAAATGCCTATCGGCTTATATATCTGAAATGCCTATCGGCACCTATTTTTAAAATGCTAATCGGCAACTATATCTTAAATGCCAATCGGCACCTATATCTGAAATGCCTATCGACACCTATTTTTAAAATGCCAATTGGCAACTATATCTGAAATCCCTATCGGCACCTATATCTGAAATGCCTATCGACACCTATTTTTAAAATGCCAATTGGCAACTATATCTGAAATGCCTATCGGCACCTATATCTGAAATGCCTATCGGTACCTATTTTTGAAATGCCTATCGGAAACTACATCTGAAATGCCTATCAGCACCTATATTTGAAATGCCTATCGGCAACCATATCTGGAATGCCTATCGGCACCTATAGTTGAAATGCCTATCGGCTTCTATATCTGAAATGCCTATCGGCACCTATTTTTAAAATACCAATCGGCAACTATATCTGAAATGCCTATCGGCACCTATATCTGAAATGCCTATCGGCACCTATTTTTGAAATGCCTATCGGAAACTCCATCTGAAATGCCTATCAGCACCTATATTTGAAATGCCTATCGGCAACCATATCTGGAATGCCTATCGGCGCCTATATTTGAAATGCCTATCGGCTTCTATATCTGAAATACCTATCGGCGCCTATTTTTAAAATGCCAATCGGCAACTATATCCGAAGTGCCTATCGGCACCTATATCTGAAATGCCTATCGGCACCTATTTTTGAAATGCCTATCGGAAACTACTTCTGAAATGCCTATCAGCACCTATATTTGAAATGCCTATCGGCAACCATATCTGGAATGCCTATCGGCGCCTATATTTGAAATGCCTATCGGCTTCTATATCCGAAATGCCTATCGGCACCTATTTTTAAAATGCCAATCGGCATTTATATCTGAAGTGCCTATCGGCACCTATATCTGAAATGCCTATCGGCACCTATTTTTGAAATGCCTATCGAAAACTACATCTGAAATGACTATCAGCACCTATATTTGAAATGCCTATCGGCAACCATATCTGAAATGCCTATCCACACCTATATTTGAAATACCTATCGGCTTCTATATCTAAAATGCCTATCGGCACATATTTTTAAAATGCCAATCGGTAAGTATATCTGAAATGCCTATCGGCACCTATATCTAAAATGCCAATCGGAACCTATTTTTGAAATGCCTATCGGAAACTACATCTGAAATGACTATCAGCACCTATATTTGAATTGCCTATCGGCAACCATATCTGGAATGCCTATCGGCACCTATATTTGAAATGCCTATCGGCTTCTATATCTGAAATGCCTATCGGCACCTATTTTTAAAATGCCAATCGGCAACTATATCTGAAATGCCTATCGGCACCTATATCTGAAATGCCTATCGGCACCTATTTTTGAAATGCCTATCGGAAACTCCATCTGAAATGCCTATCAGCACCTATATTTGAAATGCCTATCGGCAACCATATCTGGAATGCCTATCGGCGCCTATATTTGAAATGCCTATCGGCTTCTATATCTGAAATACCTATCGGCGCCTATTTTTAAAATGCCAATCGGCAACTATATCCGAAGTGCCTATCGGCACCTATATCTGAAATGCCTATCGGCACCTATTTTTGAAATGCCTATCGAAAACTACAACTAAAATGCTCATCAGCACCTATATTTGAAATGCCTATCGGCAACCACATCATAAATGCCTTTCGGCATTTATATCTGAAATGCCGGTCGACACCTATATTTGAATTGCCTATCGGCACATATATTTTAAATGCCTATCGGCAACTATATCTGATATGCCTATCGGCACCTATATCTGAAATGCCTATCGGCACCTATTTTTGAAATGCCTATCGGAAATTACATCTAAAATGCCTATCGGCACCTATTTTTAAAATGCCAATCGGTAAGTATATCTGAAATGCCTATCGGCACCTATATCTGAAATACCTATCGGAACCTATTTTTGAAATGCCTATCGGAAACTACATCTGAAATGACTATCAGCACCTATATTTGAAATGTCTATCGGCAACCATATCTGAAATGCCTATCCACACCTATATTTGAAATACCTATCGGCTTCTATATCTGAAATGCCTATCGGCACCTATTTTTGAAATGCCTATCGGAAACTACATCTGAAATGCCTATCAGCACCTATATTTGAAATGCTTATCGGCAACCATATCTGAAATGCCTATCGACACCTATATTTGAAATCCCTATCGGCTTCTATATCTGAAATGCCTATCGGCACCTATTTTTAAAATGCCAATCGGCAACTATATCTGAAATGCCTATCGGCACCTATATCTGAAATGCCTATCGGCACCTATTTTTGAAATGCCTATCGGAAACTACTTCTGAAATGCCTATCAGCACATATATTTGAAATGCCTATCGGCAACCATATCTGGAATGCCTATCGGCGCCTATATTTGAAATGCCTATCGGCTTCTATATCCGAAATGCCTATCGGCACCTATTTTTAAAATGCCAATCGGCATTTATATCTGAAGTGCCTATCGGCACCTATATCTGAAATGCCTATCGGCACCTATTTTTGAAATGCCTATCGAAAACTACATCTGAAATGACTATCAGCACCTATATTTGAAATGCCTATCGGCAACCATATCTGAAATGCCTATCCACACGTATATTTGAAATACCTATCGGCTTCTATATCTAAAATGCCTATCGGCACCTATTTTTAAAATGCCAATCGGTAAGTATATCTGAAATGCCTATCGGAAACTACATCTGAAATGACTATCAGTACCTATATTTGAAATGCCTATCGGCAACCATATCTGAAATGCCTATCCACACCTATATTTGAAATACCTATCGGCTTCTATATCTAAAATGCCTATCGGCACCTATTTTTAAAATGCCAATCGGCAACTTCATCTGAAATGCCTATCGGCTTATATATCTGAAATGCCTATCGGCACCTATTTTTAAAATGCCAATCAGCAACTATATCTGAAATGCCAATCGGCACCTATATCTGAAATGCCTATCGGTACTTATTTTTGAAAGGCCTGTCGGAAACTACATCTGAAATGCCTATCAGCACCTATATTTCAAATGCCTATCGGCAACCATATCTGGAATGCCTATCGGCACCTATATTTGAAATGCCTATCGGCTTCTATATCTGAAATGCCTATCGGCACCTATTTTTAAAATACAAATCGGCAACTATATCTGAAATGCCTATGGGCACCTATATCTGAAATGCCTATCGGCACCTATTTTTGAAATGCCTATCGGAAACTACATCTGAAATGCCTATCAGCACCTATATTTGAAATGCCTATCGGCAACCATATCTGAAATGCCTATCGACACCTATATTTGAAATGCCTATCGGCTTCTATATCTGAAATGCCTATCGGCACCTATTTTTAAAATACAAATCGGCAACTATATCTGAAATGCCTATGGGCACCTATATCTGAAATACCTATCGGCACCTATTTTTGAAATGCCTATCGGAAACTACATCTGAAATGCCTATCAGCACCTATATTTGAAATGCCTATCGGCAACCATATCTGAAATGCCTATCGACACGTATATTTGAAATACCTATCGGCTTCTATATCTGAAATGCCTATCGGCACCTGTTTTTAAAATGCCAATCGGCAATTATATCTGAAATGCCTATCGGCACCTATATCTGAAATGCCTATCGGTACCTATTTTTGAAATGCCTATCGGAAACTACATCTGAAATGCCTATCAGCACCTATATTTGAAATGCCTATCGGCAACCATATCTGGAATGCCTATCGGCACCTATATTTGAAATGCCTATCGGCTTCTATATCTGAAATGCCTATCGGCACCTATTTTTAAAATACAAATCGGCAACTATATCTGAAATGCCTATGGGCACCTATATCTGAAATGCCTATCGGCACCTATTTTTGAAATGCCTATCGGAAACTACATCTGAAATGCCTATCAGCATATATATTTGAAATGCCTATCGGCAACCATATCTGAAATGCCTATCGACACCTATATTTGAAATACCTATCGGCTTCTATATCTGAAATGCCTATCGGCACCTGTTTTTAAAATGCCAATCGGCAACTATATCTGAAATGCCTATCGGCACCTATATCCAAAATGCCTATCGGCATCAATTTTTGAAATGCCTATCGGAAACTACATCTAAAATGCCTATCAGCACCTATATTTGAAATGCCTATCAGCAACCATATCTGGAATGCCTATCGGCACCTATATTTGAAATGCCTATCGGCTTCTATATCTGAAATGCCTATCGGCACCTATTTTTAAAATGCCAATCGGCAACTATATCTGTAATGCCTATCGGCACTTATATCTGAAATGCCTATCGGCACCTATTTTTGAAATGCCTATCGGAAACTACATCTGAAATGCATATCAGCACCTATATTTGAAATGCTTATCGGCAACCATATCTGAAATGCCTATCGGCACCTATTTTTAAAATGCCAATCGGCAACTATATCTGAAATGCCTATCGGCACCTATATCTGAAATGCCTATCGGCACCCATTTTTAAAATGCCTATCGGAAACTACTTCTGAAATGCCTATCAGCACCTATATTTGAAATGCCTATCGGCAACCATATCTGGAATGCCTATCGGCGCCTATATTTGAAATGCCTATCGGCTTCTATATCTGAAATGCCTATCGGCACCTATTTTTAAAATGCCAATCGGCATTTATATCTGAAGTGCCTATCGGCACCTATATCTAAAATGCCTATCGGCACCTATTTTTGAAATGCCTATCGAAAAGTACATCTGAAATGCCTATCAGCACCTATATTTGAAATGCCTATCGGACACCACATCAGAAATGCCTATCGGCACCTATATCTGAAATGCCTTTCGGCTTTTATATCTGAAATGCCGATCGACACCTATATTTGAAATGCCTATCGGCACTTTTATTTTAAATGCCTATCGGCAACTATATCTGATAAGCCTATCGGCACCTATATCTGAAATGCCTATCGGCACCTATTTTTGAAATGCCAATCTTTAAGTATATCTGAAATGCCTATCGGCACCTATATCTAAAATGCCTATCGGAACCTATTTTTGAAATGCCTATCGGAAACTACATCTGAAATGACTATCAGCACCTATATTTGAAATGCCTATCGGCAACTATATCTGAAATGCCTATCCACACCTATATTTGAAATACCTATCGGCTTCTATATCTAAAATGCCTATCGGCACCTATTTTTAAAATGCCAATCGGTTAGTATATCTGAAATGCCTATCGGCACCTATATCTAAAATGCCTATCGGAACCTATTTTTGAAATGCCTATCGGAAACTACATCTGAAATGACTATCAGCACCTATATTTGAAATGCCTATCGGCAACCATATCTAAAATGCCTATCCACACCTATATTTGAAATACCTATCGGCTTCTATATCTAAAATGCCTATCGGCACCTATTTTTAAAATGCCAATCGGCAACTACATCTGAAATGCCTATCGGCTTATATATCTGAAATGCCTATCGGCACCTATTTTTAAAATGCTAATCGGCAACTATATCTTAAATGCCAATCGGCACCTATATCTGAAATGCCTATCGACACCTATTTTTAAAATGCCAATTGGCAACTATATCTGAAATCCCTATCGGCACCTATATCTGAAATGCCTATCGACACCTATTTTTAAAATGCCAATTGGCAACTATATCTGAAATGCCTATCGGCACCTATATCTGAAATGCCTATCGGTACCTATTTTTGAAATGCCTATCGGAAACTACATCTGAAATGCCTATCAGCACCTATATTTGAAATGCCTATCGGCAACCATATCTGGAATGCCTATCGGCACCTATAGTTGAAATGCCTATCGGCTTCTATATCTGAAATGCCTATCGGCACCTATTTTTAAAACACCAATCGGCAACTATATCTGAAATGCCTATCGGCACCTATATCTGAAATGCCTATCGGCACCTATTTTTGAAATGCCTATCGGAAACTCCATCTGAAATGCCTATCAGCACCTATATTTGAAATGCCTATCGGCAACCATATCTGGAATGCCTATCGGCGCCTATATTTGAAATGCCTATCGGCTTCTATATCTGAAATACCTATCGGCGCCTATTTTTAAAATGCCAATCGGCAACTATATCCGAAGTGCCTATCGGCACCTATATCTGAAATGCCTATCGGCACCTATTTTTGAAATGCCTATCGAAAACTACATCTAAAATGCTCATCAGCACCTATATTTGAAATGCCTATCGGCAACCACATCATAAATGCCTTTCGGCATTTATATCTGAAATGCCGGTCGACACCTATATTTGAATTGCCTATCGGCAAATATATTTTAAATGCCTATCGGCAACTATATCTGATATGCCTATCGGCACCTATATCTGAAATGCCTATCGGCACCTATTTTTGAAATGCCTATCGGAAACTACATCTAAAATGCCTATCGGCATCTATTTTTAAAATGCCAATCGGTAAGTATATCTGAAATGCCTATCGGCACCTATATCTGAAATACCTATCGGAACCTATTTTTGAAATGCCTATCGGAAACTACATCTGAAATGACTATCAGCACCTATATTTGAAATGCCTATCGGCAACCATATCTGAAATGCCTATCAACACCTATATTTGAAATACCTATCGGCTTCTATATCTGAAATGCCTATCGGCACCTATTTTTGAAATGCCTATCGGAAACTACATCTGAAATGCCTATCAGCACCTATATTTGAAATGCTTATCGGCAACCATATCTGAAATGCCTATCGACACCTATATTTGAAATCCCTATCGGCTTCTATATCTGAAATGCCTATCGGCACCTATTTTTGAAATGCCTATCGGAAACTACATCTGAAATGCCTATCAGCACCTATATTTGAAATGCTTATCGGCAACCATATCTGAAATGCCTATCGACACCTATATTTGAAATCCCTATCGGCTTCTATATCTGAAATGCCTATCGGCACCTATTTTTGAAATGCCTATCGGAAACTACTTCTGAAATGCCTATCAGCACCTATATTTGAAATGCCTATCGGCAACCATATCTGGAATGCCTATCGGCGCCTATATTTGAAATGCCTATCGGCTTCTATATCCGAAATGCCTATCGGCACCTATTTTTAAAATGCCAATCGGCATTTATATCTGAAGTGCCTATCAGCACCTATATCTGAAATGCCTATCGGCACCTATTTTTGAAATGCCTATCGAAAACTACATCTGAAATGACTATCAGCACCTATATTTGAAATGCCTATCGGCAACCATATCTGAAATGCCTATCCACACCTATATTTGAAATACCTATCGGCTTCTATATCTAAAATGCCTATCGGCACATATTTTTAAAATGCCAATCGGTAAGTATATCTGAAATGCCTATCGGCACCTATATCTAAAATGCCAATCGGAACCTATTTTTGAAATGCCTATCGGAAACTACATCTGAAATGACTATCAGCACCTATATTTGAATTGCCTATCGGCAACCATATCTGGAATGCCTATCGGCACCTATATTTGAAATGCCTATCGGCTTCTATATCTGAAATGCCTATCGGCACCTATTTTTAAAATGCCAATCGGCAACTATATCTGAAATGCCTATCGGCACCTATATCTGAAATGCCTATCGGCACCTATTTTTGAAATGCCTATCGGAAACTACATCTGAAATGCCTATCAGCACCTATATTTGAAATGCCTATCGGCAACCATATCTGGAATGCCTATCGGCGCCTATATTTGAAATGCCTATCGGCTTCTATATCTGAAATACCTATCGGCGCCTATTTTAAAAATGCCAATCGGCAACTATATCTGAAGTGTCTATCGGCACCTATATCTGAAATGCCTATCGGTACCTATTTTTGAAATGCCTATCGAAAACTACATCTGAAATGCCTATCAGCACCTATATTTGAAATGCGTATCGGCAACCACATCAGAAATGCCTATCGGCACCTATATCTGAAATGCCGGTCGACACCTATATTTGAAATGCCTATCGGCACATATATTTTAAATGCCTATCGGCAACTATATCTGATATGCCTATCGGCACCTATATCTGAAATGCCTATCGGCACCTATTTTTGAAATGCCTATCGGAAACTACATCTAAAATGCCTATCGGCACCTATTTTTAAAATGCCAATCGGTAAGTATATCTGAAATGCCTATCGTTACCTATATCTGAAATGCCTATCGGAACCTATTTTTGAAATGCCTATCGAAAACTACATCTGAAATGACTATCAGCACCTATATTTGAAATGCCTATCGGCAACCATATCTGAAATGCCTATCCACACCTATATTTGAAATACCTATCGGCTTCTATATCTGAAATGCCTATCGGCACCTATTTTTAAAATGCCAATCGGCAACTATATCTGAAATGCCTATCGGCACCTATATCTAAAATGCCTATCGGTACCTATTTTTGAAATGCCTATTGGAAACTACATCTGAAATGATTATCAGTGCTTATATTTGATATGCCTATCAGCAACCATATCTGGACGGCGTATCGGCATCTATATTTGAAATACCTATCGGCTTCTATATCTGAAATGCCTATCGGCACCTATTTTTAAAATACCAATCGGCAACTATATCTGAAATGCCTATCAGCACCTATATCTGAAATGCCTATCGGCTTCTATATCTGAAATGCCTATCGGCACCTGTTTTTAAAATGCCAATCGGCAACTATATCTGAAATGCCTATCGGCACCTATATCCGAAATGCCTATCGGCATCAATTTTTGAAATGCCTATCGGAAACTACATCTAAAATGCCTATCAGCACCTATATTTGAAATGCCTATCAGCAACCATATCTGGAATGCCTATCGGCACCTATATTTGAAATGCCTATCGGCTTCTTTATCTGAAATGCCTATCGGCACCTATTTTTAAAATGCCAATCATCAACTATATCTGAAATGCCTATCGGCACCTATATCTGAAATGCCTATCGGCACCTATTTTTGAAATGCCTATCGGAAACTACATCTGAAATGCCTATCAGCACCTATATTTGAAATGCTTATCGGCAACCATATCTGAAATGCCTATCGACACCTATATTTGAAATCCCTATCGGCTTCTATATCTGAAATGCCTATCGGCACCTATTTTTAAAATGCCAATCGGCAACTATATCTGAAATGCCTATCGGCACCTATATCTGAAATGCCTATCGGCACCTATTTTTGAAATGCCTATCGGAAACTACTTCTGAAATGCCTATCAGCACCTATATTTGAAATGCCTATCGGCAACCATATCTGGAATGCCTATCGGCGCCTATATTTGAAATGCCTATCGGCTTCTATATCCGAAATGTCTATCGGCACCTATTTTTAAAATGCCAACCGGCATTTATATCTGAAGTGCCTATCGGCACCTATATCTGAAATGCCTATCGGCACCTATTTTTGAAATGCCTATCGAAAACTACATCTGAAATGACTATCAGCACCTATATTTGAAATGCCTATCGGCAACCATATCTAAAATGCCTATCCACACCTATATTTGAAATACCTATCGGCTTCTATATCTAAAATGCCTATCGGCACCTATTTTTAAAATGCCAATCGGTAAGTATATCTGAAATGCCTATCGGCACCTATATCTAAAATGCCTATCGGAACCTATTTTTGAAATGCCTATCGGAAACTACATCTGAAATGACTATCAGCACCTATATCTGAAATGCCTATCGGCAACCATATCTGAAATGCCTATCCACACCTATATTTGAAATACCTATCGGCTTCTATATCTAAAATGCCTATCGGCACCTATTTTTAAAATGCCAATCGGCAACTACATCTGAAATGCCTATCGGCTTATATATCTGAAATGCCTATCGGCACCTATTTTTAAAATGCCAATCAGCAACTATATCTGAAATGCCAATCGGCACCTATATCTGAAATGCCTATCGACACCTATTTTTAAAATGCCAATTGGCAACTATATCCTAAATCCCTATCGGCACCTATATCTGAAATGCCTATCGACACCTATTTTTAAAATGCCAATTGGCAACTATATCTGAAATGCCTATCGGCACCTATATCTGAAATGCCTATCGGCTTCTATATCTGAAATGCCTATCGGCGCCTATTTTTAAAATACCAATCGGCAACTATATCTGAAATGCCTATGGGCACCTCTATCTGAAATGCCTATCGGCACCTATTTTTGAAATGCCTATCAGAAACTACATCTGAAATGCCTATCAGCACCTATATTTGAAATGCCTATCGGCAACCATATCTGAAATGCCTATCGACACCTATATTTGAAATACCTATCGGCTTCTATATCTGAAATGCCTATCGGCACCTGTTTTTAAAATGCCAATCGGCAACTATATCTGAAATGCCTATCGGCACCTATATCCGAAATGCCTATCGGCATCAATTTTTGAAATGCCTATCGGAAACTACATCTAAAATGCCTATCAGCACTTATATTTGAAATGCCTATCAGCAACCATATCTGGAATGCCTATCGGCACCTATATTTGAAATGCCTATCGGCTTCTATATCTGAAATGCCTATCGGCACCTATTTTTAAAATGCCAATCGGCAACTATATCTGTAATGCCTATCGGCACCTATATCTGAGATACCTATCGGCACCTATTTTTGAAATGCCTATCGGAAACTACATCTGAAATGCCTATCAGCACCTATATTTGAAATGCTTATCGGCAACAATATCTGAAATGCCTATCGACACCTATATTTGAAATCCCTATCGGCTTCTATATCTGAAATGCCTATTGGCACCTATTTTTAAAATGCCAATCGGCAACTATATCTGAAATGCCTATCGGCACCTATATCTGAAATGCCTATCGGCACCTATTTTTTGAAATGCCTATCGGAAACTACATCTGAAATGCCTATCAGCACCTATATTTGAAATGCCTATCGGCAACCATATCTGAAATGCCTATCGACACGTATATTTGAAATACCTATCGGCTTCTATATCTGAAATGCCTATCGGCACCTGTTTTTAAAATGCCAATCGGCAATTATATCTGAAATGCCTATCGGCACCTATATCTGAAATGCCTATCGGTACCTATTTTTGAAATGCCTATCGGAAACTACATCTGAAATGCCTATCAGCACCTATATTTGAAATGCCTATCGGCAACCATATCTGGAATGCCTATCGGCACCTATATTTGAAATGCCTATCGGCTTCTATATCTGAAATGCCTATCGGCACCTATTTTTAAAATACAAATCGGCAACTATATCTGAAATGCCTATGGGCACCTATATCTTAAATGCCTATCGGCACCTATTTTTGAAATGCCTATCGGAAACTACATCTGAAATGCCTATCAGCATATATATTTGAAATGCCTATCGGCAACCATATCTGAAATGCCTATCGACACCTATATTTGAAATACCTATCGGCTTCTATATCTGAAATGCCTATCGGCACCTGTTTTTAAAATGCCAATCGGCAACTATATCTGAAATGCCTATCGGCACCTATATCCAAAATGCCTATCGGCATCAATTTTTGAAATGCCTATCGGAAACTACATCTAAAATGCCTATCAGCACCTATATTTGAAATGCCTATCAGCAACCATATCTGGAATGCCTATCGGCACCTATATTTGAAATGCCTATCGGCTTCTATATCTGAAATGCCTATCGGCACCTATTTTTAAAATGCCAATCGGCAACTATATCTGTAATGCCTATCGGCACTTATATCTGAAATGCCTATCGGCACCTATTTTTGAAATGCCTATCGGAAACTACATCTGAAATGCATATCAGCACCTATATTTGAAATGCTTATCGGCAACCATATCTGAAATGCCTATCGGCACCTATTTTTAAAATGCCAATCGGCAACTATATCTGAAATGCCTATCGGCACCTATATCTGAAATGCCTATCGGCACCCATTTTTAAAATGCCTATCGGAAACTACTTCTGAAATGCCTATCAGCACCTATATTTGAAATGCCTATCGGCAACCTTATCTGGAATGCCTATCGGCGCCTATATTTGAAATGCCTATCGGCTTCTATATCTGAAATGCCTATCGGCACCTATTTTTAAAATGCCAATCGGCATTTATATCTGAAGTGCCTATCGGCACCTATATCTAAAATGCCTATCGGCACCTATTTTTGAAATGCCTATCGAAAAGTACATCTGAAATGCCTATCAGCACCTATATTTGAAATGCCTATCGGACACCACATCAGAAATGCCTATCGGCACCTATATCTGAAATGCCTTTCGGCTTTTATATCTGAAATGCCGATCGACACCTATATTTGAAATGCCTATCGGCACTTTTATTTTAAATGCCTATCGGCAACTATATCTGATAAGCCTATCGGCACCTATATCTGAAATGCCTATCGGCACCTATTTTTGAAATGCCAATCTTTAAGTATATCTGAAATGCCTATCGGCACCTATATCTAAAATGCCTATCGGAACCTATTTTTGAAATGCCTATCGGAAACTACATCTGAAATGACTATCAGCACCTATATTTGAAATGCCTATCGGCAACTATATCTGAAATGCCTATCCACACCTATATTTGAAATACCTATCGGCTTCTATATCTAAAATGCCTATCGGCACCTATTTTTAAAATGCCAATCGGTTAGTATATCTGAAATGCCTATCGGCACCTATATCTAAAATGCCTATCGGAACCTATTTTTGAAATGCCTATCGGAAACTACATCTGAAATGACTATCAGCACCTATATTTGAAATGCCTATCGGCAACCATATCTAAAATGCCTATCCACACCTATATTTGAAATACCTATCGGCTTCTATATCTAAAATGCCTATCGGCACCTATTTTTAAAATGCCAATCGGCAACTACATCTGAAATGCCTATCGGCTTATATATCTGAAATGCCTATCGGCACCTATTTTTAAAATGCTAATCGGCAACTATATCTTAAATGCCAATCGGCACCTATATCTGAAATGCCTATCGACACCTATTTTTAAAATGCCAATTGGCAACTATATCTGAAATCCCTATCGGCACCTATATCTGAAATGCCTATCGACACCTATTTTTAAAATGCCAATTGGCAACTATATCTGAAATGCCTATCGGCACCTATATCTGAAATGCCTATCGGTACCTATTTTTGAAATGCCTATCGGAAACTACATCTGAAATGCCTATCAGCACCTATATTTGAAATGCCTATCGGCAACCATATCTGGAATGCCTATCGGCACCTATAGTTGAAATGCCTATCGGCTTCTATATCTGAAATGCCTATCGGCACCTATTTTTAAAATACCAATCGGCAACTATATCTGAAATGCCTATCGGCACCTATATCTGAAATGCCTATCGGCACCTATTTTTGAAATGCCTATCGGAAACTCCATCTGAAATGCCTATCAGCACCTATATTTGAAATGCCTATCGGCAACCATATCTGGAATGCCTATCGGCGCCTATATTTGAAATGCCTATCGGCTTCTATATCTGAAATACCTATCGGCGCCTATTTTTAAAATGCCAATCGGCAACTATATCCGAAGTGCCTATCGGCACCTATATCTGAAATGCCTATCGGCACCTATTTTTGAAATGCCTATCGAAAACTACATCTAAAATGCTTATCAGCACCTATATTTGAAATGCCTATCGGCAACCACATCATAAATGCCTTTCGGCATTTATATCTGAAATGCCGGTCGACACCTATATTTGAATTGCCTATCGGCAAATATATTTTAAATGCCTATCGGCAACTATATCTGATATGCCTATCGGCACCTATATCTGAAATGCCTATCGGCACCTATTTTTGAAATGCCTATCGGAAACTACATCTAAAATGCCTATCGGCATCTATTTTTAAAATGCCAATCGGTAAGTATATCTGAAATGCCTATCGGCACCTATATCTGAAATACCTATCGGAACCTATTTTTGAAATGCCTATCGGAAACTACATCTGAAATGACTATCAGCACCTATATTTGAAATGCCTATCGGCAACCATATCTGAAATGCCTATCAACACCTATATTTGAAATACCTATCGGCTTCTATATCTGAAATGCCTATCGGCACCTATTTTTGAAATGCCTATCGGAAACTACATCTGAAATGCCTATCAGCACCTATATTTGAAATGCTTATCGGCAACCATATCTGAAATGCCTATCGACACCTATATTTGAAATCCCTATCGGCTTCTATATCTGAAATGCCTATCGGCACCTATTTTTGAAATGCCTATCGGAAACTACATCTGAAATGCCTATCAGCACCTATATTTGAAATGCTTATCGGCAACCATATCTGAAATGCCTATCGACACCTATATTTGAAATCCCTATCGGCTTCTATATCTGAAATGCCTATCGGCACCTATTTTTGAAATGCCTATCGGAAACTACTTCTGAAATGCCTATCAGCACCTATATTTGAAATGCCTATCGGCAACCATATCTGGAATGCCTATCGGCGCCTATATTTGAAATGCCTATCGGCTTCTATATCCGAAATGCCTATCGGCACCTATTTTTAAAATGCCAATCGGCATTTATATCTGAAGTGCCTATCGGCACCTATATCTGAAATGCCTATCGGCACCTATTTTTGAAATGCCTATCGAAAACTACATCTGAAATGACTATCAGCACCTATATTTGAAATGCCTATCGGCAACCATATCTGAAATGCCTATCCACACCTATATTTGAAATACCTATCGGCTTCTATATCTAAAATGCCTATCGGCACATATTTTTAAAATGCCAATCGGTAAGTATATCTGAAATGCCTATCGGCACCTATATCTAAAATGCCAATCGGAACCTATTTTTGAAATGCCTATCGGAAACTACATCTGAAATGACTATCAGCACCTATATTTGAATTGCCTATCGGCAACCATATCTGGAATGCCTATCGGCACCTATATTTGAAATGCCTATCGGCTTCTATATCTGAAATGCCTATCGGCACCTATTTTTAAAATGCCAATCGGCAACTATATCTGAAATGCCTATCGGCACCTATATCTGAAATGCCTATCGGCACCTATTTTTGAAATGCCTATCGGAAACTACATCTGAAATGCCTATCAGCACCTATATTTGAAATGCCTATCGGCAACCATATCTGGAATGCCTATCGGCGCCTATATTTGAAATGCCTATCGGCTTCTATATCTGAAATACCTATCGGCGCCTATTTTAAAAATGCCAATCGGCAACTATATCTGAAGTGTCTATCGGCACCTATATCTGAAATGCCTATCGGTACCTATTTTTGAAATGCCTATCGAAAACTACATCTGAAATGCCTATCAGCACCTATATTTGAAATGCGTATCGGCAACCACATCAGAAATGCCTATCGGCACCTATATCTGAAATGCCGGTCGACACCTATATTTGAAATGCCTATCGGCACATATATTTTAAATGCCTATCGGCAACTATATCTGATATGCCTATCGGCACCTATATCTGAAATGCCTATCGGCACCTATTTTTGAAATGCCTATCGGAAACTACATCTAAAATGCCTATCGGCACCTATTTTTAAAATGCCAATCGGTAAGTATATCTGAAATGCCTATCGTTACCTATATCTGAAATGCCTATCGGAACCTATTTTTGAAATGCCTATCGAAAACTACATCTGAAATGACTATCAGCACCTATATTTGAAATGCCTATCGGCAACCATATCTGAAATGCCTATCCACACCTATATTTGAAATACCTATCGGCTTCTATATCTGAAATGCCTATCGGCACCTATTTTTAAAATGCCAATCGGCAACTATATCTGAAATGCCTATCGGCACCTATATCTAAAATGCCTATCGGTACCTATTTTTGAAATGCCTATTGGAAACTACATCTGAAATGATTATCAGTGCTTATATTTGATATGCCTATCAGCAACCATATCTGGACGGCGTATCGGCATCTATATTTGAAATACCTATCGGCTTCTATATCTGAAATGCCTATCGGCACCTATTTTTAAAATACCAATCGGCAACTATATCTGAAATGCCTATCAGCACCTATATCTGAAATGCCTATCGGCTTCTATATCTGAAATGCCTATCGGCACCTGTTTTTAAAATGCCAATCGGCAACTATATCTGAAATGCCTATCGGCACCTATATCCGAAATGCCTATCGGCATCAATTTTTGAAATGCCTATCGGAAACTACATCTAAAATGCCTATCAGCACCTATATTTGAAATGCCTATCAGCAACCATATCTGGAATGCCTATCGGCACCTATATTTGAAATGCCTATCGGCTTCTTTATCTGAAATGCCTATCGGCACCTATTTTTAAAATGCCAATCATCAACTATATCTGAAATGCCTATCGGCACCTATATCTGAAATGCCTATCGGCACCTATTTTTGAAATGCCTATCGGAAACTACATCTGAAATGCCTATCAGCACCTATATTTGAAATGCTTATCGGCAACCATATCTGAAATGCCTATCGACACCTATATTTGAAATCCCTATCGGCTTCTATATCTGAAATGCCTATCGGCACCTATTTTTAAAATGCCAATCGGCAACTATATCTGAAATGCCTATCGGCACCTATATCTGAAATGCCTATCGGCACCTATTTTTGAAATGCCTATCGGAAACTACTTCTGAAATGCCTATCAGCACCTATATTTGAAATGCCTATCGGCAACCATATCTGGAATGCCTATCGGCGCCTATACTTGAAATGCCTATCGGCTTCTATATCCGAAATGTCTATCGGCACCTATTTTTAAAATGCCAACCGGCATTTATATCTGAAGTGCCTATCGGCACCTATATCTGAAATGCCTATCGGCACCTATTTTTGAAATGCCTATCGAAAACTACATCTGAAATGACTATCAGCACCTATATTTGAAATGCCTATCGGCAACCATATCTAAAATGCCTATCCACACCTATATTTGAAATACCTATCGGCTTCTATATCTAAAATGCCTATCGGCACCTATTTTTAAAATGCCAATCGGTAAGTATATCTGAAATGCCTATCGGCACCTATATCTAAAATGCCTATCGGAACCTATTTTTGAAATGCCTATCGGAAACTACATCTGAAATGACTATCAGCACCTATATCTGAAATGCCTATCGGCAACCATATCTGAAATGCCTATCCACACCTATATTTGAAATACCTATCGGCTTCTATATCTAAAATGCCTATCGGCACCTATTTTTAAAATGCCAATCGGCAACTACATCTGAAATGCCTATCGGCTTATATATCTGAAATGCCTATCGGCACCTATTTTTAAAATGCCAATCAGCAACTATATCTGAAATGCCAATCGGCACCTATATCTGAAATGCCTATCGACACCTATTTTTAAAATGCCAATTGGCAACTATATCATAAATCCCTATCGGCACCTATATCTGAAATGCCTATCGACACCTATTTTTAAAATGCCAATTGGCAACTATATCTGAAATGCCTATCGGCACCTATATCTGAAATGCCTATCGGCTTCTATATCTGAAATGCCTATCGGCGCCTATTTTTAAAATACCAATCGGCAACTATATCTGAAATGCCTATGGGCACCTCTATCTGAAATGCCTATCGGCACCTATTTTTGAAATGCCTATCAGAAATACATCTGAAATGCCTATCAGCACCTATATTTGAAATGCCTATCGGCAACCATATCTGAAATGCCTATCGACACCTATATTTGAAATACCTATCGGCTTCTATATCTGAAATGCCTATCGGCACCTGTTTTTAAAATGCCAATCGGCAACTATATCTGAAATGCCTATCGGCACCTATATCCGAAATGCCTATCGGCATCAATTTTTGAAATGCCTATCGGAAACTACATCTAAAATGCCTATCAGCACTTATATTTGAAATGCCTATCAGCAACCATATCTGGAATGCCTATCGGCACCTATATTTGAAATGCCTATCGGCTTCTATATCTGAAATGCCTATCGGCACCTATTTTTAAAATGCCAATCGGCAACTATATCTGTAATGCCTATCGGCACCTATATCTGAGATACCTATCGGCACCTATTTTTGAAATGCCTATCGGAAACTACATCTGAAATGCCTATCAGCACCTATATTTGAAATGCTTATCGGCAACAATATCTGAAATGCCTATCGACACCTATATTTGAAATCCCTATCGGCTTCTATATCTGAAATGCCTATTGGCACCTATTTTTAAAATGCCAATCGGCAACTATATCTGAAATGCCTATCGGCACCTATATCTGAAATGCCTATCGGCACCTATTTTTGAAATGCCTATCGGAAACTACTTCTGAAATGCCTATCAGCACCTATATTTGAAATGCCTATCGGCAACCATATCTGGAATGCCTATCGGCGCCTATATTTGAAATGCCTATCGGCTTCTATATCTGAAATGCCTATCGGCACCTATTTTTAAAATGCCAATCGGCATTTATATCTGAAGTGCCTATCGGCACCTATATCTAAAATGCCTATCGGCAGCTATTTTTGAAATGCCTATCGAAAACTACATCTGAAATGCCTATCAGCACCTATATTTGAAATGCCTATCGGACACCACATCAGAAATGCCTATCGGCACCTATATTTGAAATGCCTATCGGCACTTTTATTTTAAATGCCTATCGGCAACTATATCTGATAAGCCTATCGGCACCTATATCTGAAATGCCTATCGGCACCTATTTTTGAAATGCCAATCTTTAAGTATATCTGAAATGCCTATCGGCACCTATTTTTGAAATGCCAATCTTTAAGTATATCTGAAATGCCTATCGGCACCTATATCTAAAATGCCTATCGGAACCTATTTTTGAAATGCCTATCGGAAACTACATCTGAAATGACTATCAGCACCTATATTTGAAATGCCTATCGGCAACTATATCTGAAATGCCTATCCACACCTATATTTGAAATACCTATCGGCTTCTATATCTAAAATGCCTATCGGCACCTATTTTTAAAATGCCAATCGGTAAGTATATCTGAAATGCCAATCGGCACCTATATCTAAAATGCCTATCGGAACCTATTTTTGAAATGCCTATCGGATACTACATCTGAAATGACTATCAGCACCTATATTTGAAATGCCTATCGGCAACCATATCTGAAATGCCTATCCACACCTATATTTGAAATACCTATCGGCTTCTATATCTAAAATGCCTATCGGCACCTATTTTTAAAATGCCAATCGGCAACTACATCTGAAATGCCTATCGGCTTATATATCTGAAATGCCTATCGGCACCTATTTTTAAAATGCCAATCGGCAACTATATCTGAAATGCCAATCGGCACCTATATCTGAAATGCCTATCGACACCTATTTTTAAAATGCCAATTGGCAACTATATCTGAAATCCCTATCGGCACCTATATCTGAAATGCCTATCGACACCTATTTTTAAAATGCCAATTGGCAACTATATCTGAAATGCCTATCGGCACCTATATCTGAAATGCCTATCGGTACCTATTTTTGAAATGCCTATCGGAAACTACATCTGAAATGCCTATCAGCACCTATATTTGAAATGCCTATCGGCAACCATATCTGGAATGCCTATCGGCACCTATATTTGAAATGCCTATCGGCTTCTATATCCGAAATGCCTATCGGCACCTATTTTTAAAATACCAATCGGCAACTATATCTGAAATGCCTATCGGCACCTATATCTAAAATGCCTATCGGCACCTATTTTTGAAATGCCTATCGGAAACTACATCTGAAATGCCTATCAGCACCTATATTTGAAATGCCTATCGGCAACCATATCTGGAATGCCTATCGGCGTCTATATTTGAAATGCCTATCGGCTTCTATATCTGAAATACCTATCGGCGCCTATTTTTAAAATGCCAATCGGCAACTATATCCGAAGTGCCTATCGGCACCTATATCTGAAATGCCTATCGGCACCTATTTTTGAAATGCCAATCTTTAAGTATATCTGAAATGCCTATCGGCACCTATATCTAAAATGCCTATCGGAACCTATTTTTGAAATGCCTATCGGAAACTACATCTGAAATGACTATCAGCACCTATATTTGAAATGCCTATCGGCAACCATATCTGAAATGCCTATCAACACCTATATTTGAAATACCTGTCGGCTTCTATATCTAAAATGCCTATCGGCACCTATTTTTAAAATGCCAATCGGCAACTACATCTGAAATGCCTATCGGCTTATATATCTGAAATGCCTATCGGTACCTATATCTGAAATGCCTATCGGTACCTATTTTTGAAATGCCTATCGGAAACTACATCTGAAATGATTATCAGCACTTATATTTGAAATGCCTATCGGCAACCATATCTGGAATACCTATCGGCGCCTATATTTGAAATGCCTATCGGCTTCTATATCTAAAATGCCTATCGGCACCTATTTTTAAAATGCCAATCAGCAACTATATCTGAAGTGCCTATCGGCACCTATATCTCAAATGCCTATCGGCACCTATTTTTGAAATGCCTACCGGAAACTACATCTGAAATGACTATCAGAACCTATATTTGAAATGCCTATCCACACCTATATTTGAAATACCTATCGGCTTCTATATCTAAAATGCCTATCGGCACCTATTTTTAAAATGCCAATCGGCAACTACATCTGAAATGCCTATCGGCTTATATATCTGAAATGCCTATCGGCTTATATTTTTAAATTAAGGATTTTGTGTTATATATTTAGTGTAGTGTTTGCTGAAGATGGGAGCTTTGCTCTCGAAATGTACATTCAATGAATAAATCTGTTGTGGTAAGAAGTAACTATGCTTTCTTGATTGTTATTGTTTCAACCACAGTGCTCATAATATATATATATTAATATGGCTGTTCGGCCAAACGAGCTTAATTTATTTTTTAAATATAATCTTAGAATTAAATTCTTACGGGCGGATATTAAATTTTTAATTAAATGTAAAAAAGCTAATATTTTCCCTAATTTTGTTACTGATTTTAAAAATAATACTGTTAACGAACGTGTTAAAAAGGCTAAGGAGGCGGCTAAAACAAAATGGCTTAATTTAGAAATACAATATTTGCATAGTAAATTATCAAAATTAGAAATAGAATTGTATCAGTTACATTTAAAATTGAGTAATTTAATGCCAAAAATAGATTGGGATAGTTTTTTACTAAAAGTGAATGTTGTTAATTCACTTAAATACGAACATAAAATACGTCGCATTGGTAAGAAATTTAAAAGACTGAAACCTGTTAACTCTAAACAGACATACAACAACCCGTCAACTAATAACCTGGTTAAAAACGAATCTTCTATCATCTTCCATCCTGAAGAAATGAGGCTTCTATCATATGGTTTAAAACATTCGGTCCCTGTGAAACCCAATTTAATCAACTTAATTGCCGATATTGAAACCGGTATTAAACATTTAAACGACCAAGATAAAAATTATATTAGGAACGCGTGTAAATTACAAATGACCGACAATCTATCCAAAAGTAATCATCGTGATAATGTAAATAAAAATTTATCTATTTTAAAAAACCTTAAGAATAAAGATTGTTTTTACTTAAAGGCGGACAAAGGAAACACTGTGGTGATTCTTGACAAACAAGACTACTTTGACAGAAGTAATAAATTACTCCAAGAAGGACCGTACATCAACATGCCCAAGAACCCACTTCCCAGATTCGTGAATAACGTTAAAAATTGTTTAAAACAGTGCCCTTTACTTATACCTAAAAAAGATGTATCTAAATTCATAACTTCTAACCCGGTGTTACCGAAAATGTACTGTTTACCCAAAATTCATAAACCGGGCAAATCAATGAGACCTATTGTTAATAATATAGACTCCCCTACTTATAATTTATCTAAATGGTTAACTACGGAATTTAGTAAAATGCAACAAATTCATGATCAGTTCTCTATTAAAAACAGCTTGGAATTAGTAAATAAGATTAAAGATATTAAATTAAATAGTAATGAATTATTAGTGTCTTTTGATGTATGTGCTCTTTTTCCTAGTATTCCCATTGATGAGACTCTTAAATATTTAGAAAATTTTCTCTTGTTAAATAATATAGATCTAGGCAGAATTAATGAATACTTAAAATTAACTGAAACTTGCATGAACAATAACTTCTTTCAATTCAACTGTAATTTTTATAAACAACACTCTGGGACGGCTATGGGCAATTGTCTCTCCCCATTTATTGCGAACTTATTTATGAGCAACTTAGAATCAGAAATTAAAAAGGATTTTAAATATTTCCCCCGTGTTTGGTTTAGGTACGTTGACGATATTTTTGCCATCTTCAATACTAGTAAGTACGATATCAATAGTTTCCTGGTTGATCTCAACAGTAGATATCCATCCATTAAATTTACTCATGAATTAGAAACCGACAACAGTATTCCGTTTTTAGATCTCATGATCTACAGAAATAAAGACTCATTTGAATTTGACATTTATCGTAAACCGACGAACAACAACAGATATATAATGAGTCATTCCAATCACCCTTTAATGCGCAAACAAGCGACCTTCCAAAGTATGATACATCGACTGTTAACTATTCCACTTAACAAACAGCGTTTCGATAATGAACTTCATAATATAATTAATATAGCGAAATTAAACGGTTATCCTAAAGATATGGTTTTAAAAATTCTTAAAAGGAAAAAAGTTAAATTAAATTTGAGAAATAGTACGACAGTAATTGCGGACAATCATCAATTAAAATATATCGGTATAACGTATGATCCCATTCTTACTAAAGGTTTAGATAATATATTCAAAAATGTAAATTTAATTAAGGCCTTTAAAAACGACAATAGTATTAGTAAATTCTTAGGTAACCCTAAAGACAGCACTCCCACTTTAGAAAAGTCAGGTATTTACCAAATTAATTGCGGTACATGTGACAAACTATACATAGGACAAACCCGACGTCAAATTACTACAAGATGGAAAGAACACTTCTCGCATATTAAATTTTGTAGACCGGAAAAATCTAGTGTGGCTAACCATATTTTAGAAACCAACCATGACATCAGCATAAATAATTTAAGTTTGCTTAAAACAGTAAATAATAAACATCAACTAGATAGCTTCGAGAGTATTTACATAGCTAAAGGAGATACCCATAAACTCTTAAATTCAGACAACGGTCCTATTCCTTATTCAGCATTATTTGATCTTTTGTCTCGATAGTTTGTTTTCGGTGTGTTTTTTTGCTTTTATTTACAGATTGGTCATCGACGAAGACCCCGATTCCCTGGATGTTTGGATCTCAAGATTTCTGTTACCTGACCATTTCACATGTTTGGGTCTATGGTTTAGGTTATAGTTAATGATATCTATTATTATTATTTTTTTTTTACCTGAATTGTATTTAAATTAAGGATTTTGTGTTATATATTTAGTGTAGTGTTTGCTGAAGATGGGAGCTTTGCTCTCGAAATGTACATTCAATGAATAAATCTGTTGTGGTAAGAAGTAACTATGCTTTCTTGATTGTTACATCTGAAATGATTATCAGCACTTATATTTGAAATGCCTATCGGCAACCATATCTGGAATGCCTATCGGCGCCTATATTTGAAATGCCTATCGGCTTCTATATCTAAAATGCCTATCGGCACCTATTTTTAAAATGCCAATCAGCAACTATATCTGAAGTGCCTATCGGCACCTATATCTCAAATGCCTATCGGCACCTATTTTTGAAATGCCTATCGAAAACTACATCTGAAATGCCTATCAGCATTTATATTTGAAATGCCAATCGGCAACCACATCAGAAATGCCTATCGGCACCTATATCTGAAATGCCCTACGGCATTTATATCTGAAATGCCGATCGACACCTATATTTGAAATGCCTATCGGCACCTATATTTTAAATGCCTATCGGCAACTATATCTGATATGCCTATCGGCAGCTATATCTGAAATGCCTATCGGCACCTATTTTTGAAATGCCTATCGGAAACTACATCTAAAATGCCTATCGGCACCAATTTTTAAAATGCCAATCGGAAAGTATATCTAAAATGCCTATCGGCACCTATTTTTAAAATGCCAATCGGCAACTATATCTGAAATGCCTATCGGCACCTATATCTGAAATGCCTATCGGCACCAACTTTTGAAATGCCTATCGGAAACTCCATCTGAAATGCCTATCAGCACCTATATTTGAAATGCCTATCGGCAACCATATCTGGAATGCCTATCGGCACCTATATTTCAAATGCCTATCGGGTTCTATATCTGAAATGCCTATCGACACCTATTTTTAAAATGCCAATTGGCAACTATATCTGAAATGCCTATCGGTGCCTATTTTTGAAATGCCTATCGGAAACTACATCTAAAATGATTATCAGCACTTATATTTGAAATGCCTATCGGCAACCATATCTGGAATGCCTATCGGCACCTATATTTGAAATGCCTATCGGCTTCTATATCTGAAATGCCTATCGGCACCTATTTTTAAAATACCAATCGGCAACTATATCTGAAATGCCTATCGGCACCTATATCTGAAATGCCTATCGGCATATATTTTTGATATGCCTTTCGGAAACTACATCTGAAATGCCTATCTGCTCCTATATTCGAAATGCCTATCGGCAACCATATCTGAAATGCCTATCGACACCTATATTTGAAATACCTATCGGCTTCTATATCTGAAATGCCTATCGGCACCTGTTTTTAAAATGCCAATCGGCAACTATATCTGAAATGCCTATCGGCACCTATATCCGAAATGCCTATCGGCATCAATTTTTGAAATGCCTATCGGAAACTACATCTGAAATGCCTATCAGCACCTATATTTGAAATGCTTATCGGCAACCATATCTGAAATGCCTATCGACACCTATATTTGAAATCCCTATCGGCTTCTATATCTGAAATGCCTATCGGCACCTTTTTTTTTAAAATGCCAATCGGCCTTTATATCTGAAGTGCCTATCGACACCTATATCTGAAATGCCTATCGGCACCTATTTTTGAAATGCCTATCGAAAACTACATCTGAAATGCCTATCAGCACCTATATTTGAAATGCCTATCGGCAACCACATCAGAAATGCCTATCGGCACCTATATCTGAAATGCCTATCGGCACCTATTTTTGAAATGCCAATCTTTAAGTATATCTGAAATGCCTATCGGCACCTATATCTAAAATGCCTATCAGAACCTATTTTTGAAATGCCTATCGGAAACTACATCTGAAATGACTATCAGCACCTATATTTGAAATGCCTATCGGCAACCATATCTGAAATGCCTATCCACACCTATATTTGAAATACCTTTCGGCTTCTACATCTAAAATGCCTATCGGCACCTATTTTTATAATGCCAATCGGTAAGTATATCTGAAATGCCTATCGGCACCTATATCTAAAATGCCTATCGGAACCTATTTTTGAAATGCCTATCGGAAACTACATCTGAAATGACTATCAGCACCTATATTTGAAATGCCTATCGGCAACCATATCTGAAATGCCTATCCACACCTATATTTGAAATACCTATCGGCTTCTATATCTAAAATGCCTATCGGCACCTATTTTTAAAATGCCAATCGGCAACTACATCTGAAATGCCTATCGGCTTATATATCTGAAATGCCTATCGGCACCTATTTTTAAAATGCCAATCGACAACTATACCTGAAATGCCAATCGGCACCTATATCTGAAATGCCTATCGGCACCTATATTTGAAATGCCTATCGGCAACCATATCTGAAATGCCTATCGACACCTATATTTGAAATCCCTATCGGCTTCTATATCTGAAATGCCTATCGGCACCTATTTTTAAAATGCCAATCGGCAACAATATCTGAAATGCCAATCGGCACCTATATCTGAAATGCCTATCGACACCTATTTTTAAAATGCCAATTGGCAACTATATCTGAAATGCCTATCGGCACCTATATCTGAAATGCCTATCGGTACCTATTTTTAAAATACCAATCGGCAACTATATCTGAAATGCCTATCGGCACCTATATCTGAAATGCCTATCGGCACCTATTTTTGAAATGCCTATCGGAAACTCCATCTGAAATGCCTATCAGCACCTATATTTGAAATGCCTATCGGCAACCATATCTGGAATGCCTATCGGCACCTATATTTGAAATGCCTATCGGCAACCATATCTGGAATGCCTATCGGCACCTATATTTGAAATGCCTATCGGCTTCTATATCTGAAATGCCTATCGACACCTATTTTTAAAATGCCAATCGGCAACTATATCTGAAATGCCTATCGGCACCTATATCTGAAATGCCTATCGGCACCTATTTTTGAAATGCCTATCGGAAACTACATCTGAAATGCCTATCAGCACCTTTATTTGAAATGCTTATCGGCAACCATATCTGAAATAGCTATCGACTGAAATCCCTATCGGCTTCTATATCAGAAATGCCTATCGGCACCTATTTTTAAAATGCCAATCGGCAACTATATCTGAAATGCCAATTGGCACCTATATCTGAAATGCCTATCGGCACCTATTTTTGAAATGCCTATCGGAAACTACATCTGAAATGCCTATCAGCACCTATATTTGAAATGCCTATCGGCAATCATATCTGGAATGCCTATCGGCGCCTATATTTGAAATGCCTATCGGCTTCTATATCTAAAATGCCTATCGACACCTATTTTTAAAATGCCAATCGGCAACTATATCTGAAGTGCCTCTCGGCACCTATATCTCAAATGCCTATCGGCACCTATTTTTGAAATGCCTATCGAAAACTACATCTGAAATGCCTATCAGCATTTATATTTGCAATGCCTATCGGCAACCACATCAGAAATGCCTATCGGCACCTATATCTGAAATGCCTTACGGCATTTATATCTGAAATGCCGATCGACACCTATATTTGAAATGCCTATCGGCACCTATATTTTAAATGCCTATCGGCAACTACATCTGATATGCCTATCGGCACCTATATCTGAAATGCCTATCGGCACCTATTTTTGAAATACCTATCGGAAACAACATCTGAAATGACTATCAGCACCTATATTTGAAATACCTATCGGCTTCTGTATCTAAAATGCCTATCGGCACCTATTTTTAAAATGCCAATCGGCAACTATATCTGAAATGCCTATCGGCACCTATATCTGAAATGCCTATCGGCACCAACTTTTGAAATGCCTATCGGAAACTCCATCTGAAATGCCTATCAGCACCTATATTTGAAATGCCTATCGGCAACCATATCTGGAATGTCTATCGGCACCTATATTTGAAATGCCTATCGGGTTCTATATCTGAAATGCCTATCGACACCTATTTTTAAAATGCCAATTGGCAACTATATCTGAAATGCCTATCGGCACCTATTTTTAAAATACCAATCGGCAACTATATCTGAAATGCCTATCGGCACCTATATCTGAAATGCCTTTCGGCATATATTTTTGAAATGCCTTTCGGAAACTACATCTGAAATGCCTATCTGCTCCTATATTTGAAATGCCTATCGGCAAACATATCTGAAATGCCTATCGACACCTATATTTGAAATACCTATCGGCTTCTATATCTAAAATGCCTATCGGCACCTGTTTTTAGAATGCCAATCGGCAACTATATCTGAAATGCCTATCGGCACCTATATCCGAAATGCCTATCGGCATCAATTTTTGAAATGCCTATCGGAAACTACATCTGAAATGCCTATCAGCACCTATATTTGAAATGCCTATCGGCAACCATATCTGGAATGCCTATCGGCTCTTATATTTGAAATGCCTATCGGCTTCTATATCTGAAATGCCTATCGGCACCTATTTTTAAAATGCCAATCGACAACTATATCTGAAATGCCTATCGGCACCTATATCTGAAATGCCTATCGGCACTTATTTTTGAAATGCCTATCGGAAACTACATCTGAAATGCCTATCAGCACCTATATTTGAAATGCCTATCGGCAACCAATTTAGAAATGCCTATCGGCACCTATATCTGAAATGCCTTTCGGCATTTATATCTGAAATGCCTATCGGCACCTAAATTTGAAATGCCTATCCGCACCTATATTTTAAATGCCTATCGGCACCTATATCTGAAATGCCTATCGGCACCTATATTTAAAATGCCTATTGGCACCAATGTTTTAAATGCCTATCGGCACCTATATCTGAAATGCCTATCGGCACTTATTTTTGAAATGCCTATCGGAAACTTCATCTGAAATGCCTGCCGGCACCTATTTATAAAATACCAATCGGCAACTATATCTGAAATGCCCAGCGGCACCTATATCCGAAATGCCTATCGGCATAAATTTTTGAAATGCCTATCGGAAACTACATCTGAAATGCCTATCAGCACCTATATTTGAAATGCCTATCGGCAACCATATCTGGAATGCCTATCGGCTCTTATATTTGAAATGCCTATCGGCTTCTATATCTGAAATGCCTATCGGCACCTATTTTTAAAATGCCAATCGGCAACCATATCTGAAATGCCTATCTGCACCTATATCTGAAATGCCTATCAGCACCTATTTTTGAAATGCCTATCGGAAACTACATCTGAAATGCCTATCAGCACCTATATTTGAAATGCCTATCGGCTTCTATATCTGAAATGCCTATCGGCACCTATTTTTAAAAAACCAATCGGCAACTATATCTGAAATGCCTATCGGCACCTATATCTGAAATGCTTATCGGCATCTATTTTTGAACTGCCTATTGGAAACTACATCTGAAATGCCTATCAGCACCTATATTTGAAATGCCTATCGGCAACTAAATCAGAAATGCCTTTCGGCACCTATATCTGAAATGACTTTCGGCATTTATATATGAAATGCCTATCGGCACTTATATTTGAAATGCCTATCGGCACCTATTTTTGAAATGCCTATCGGAAACTACATCTGAAATGCCTATCAGCACCTATATTTGAAATGCCTATCGGCAACCATATCTGGAATGCCTATCGGCGCCTATATTTGAAATGCCTATCGGCTTCTATATCTGAAATACCTATCGGCGCCTATTTTTAAAATGCCAATCGGCAACTATATCCGAAGTGCCTATCGGCACCTATATCTGAAATGCCTATCGGCACCTATTTTTGAAATGCCAATCTTTAAGTATATCTGAAATGCCTATCGGCACCTATATCTAAAATGCCTATCGGAACCTATTTTTGAAATGCCTATCGGAAACTACATCTGAAATGACTATCAGCACCTATATTTGAAATGCCTATCGGCAACCATATCTGAAATGCCTATCCACACCTATATTTGAAATACCTGTCGGCTTCTATATCTAAAATGCCTATCGGCACCTATTTTTAAAATGCTAATCGGCAACTACATCTGAAATGCCTATCGGCTTATATATCTGAAATGCCTATCGGCACCTATTTTTAAAATGCCAATTGGCAACTATATCTGAAAAGCCTATCGGCACCTATATCTGAAATGCCTATCGACACCTATTTTTAAAATGCCAATTGGCAACTATATCTGAAATGCCTATCGGTACCTATATCTGAAATGCCTATCGGTACCTATTTTTGAAATGCCTATCGGAAACTACATCTGAAATGATTATCAGCACTTATATTTGAAATGCCTATCGGCAACCATATCTGGAATACCTATCGGCGCCTATATTTGAAATGCCTATCGGCTCCTATATCTAAAATGCCTATCGGCACCTATTTTTAAAATGCCAATCAGCAACTATATCTGAAGTGCCTATCGGCACCTATATCTCAAATGCCTATCGGCACCTATTTTTGAAATGCCTACCGGAAACTACATCTGAAATGACTATCAGCACCTATATTTGAAATGCCTATCGGCAACCATATCTGAAATGCCTATCCACACCTATATTTGAAATACCTATCGGCTTCTATATCTAAAATGCCTATCGGCACCTATTTTTAAAATGCCAATCGGCAACTACATCTGAAATGCCTATCGGCTTATATATCTGAAATGCCTATCGGCACCTATTTTTAAAATGCCAATCGGCAACTATATCTGAAATGCCAATCGGCACCTATATCTGAAATGCCTATCGACACCTATTTTTAAAATGCCAATTGGCAACTATATCTGAAATGCCTATCGGCACCTATATCTGAAATGCCTATCGACACCTATTTTTAAAATGCCAATTGGCAACTATATCTGAAATGCCTATCGGCACCTATATCTGAAATGCCTATCGGTACCTATTTTTGAAATGCCTATCGGAAACTACATCTGAAATGATTATCAGCACTTATATTTGAAATGCCTATCGGCAACCATATCTGGAATGCCTATCGGCGCCTATATTTGAAATGCCTATCGGCTTCTATATCTAAAATGCCTATCGGCACCTATTTTTAAAATGCCAATCAGCAACTATATCTGAAGTGCCTATCGGCACCTATATCTCAAATGCCTATCGGCACCTATTTTTGAAATGCCTATCGAAAACTACATCTGAAATGCCTATCAGCATTTATATTTGAAATGCCGATCGGCAACCACATCAGAAATGCCTATCGGCACCTATATCTGAAATGCCCTACGGCATTTATATCTGAAATGCCGATCGACACCTATATTTGAAATGCCTATCGGCACCTATATTTTAAATGCCTATCGGCAACTATATCTGATATGCCTATCGGCAGCTATATCTGAAATGCCTATCGGCACCTATTTTTGAAATGCCTATCGGAAACTACATCTAAAATGCCTATCGGCACCAATTTTTAAAATGCCAATCGGAAAGTATATCTGAAATGCCTATCGGCACCTATAATTGGAATGCCTATCGGAACCTATTTTTGAAATGCCTATCGGAAACAACATCTGAAATGACTATCAGCACCTATATTTGAAATGCCTATCGGCAACCATATCTGAGATGCCTATCCACACCTGTATTTGAAATACCTATCGGCTTCTATATCTAAAATGCCTATCGGCACCTATTTTTAAAATGCCAATCGGCAACTATATCTGAAATGCCTATCGGCACCTATATCTGAAATGCCTATCGGCACCAACTTTTGAAATGCCTATCGGAAACTCCATCTGAAATGCCTATCAGCACCTATATTTGAAATGCCTATCGGCAACCATATCTGGAATGCCTATCGGCACCTATATTTGAAATGCCTATCGGCTTCTATATCTGAAATGCCTATCGGCACCTATTTTTAAAATACCAATCGGCAACTATATCTGAAATGCCTATCGGCACCTATATCTGGAATGCCTATCGGCATATATTTTTGATATGCCTTTCGGAAACTACATCTGAAATGCCTATCTGCTCCTATATTCGAAATGCCTATCGGCAACCATATCTGAAATGCCTATCGACACCTATATTTGAAATACCTATCGGCTTCTATATCTGAAATGCCTATCGGCACCTGTTTTTAAAATGCCAATCGGCAACTATATCTGAAATGCCTATCGGCACCTATATCCGAAATGCCTATCGGCATCAATTTTTGAAATGCCTATCGGAAACTACATCTAAAATGCCTATCAGCACCTATATTTGAAATGCCTATCAGCAACCATATCTGGAATGCCTATCGGCACCTATATTTGAAATGCCTATTGGCTTCTATATCTGAAATGCCTATCGGCACCTATTTTTAAAATGCCAATCGGCAACTATATCTGAAATGCCTATCGGCACCTATATCTGAAATGCCTATCGGCACCTATTTTTGAAATGCCTATCGGAAACTACATCTGAAATGCCTATCAGCACCTATATTTGAAATGCTTATCGGCAACCATATCTGAAATGCCTATCGACACCTATATTTGAAATCCCTATCGGCTTCTATATCTGAAATGCCTATCGGCACCTATTTTTAAAATGCCAATCGGCAACTATATCTGAAATGCCTATCGGCACCTATATCCGAAATGCCTATCGGCACCTATTTTTGAAATGCCTATCGGAAACTACTTCTGAAATGCCTATCAGCACCTATATTTGAAATGCCTATCGGCAACCATATCTGGAATGCCTATCGGCGCCTATATTTGAAATGCCTATCGGCTTCTATATCCAAAATGCCTATCGGCACCTATTTTTAAAATGCCAATCGGCATTTATATCTGAAGTGCCTATCGGCACCTATATCTCAAATGCCTATCGGCACCTATTTTTGAAATGCCTATCGAAAACTACATCTGAAATGACTATCAGCACCTATATTTGAAATGCCTATCGGCAACCATATCTGAAATGCCTATCCACACCTATATTTGAAATACCTATCGGCTTCTATATCTAAAATGCCTATCGGCACCTATTTTTAAAATGCCAATCGGTAAGTATATCTGAAATGCCTATCGGCACCTATATCTAAAATGCCTATCGGAACCTATTTTTGAAATGCCTATCGGAAACTACATCTGAAATGACTATCAGCACCTATATTTGAAATGCCTATCGGCAACCATATCTGAAATGCCTATCCACACCTATATTTGAAATACCTATCGGCTTCTATATCTAAAATGCCTATCGGCACCTATTTTTAAAATGCCAATCGGCAACTACATCTGAAATGCCTATCGGCTTATATATCTGAAATGCCTATCGGCACCTATTTTTAAAATGCCAATCAGCAACTATATCTGAAATGCCAATCGGCACCTATATCTGAAATGCCTATCGACACCTATTTTTAAAATGCCAATTGGCAACAATATCATAAATCCCTATCGGCACCTATATCTGAAATGCCTATCGGTACCTATTTTTGAAATGCCTATCGGAAACTACATCTGAAATGCCTATCAGCACCTATATTTGAAATGCCTATCGGCAACCATATCTGGAATGCCTATCGGCACCTATATTTGAAATGCCTATCGGCTTCTATATCTGAAATGCCTATCGGCACCTATTTTTAAAATACCAATCGGCAACTATATCTGAAATGCCTATGGGCACCTATATCTGAAATGCCTATCGGCACCTATTTTTGAAATGCCTATCGGAAACTACATCTGAAATGATTATCAGTGCTTATATTTGATATGCCTATCAGCAACCATATCTGGACGGCCTATCGGCATCTATATTTGAAATGCCTATCGGCTTCTATATCTGAAATGCCTATCGGCACCTATTTTTAAAATACCAATCGGCAACTATATCTGAAATGCCTATCAGCACCCATATCTGAAATGCCTATCGGCATATATTTTTGAAATGCCTTTCGGAAACTACATCTGAAATGCCTATCTGCTCCTATATTTGAAATGCCTATCGGCAACCATATCTGAAATGCCTATCGACACCTATATTTGAGATACCTATCGGCTTCTATATCTGAAATGCCTATCGGCACCTGTTTTTAAAATGCCAATCGGCAACTATATCTGAAATGCCTATCGGCACCTATATCCGAAATGCCTATCGGCATCAATTTTTGAAATGCCTATCGGAAACTACATCTAAAATGCCTATCAGCACCTATATTTGAAATGCCTATCAGCAACCATATCTGGAATGCCTATCGGCACCTATATTTGAAATGCCTATTGGCTTCTATATCTGAAATGCCTATCGGCACCTATTTTTAAAATGCCAATCGGCAACTATATCTGAAATGCCTATCGGCACCTATATCTGAAATGCCTATCGGCACCTATTTTTGAAATGCCTATCGGAAACTACATCTGAAATGCCTATCAGCACCTATATTTGAAATGCTTATCGGCAACCATATCTGAAATGCCTATCGACACCTATATTTGAAATCCCTATCGGCTTCTATATCTGAAATGCCTATCGGCACCTATTTTTAAAATGCCAATCGGCAACTATATCTGAAATGCCTATCGGCACCTATATCTGAAATGCCTATCGGCACCTATTTTTGAAATGCCTATCGGAAACTACTTCTGAAATGCCTATCAGCACATATATTTGAAATGCCTATCGGCAACCATATCTGGAATGCCTATCGGCGCCTATATTTGAAATGCCTATCGGCTTCTATATCCGAAATGCCTATCGGCACCTATTTTTAAAATGCCAATCGGCATTTATATCTGAAGTGCCTATCGGCACCTATATCTGAAATGCCTATCGGCACCTATTTTTGAAATGCCTATCGAAAACTACATCTGAAATGACTATCAGCACCTATATTTGAAATGCCTATCGGCAACCATATCTGAAATGCCTATCCACACGTATATTTGAAATACCTATCGGCTTCTATATCTAAAATGCCTATCGGCACCTATTTTTAAAATGCCAATCGGTAAGTATATCTGAAATGCCTATCGGAAACTACATCTGAAATGACTATCAGTACCTATATTTGAAATGCCTATCGGCAACCATATCTGAAATGCCTATCCACACCTATATTTGAAATACCTATCGGCTTCTATATCTAAAATGCCTATCGGCACCTATTTTTAAAATGCCAATCGGCAACTTCATCTGAAATGCCTATCGGCTTATATATCTGAAATGCCTATCGGCACCTATTTTTAAAATGCCAATCAGCAACTATATCTGAAATGCCAATCGGCACCTATATCTGAAATGCCTATCGACACCTATTTTTAAAATGCCAATTGGCAACTATATCTGAAATGCCTATCGGCACCTATATCTGAAATGCCTATCGGTACTTATTTTTGAAAGGCCTGTCGGAAACTACATCTGAAATGCCTATCAGCACCTATATTTCAAATGCCTATCGGCAACCATATCTGGAATGCCTATCGGCACCTATATTTGAAATGCCTATCGGCTTCTATATCTGAAATGCCTATCGGCACCTATTTTTAAAATACAAATCGGCAACTATATCTGAAATGCCTATGGGCACCTATATCTGAAATGCCTATCGGCACCTATTTTTGAAATGCCTATCGGAAACTACATCTGAAATGCCTATCAGCACCTATATTTGAAATGCCTATCGGCAACCATATCTGAAATGCCTATCGACACCTATATTTGAAATGCCTATCGGCTTCTATATCTGAAATGCCTATCGGCACCTATTTTTAAAATACAAATCGGCAACTATATCTGAAATGCCTATGGGCACCTATATCTGAAATACCTATCGGCACCTATTTTTGAAATGCCTATCGGAAACTACATCTGAAATGCCTATCAGCACCTATATTTGAAATGCCTATCGGCAACCATATCTGAAATGCCTATCGACACGTATATTTGAAATACCTATCGGCTTCTATATCTGAAATGCCTATCGGCACCTGTTTTTAAAATGCCAATCGGCAATTATATCTGAAATGCCTATCGGCACCTATATCTGAAATGCCTATCGGTACCTATTTTTGAAATGCCTATCGGAAACTACATCTGAAATGCCTATCAGCACCTATATTTGAAATGCCTATCGGCAACCATATCTGGAATGCCTATCGGCACCTATATTTGAAATGCCTATCGGCTTCTATATCTGAAATGCCTATCGGCACCTATTTTTAAAATACAAATCGGCAACTATATCTGAAATGCCTATGGGCACCTATATCTGAAATGCCTATCGGCACCTATTTTTGAAATGCCTATCGGAAACTACATCTGAAATGCCTATCAGCATATATATTTGAAATGCCTATCGGCAACCATATCTGAAATGCCTATCGACACCTATATTTGAAATACCTATCGGCTTCTATATCTGAAATGCCTATCGGCACCTGTTTTTAAAATGCCAATCGGCAACTATATCTGAAATGCCTATCGGCACCTATATCCAAAATGCCTATCGGCATCAATTTTTGAAATGCCTATCGGAAACTACATCTAAAATGCCTATCAGCACCTATATTTGAAATGCCTATCAGCAACCATATCTGGAATGCCTATCGGCACCTATATTTGAAATGCCTATCGGCTTCTATATCTGAAATGCCTATCGGCACCTATTTTTAAAATGCCAATCGGCAACTATATCTGTAATGCCTATCGGCACTTATATCTGAAATGCCTATCGGCACCTATTTTTGAAATGCCTATCGGAAACTACATCTGAAATGCATATCAGCACCTATATTTGAAATGCTTATCGGCAACCATATCTGAAATGCCTATCGGCACCTATTTTTAAAATGCCAATCGGCAACTATATCTGAAATGCCTATCGGCACCTATATCTGAAATGCCTATCGGCACCCATTTTTAAAATGCCTATCGGAAACTACTTCTGAAATGCCTATCAGCACCTATATTTGAAATGCCTATCGGCAACCATATCTGGAATGCCTATCGGCGCCTATATTTGAAATGCCTATCGGCTTCTATATCTGAAATGCCTATCGGCACCTATTTTTAAAATGCCAATCGGCATTTATATCTGAAGTGCCTATCGGCACCTATATCTAAAATGCCTATCGGCACCTATTTTTGAAATGCCTATCGAAAAGTACATCTGAAATGCCTATCAGCACCTATATTTGAAATGCCTATCGGACACCACATCAGAAATGCCTATCGGCACCTATATCTGAAATGCCTTTCGGCTTTTATATCTGAAATGCCGATCGACACCTATATTTGAAATGCCTATCGGCACTTTTATTTTAAATGCCTATCGGCAACTATATCTGATAAGCCTATCGGCACCTATATCTGAAATGCCTATCGGCACCTATTTTTGAAATGCCAATCTTTAAGTATATCTGAAATGCCTATCGGCACCTATATCTAAAATGCCTATCGGAACCTATTTTTGAAATGCCTATCGGAAACTACATCTGAAATGACTATCAGCACCTATATTTGAAATGCCTATCGGCAACTATATCTGAAATGCCTATCCACACCTATATTTGAAATACCTATCGGCTTCTATATCTAAAATGCCTATCGGCACCTATTTTTAAAATGCCAATCGGTTAGTATATCTGAAATGCCTATCGGCACCTATATCTAAAATGCCTATCGGAACCTATTTTTGAAATGCCTATCGGAAACTACATCTGAAATGACTATCAGCACCTATATTTGAAATGCCTATCGGCAACCATATCTAAAATGCCTATCCACACCTATATTTGAAATACCTATCGGCTTCTATATCTAAAATGCCTATCGGCACCTATTTTTAAAATGCCAATCGGCAACTACATCTGAAATGCCTATCGGCACCTATTTTTAAAATGCTAATCGGCAACTATATCTTAAATGCCAATCGGCACCTATATCTGAAATGCCTATCGACACCTATTTTTAAAATGCCAATTGGCAACTATATCTGAAATCCCTATCGGCACCTATATCTGAAATGCCTATCGACACCTATTTTTAAAATGCCAATTGGCAACTATATCTGAAATGCCTATCGGCACCTATATCTGAAATGCCTATCGGTACCTATTTTTGAAATGCCTATCGGAAACTACATCTGAAATGCCTATCAGCACCTATATTTGAAATGCCTATCGGCAACCATATCTGGAATGCCTATCGGCACCTATAGTTGAAATGCCTATCGGCTTCTATATCTGAAATGCCTATCGGCACCTATTTTTAAAATACCAATCGGCAACTATATCTGAAATGCCTATCGGCACCTATATCTGAAATGCCTATCGGCACCTATTTTTGAAATGCCTATCGGAAACTCCATCTGAAATGCCTATCAGCACCTATATTTGAAATGCCTATCGGCAACCATATCTGGAATGCCTATCGGCGCCTATATTTGAAATGCCTATCGGCTTCTATATCTGAAATACCTATCGGCGCCTATTTTTAAAATGCCAATCGGCAACTATATCCGAAGTGCCTATCGGCACCTATATCTGAAATGCCTATCGGCACCTATTTTTGAAATGCCTATCGAAAACTACATCTAAAATGCTTATCAGCACCTATATTTGAAATGCCTATCGGCAACCACATCATAAATGCCTTTCGGCATTTATATCTGAAATGCCGGTCGACACCTATATTTGAATTGCCTATCGGCAAATATATTTTAAATGCCTATCGGCAACTATATCTGATATGCCTATCGGCACCTATATCTGAAATGCCTATCGGCACCTATTTTTGAAATGCCTATCGGAAACTACATCTAAAATGCCTATCGGCATCTATTTTTAAAATGCCAATCGGTAAGTATATCTGAAATGCCTATCGGCACCTATATCTGAAATACCTATCGGAACCTATTTTTGAAATGCCTATCGGAAACTACATCTGAAATGACTATCAGCACCTATATTTGAAATGCCTATCGGCAACCATATCTGAAATGCCTATCAACACCTATATTTGAAATACCTATCGGCTTCTATATCTGAAATGCCTATCGGCACCTATTTTTGAAATGCCTATCGGAAACTACATCTGAAATGCCTATCAGCACCTATATTTGAAATGCTTATCGGCAACCATATCTGAAATGCCTATCGACACCTATATTTGAAATCCCTATCGGCTTCTATATCTGAAATGCCTATCGGCACCTATTTTTGAAATGCCTATCGGAAACTACATCTGAAATGCCTATCAGCACCTATATTTGAAATGCTTATCGGCAACCATATCTGAAATGCCTATCGACACCTATATTTGAAATCCCTATCGGCTTCTATATCTGAAATGCCTATCGGCACCTATTTTTGAAATGCCTATCGGAAACTACTTCTGAAATGCCTATCAGCACCTATATTTGAAATGCCTATCGGCAACCATATCTGGAATGCCTATCGGCGCCTATATTTGAAATGCCTATCGGCTTCTATATCCGAAATGCCTATCGGCACCTATTTTTAAAATGCCAATCGGCATTTATATCTGAAGTGCCTATCGGCACCTATATCTGAAATGCCTATCGGCACCTATTTTTGAAATGCCTATCGAAAACTACATCTGAAATGACTATCAGCACCTATATTTGAAATGCCTATCGGCAACCATATCTGAAATGCCTATCCACACCTATATTTGAAATACCTATCGGCTTCTATATCTAAAATGCCTATCGGCACATATTTTTAAAATGCCAATCGGTAAGTATATCTGAAATGCCTATCGGCACCTATATCTAAAATGCCAATCGGAACCTATTTTTGAAATGCCTATCGGAAACTACATCTGAAATGACTATCAGCACCTATATTTGAATTGCCTATCGGCAACCATATCTGGAATGCCTATCGGCACCTATATTTGAAATGCCTATCGGCTTCTATATCTGAAATGCCTATCGGCACCTATTTTTAAAATGCCAATCGGCAACTATATCTGAAATGCCTATCGGCACCTATATCTGAAATGCCTATCGGCACCTATTTTTGAAATGCCTATCGGAAACTACATCTGAAATGCCTATCAGCACCTATATTTGAAATGCCTATCGGCAACCATATCTGGAATGCCTATCGGCGCCTATATTTGAAATGCCTATCGGCTTCTATATCTGAAATACCTATCGGCGCCTATTTTAAAAATGCCAATCGGCAACTATATCTGAAGTGTCTATCGGCACCTATATCTGAAATGCCTATCGGTACCTATTTTTGAAATGCCTATCGAAAACTACATCTGAAATGCCTATCAGCACCTATATTTGAAATGCGTATCGGCAACCACATCAGAAATGCCTATCGGCACCTATATCTGAAATGCCGGTCGACACCTATATTTGAAATGCCTATCGGCACATATATTTTAAATGCCTATCGGCAACTATATCTGATATGCCTATCGGCACCTATATCTGAAATGCCTATCGGCACCTATTTTTGAAATGCCTATCGGAAACTACATCTAAAATGCCTATCGGCACCTATTTTTAAAATGCCAATCGGTAAGTATATCTGAAATGCCTATCGTTACCTATATCTGAAATGCCTATCGGAACCTATTTTTGAAATGCCTATCGAAAACTACATCTGAAATGACTATCAGCACCTATATTTGAAATGCCTATCGGCAACCATATCTGAAATGCCTATCCACACCTATATTTGAAATACCTATCGGCTTCTATATCTGAAATGCCTATCGGCACCTATTTTTAAAATGCCAATCGGCAACTATATCTGAAATGCCTATCGGCACCTATATCTAAAATGCCTATCGGTACCTATTTTTGAAATGCCTATTGGAAACTACATCTGAAATGATTATCAGTGCTTATATTTGATATGCCTATCAGCAACCATATCTGGACGGCGTATCGGCATCTATATTTGAAATACCTATCGGCTTCTATATCTGAAATGCCTATCGGCACCTATTTTTAAAATACCAATCGGCAACTATATCTGAAATGCCTATCAGCACCTATATCTGAAATGCCTATCGGCTTCTATATCTGAAATGCCTATCGGCACCTGTTTTTAAAATGCCAATCGGCAACTATATCTGAAATGCCTATCGGCACCTATATCCGAAATGCCTATCGGCATCAATTTTTGAAATGCCTATCGGAAACTACATCTAAAATGCCTATCAGCACCTATATTTGAAATGCCTATCAGCAACCATATCTGGAATGCCTATCGGCACCTATATTTGAAATGCCTATCGGCTTCTTTATCTGAAATGCCTATCGGCACCTATTTTTAAAATGCCAATCATCAACTATATCTGAAATGCCTATCGGCACCTATATCTGAAATGCCTATCGGCACCTATTTTTGAAATGCCTATCGGAAACTACATCTGAAATGCCTATCAGCACCTATATTTGAAATGCTTATCGGCAACCATATCTGAAATGCCTATCGACACCTATATTTGAAATCCCTATCGGCTTCTATATCTGAAATGCCTATCGGCACCTATTTTTAAAATGCCAATCGGCAACTATATCTGAAATGCCTATCGGCACCTATATCTGAAATGCCTATCGGCACCTATTTTTGAAATGCCTATCGGAAACTACTTCTGAAATGCCTATCAGCACCTATATTTGAAATGCCTATCGGCAACCATATCTGGAATGCCTATCGGCGCCTATATTTGAAATGCCTATCGGCTTCTATATCCGAAATGTCTATCGGCACCTATTTTTAAAATGCCAACCGGCATTTATATCTGAAGTGCCTATCGGCACCTATATCTGAAATGCCTATCGGCACCTATTTTTGAAATGCCTATCGAAAACTACATCTGAAATGACTATCAGCACCTATATTTGAAATGCCTATCGGCAACCATATCTAAAATGCCTATCCACACCTATATTTGAAATACCTATCGGCTTCTATATCTAAAATGCCTATCGGCACCTATTTTTAAAATGCCAATCGGTAAGTATATCTGAAATGCCTATCGGCACCTATATCTAAAATGCCTATCGGAACCTATTTTTGAAATGCCTATCGGAAACTACATCTGAAATGACTATCAGCACCTATATCTGAAATGCCTATCGGCAACCATATCTGAAATGCCTATCCACACCTATATTTGAAATACCTATCGGCTTCTATATCTAAAATGCCTATCGGCACCTATTTTTAAAATGCCAATCGGCAACTACATCTGAAATGCCTATCGGCTTATATATCTGAAATGCCTATCGGCACCTATTTTTAAAATGCCAATCAGCAACTATATCTGAAATGCCAATCGGCACCTATATCTGAAATGCCTATCGACACCTATTTTTAAAATGCCAATTGGCAACTATATCATAAATCCCTATCGGCACCTATATCTGAAATGCCTATCGACACCTATTTTTAAAATGCCAATTGGCAACTATATCTGAAATGCCTATCGGCACCTATATCTGAAATGCCTATCGGCTTCTATATCTGAAATGCCTATCGGCGCCTATTTTTAAAATACCAATCGGCAACTATATCTGAAATGCCTATGGGCACCTCTATCTGAAATGCCTATCGGCACCTATTTTTGAAATGCCTATCAGAAACTACATCTGAAATGCCTATCAGCACCTATATTTGAAATGCCTATCGGCAACCATATCTGAAATGCCTATCGACACCTATATTTGAAATACCTATCGGCTTCTATATCTGAAATGCCTATCGGCACCTGTTTTTAAAATGCCAATCGGCAACTATATCTGAAATGCCTATCGGCACCTATATCCGAAATGCCTATCGGCATCAATTTTTGAAATGCCTATCGGAAACTACATCTAAAATGCCTATCAGCACTTATATTTGAAATGCCTATCAGCAACCATATCTGGAATGCCTATCGGCACCTATATTTGAAATGCCTATCGGCTTCTATATCTGAAATGCCTATCGGCACCTATTTTTAAAATGCCAATCGGCAACTATATCTGTAATGCCTATCGGCACCTATATCTGAGATACCTATCGGCACCTATTTTTGAAATGCCTATCGGAAACTACATCTGAAATGCCTATCAGCACCTATATTTGAAATGCTTATCGGCAACAATATCTGAAATGCCTATCGACACCTATATTTGAAATCCCTATCGGCTTCTATATCTGAAATGCCTATTGGCACCTATTTTTAAAATGCCAATCGGCAACTATATCTGAAATGCCTATCGGCACCTATATCTGAAATGCCTATCGGCACCTATTTTTGAAATGCCTATCGGAAACTACTTCTGAAATGCCTATCAGCACCTATATTTGAAATGCCTATCGGCAACCATATCTGGAATGCCTATCGGCGCCTATATTTGAAATGCCTATCGGCTTCTATATCTGAAATGCCTATCGGCACCTATTTTTAAAATGCCAATCGGCATTTATATCTGAAGTGCCTATCGGCACCTATATCTGAAATGCCTATCGGCAGCTATTTTTGAAATGCCTATCGAAAACTACATCTGAAATGCCTATCAGCACCTATATTTGAAATGCCTATCGGACACCACATCAGAAATGCCTATCGGCACCTATATTTGAAATGCCTATCGGCACTTTTATTTTAAATGCCTATCGGCAACTATATCTGATAAGCCTATCGGCACCTATATCTGAAATGCCTATCGGCACCTATTTTTGAAATGCCAATCTTTAAGTATATCTGAAATGCCTATCGGCACCTATTTTTGAAATGCCAATCTTTAAGTATATCTGAAATGCCTATCGGCACCTATATCTAAAATGCCTATCGGAACCTATTTTTGAAATGCCTATCGGAAACTACATCTGAAATGACTATCAGCACCTATATTTGAAATGCCTATCGGCAACTATATCTGAAATGCCTATCCACACCTATATTTGAAATACCTATCGGCTTCTATATCTAAAATGCCTATCGGCACCTATTTTTAAAATGCCAATCGGTAAGTATATCTGAAATGCCAATCGGCACCTATATCTAAAATGCCTATCGGAACCTATTTTTGAAATGCCTATCGGATACTACATCTGAAATGACTATCAGCACCTATATTTGAAATGCCTATCGGCAACCATATCTGAAATGCCTATCCACACCTATATTTGAAATACCTATCGGCTTCTATATCTAAAATGCCTATCGGCACCTATTTTTAAAATGCCAATCGGCAACTACATCTGAAATGCCTATCGGCTTATATATCTGAAATGCCTATCGGCACCTATTTTTAAAATGCCAATCGGCAACTATATCTGAAATGCCAATCGGCACCTATATCTGAAATGCCTATCGACACCTATTTTTAAAATGCCAATTGGCAACTATATCTGAAATCCCTATCGGCACCTATATCTGAAATGCCTATCGACACCTATTTTTAAAATGCCAATTGGCAACTATATCTGAAATGCCTATCGGCACCTATATCTGAAATGCCTATCGGTACCTATTTTTGAAATGCCTATCGGAAACTACATCTGAAATGCCTATCAGCACCTATATTTGAAATGCCTATCGGCAACCATATCTGGAATGCCTATCGGCACCTATATTTGAAATGCCTATCGGCTTCTATATCCGAAATGCCTATCGGCACCTATTTTTAAAATACCAATCGGCAACTATATCTGAAATGCCTATCGGCACCTATATCTGAAATGCCTATCGGCACCTATTTTTGAAATGCCTATCGGAAACTACATCTGAAATGCCTATCAGCACCTATATTTGAAATGCCTATCGGCAACCATATCTGGAATGCCTATCGGCGTCTATATTTGAAATGCCTATCGGCTTCTATATCTGAAATACCTATCGGCGCCTATTTTTAAAATGCCAATCGGCAACTATATCCGAAGTGCCTATCGGCACCTATATCTGAAATGCCTATCGGCACCTATTTTTGAAATGCCAATCTTTAAGTATATCTGAAATGCCTATCGGCACCTATATCTAAAATGCCTATCGGAACCTATTTTTGAAATGCCTATCGGAAACTACATCTGAAATGACTATCAGCACCTATATTTGAAATGCCTATCGGCAACCATATCTGAAATGCCTATCAACACCTATATTTGAAATACCTGTCGGCTTCTATATCTAAAATGCCTATCGGCACCTATTTTTAAAATGCCAATCGGCAACTACATCTGAAATGCCTATCGGCTTATATATCTGAAATGCCTATCGGTACCTATATCTGAAATGCCTATCGGTACCTATTTTTGAAATGCCTATCGGAAACTACATCTGAAATGATTATCAGCACTTATATTTGAAATGCCTATCGGCAACCATATCTGGAATACCTATCGGCGCCTATATTTGAAATGCCTATCGGCTTCTATATCTAAAATGCCTATCGGCACCTATTTTTAAAATGCCAATCAGCAACTATATCTGAAGTGCCTATCGGCACCTATATCTCAAATGCCTATCGGCACCTATTTTTGAAATGCCTACCGGAAACTACATCTGAAATGACTATCAGAACCTATATTTGAAATGCCTATCCACACCTATATTTGAAATACCTATCGGCTTCTATATCTAAAATGCCTATCGGCACCTATTTTTAAAATGCCAATCGGCAACTACATCTGAAATGCCTATCGGCTTATATATCTGAAATGCCTATCGGCTTATATTTTTAAATTAAGGATTTTGTGTTATATATTTAGTGTAGTGTTTGCTGAAGATGGGAGCTTTGCTCTCGAAATGTACATTCAATGAATAAATCTGTTGTGGTAAGAAGTAACTATGCTTTCTTGATTGTTATTGTTTCAACCACAGTGCTCATAATATATATATATTAATATGGCTGTTCGGCCAAACGAGCTTAATTTATTTTTTAAATATAATCTTAGAATTAAATTCTTACGGGCGGATATTAAATTTTTAATTAAATGTAAAAAAGCTAATATTTTCCCTAATTTTGTTACTGATTTTAAAAATAATACTGTTAACGAACGTGTTAAAAAGGCTAAGGAGGCGGCTAAAACAAAATGGCTTAATTTAGAAATACAATATTTGCATAGTAAATTATCAAAATTAGAAATAGAATTGTATCAGTTACATTTAAAATTGAGTAATTTAATGCCAAAAATAGATTGGGATAGTTTTTTACTAAAAGTGAATGTTGTTAATTCACTTAAATACGAACATAAAATACGTCGCATTGGTAAGAAATTTAAAAGACTGAAACCTGTTAACTCTAAACAGACATACAACAACCCGTCAACTAATAACCTGGTTAAAAACGAATCTTCTATCATCTTCCATCCTGAAGAAATGAGGCTTCTATCATATGGTTTAAAACATTCGGTCCCTGTGAAACCCAATTTAATCAACTTAATTGCCGATATTGAAACCGGTATTAAACATTTAAACGACCAAGATAAAAATTATATTAGGAACGCGTGTAAATTACAAATGACCGACAATCTATCCAAAAGTAATCATCGTGATAATGTAAATAAAAATTTATCTATTTTAAAAAACCTTAAGAATAAAGATTGTTTTTACTTAAAGGCGGACAAAGGAAACACTGTGGTGATTCTTGACAAACAAGACTACTTTGACAGAAGTAATAAATTACTCCAAGAAGGACCGTACATCAACATGCCCAAGAACCCACTTCCCAGATTCGTGAATAACGTTAAAAATTGTTTAAAACAGTGCCCTTTACTTATACCTAAAAAAGATGTATCTAAATTCATAACTTCTAACCCGGTGTTACCGAAAATGTACTGTTTACCCAAAATTCATAAACCGGGCAAATCAATGAGACCTATTGTTAATAATATAGACTCCCCTACTTATAATTTATCTAAATGGTTAACTACGGAATTTAGTAAAATGCAACAAATTCATGATCAGTTCTCTATTAAAAACAGCTTGGAATTAGTAAATAAGATTAAAGATATTAAATTAAATAGTAATGAATTATTAGTGTCTTTTGATGTATGTGCTCTTTTTCCTAGTATTCCCATTGATGAGACTCTTAAATATTTAGAAAATTTTCTCTTGTTAAATAATATAGATCTAGGCAGAATTAATGAATACTTAAAATTAACTGAAACTTGCATGAACAATAACTTCTTTCAATTCAACTGTAATTTTTATAAACAACACTCTGGGACGGCTATGGGCAATTGTCTCTCCCCATTTATTGCGAACTTATTTATGAGCAACTTAGAATCAGAAATTAAAAAGGATTTTAAATATTTCCCCCGTGTTTGGTTTAGGTACGTTGACGATATTTTTGCCATCTTCAATACTAGTAAGTACGATATCAATAGTTTCCTGGTTGATCTCAACAGTAGATATCCATCCATTAAATTTACTCATGAATTAGAAACCGACAACAGTATTCCGTTTTTAGATCTCATGATCTACAGAAATAAAGACTCATTTGAATTTGACATTTATCGTAAACCGACGAACAACAACAGATATATAATGAGTCATTCCAATCACCCTTTAATGCGCAAACAAGCGACCTTCCAAAGTATGATACATCGACTGTTAACTATTCCACTTAACAAACAGCGTTTCGATAATGAACTTCATAATATAATTAATATAGCGAAATTAAACGGTTATCCTAAAGATATGGTTTTAAAAATTCTTAAAAGGAAAAAAGTTAAATTAAATTTGAGAAATAGTACGACAGTAATTGCGGACAATCATCAATTAAAATATATCGGTATAACGTATGATCCCATTCTTACTAAAGGTTTAGATAATATATTCAAAAATGTAAATTTAATTAAGGCCTTTAAAAACGACAATAGTATTAGTAAATTCTTAGGTAACCCTAAAGACAGCACTCCCACTTTAGAAAAGTCAGGTATTTACCAAATTAATTGCGGTACATGTGACAAACTATACATAGGACAAACCCGACGTCAAATTACTACAAGATGGAAAGAACACTTCTCGCATATTAAATTTTGTAGACCGGAAAAATCTAGTGTGGCTAACCATATTTTAGAAACCAACCATGACATCAGCATAAATAATTTAAGTTTGCTTAAAACAGTAAATAATAAACATCAACTAGATAGCTTCGAGAGTATTTACATAGCTAAAGGAGATACCCATAAACTCTTAAATTCAGACAACGGTCCTATTCCTTATTCAGCATTATTTGATCTTTTGTCTCGATAGTTTGTTTTCGGTGTGTTTTTTTGCTTTTATTTACAGATTGGTCATCGACGAAGACCCCGATTCCCTGGATGTTTGGATCTCAAGATTTCTGTTACCTGACCATTTCACATGTTTGGGTCTATGGTTTAGGTTATAGTTAATGATATCTATTATTATTATTTTTTTTTTACCTGAATTGTATTTAAATTAAGGATTTTGTGTTATATATTTAGTGTAGTGTTTGCTGAAGATGGGAGCTTTGCTCTCGAAATGAACATTCAATGAATAAATCTGTTGTGGTAAGAAGTAACTATGCTTTCTTGATTGTTACATCTGAAATGATTATCAGCACTTATATTTGAAATGCCTATCGGCAACCATATCTGGAATGCCTATCGGCGCCTATATTTGAAATGCCTATCGGCTTCTATATCTAAAATGCCTATCGGCACCTATTTTTAAAATGCCAATCAGCAACTATATCTGAAGTGCCTATCGGCACCTATATCTCAAATGCCTATCGGCACCTATTTTTGAAATGCCTATCGAAAACTACATCTGAAATGCCTATCAGCATTTATATTTGAAATGCCAATCGGCAACCACATCAGAAATGCCTATCGGCACCTATATCTGAAATGCCCTACGGCATTTATATCTGAAATGCCGATCGACACCTATATTTGAAATGCCTATCGGCACCTATATTTTAAATGCCTATCGGCAACTATATCTGATATGCCTATCGGCAGCTATATCTGAAATGCCTATCGGCACCTATTTTTGAAATGCCTATCGGAAACTACATCTAAAATGCCTATCGGCACCAATTTTTAAAATGCCAATCGGAAAGTATATCTAAAATGCCTATCGGCACCTATTTTTAAAATGCCAATCGGCAACTATATCTGAAATGCCTATCGGCACCTATATCTGAAATGCCTATCGGCACCAACTTTTGAAATGCCTATCGGAAACTCCATCTGAAATGCCTATCAGCACCTATATTTGAAATGCCTATCGGCAACCATATCTGGAATGCCTATCGGCACCTATATTTCAAATGCCTATCGGGTTCTATATCTGAAATGCCTATCGACACCTATTTTTAAAATGCCAATTGGCAACTATATCTGAAATGCCTATCGGTGCCTATTTTTGAAATGCCTATCGGAAACTACATCTAAAATGATTATCAGCACTTATATTTGAAATGCCTATCGGCAACCATATCTGGAATGCCTATCGGCACCTATATTTGAAATGCCTATCGGCTTCTATATCTGAAATGCCTATCGGCACCTATTTTTAAAATACCAATCGGCAACTATATCTGAAATGCCTATCGGCACCTATATCTGAAATGCCTATCGGCATATATTTTTGATATGCCTTTCGGAAACTACATCTGAAATGCCTATCTGCTCCTATATTCGAAATGCCTATCGGCAACCATATCTGAAATGCCTATCGACACCTATATTTGAAATACCTATCGGCTTCTATATCTGAAATGCCTATCGGCACCTGTTTTTAAAATGCCAATCGGCAACTATATCTGAAATGCCTATCGGCACCTATATCCGAAATGCCTATCGGCATCAATTTTTGAAATGCCTATCGGAAACTACATCTGAAATGCCTATCAGCACCTATATTTGAAATGCTTATCGGCAACCATATCTGAAATGCCTATCGACACCTATATTTGAAATCCCTATCGGCTTCTATATCTGAAATGCCTATCGGCACCTTTTTTTTTAAAATGCCAATCGGCCTTTATATCTGAAGTGCCTATCGACACCTATATCTGAAATGCCTATCGGCACCTATTTTTGAAATGCCTATCGAAAACTACATCTGAAATGCCTATCAGCACCTATATTTGAAATGCCTATCGGCAACCACATCAGAAATGCCTATCGGCACCTATATCTGAAATGCCTATCGGCACCTATTTTTGAAATGCCAATCTTTAAGTATATCTGAAATGCCTATCGGCACCTATATCTAAAATGCCTATCAGAACCTATTTTTGAAATGCCTATCGGAAACTACATCTGAAATGACTATCAGCACCTATATTTGAAATGCCTATCGGCAACCATATCTGAAATGCCTATCCACACCTATATTTGAAATACCTATCGGCTTCTACATCTAAAATGCCTATCGGCACCTATTTTTATAATGCCAATCGGTAAGTATATCTGAAATGCCTATCGGCACCTATATCTAAAATGCCTATCGGAACCTATTTTTGAAATGCCTATCGGAAACTACATCTGAAATGCCTATCAGCACCTATATTTGAAATGCCTATCGGCAACCATATCTGAAATGCCTATCGACACCTATATTTGAAATCCCTATCGGCTTCTATATCTGAAATGCCTATCGGCACCTATTTTTAAAATGCCAATCGGCAACTATATCTGAAATGCCAATCGGCACCTATATCTGAAATGCCTATCGACACCTATTTTTAAAATGCCAATTGGCAACTATATCTGAAATGCCTATCGGCACCTATATCTGAAATGCCTATCGGTACCTATTTTTAAAATACCAATCGGCAACTATATCTGAAATGCCTATCGGCACCTATATCTTAAATGCCTATCGGCACCTATTTTTGAAATGCCTATCGGAAACTCCATCTGAAATGCCTATCAGCACCTATATTTGAAATGCCTATCGGCAACCATATCTGGAATGCCTATCGGCACCTATATTTGAAATGCCTATCGGCAACCATATCTGGAATGCCTATTGGCACCTATATTTGAAATGCCTATCGGCTTCTATATCTGAAATGTCTATCGACACCTATTTTTAAAATGCCAATCGGCAACTATATCTGAAATGCCTATCGGCACCTATATCTGAAATGCCTATCGGCACCTATTTTTGAAATGCCTATCGGAAACTACATCTGAAATGCCTATCAGCACCTTTATTTGAAATGCTTATCGGCAACCATATCTGAAATAGCTATCGACTGAAATCCCTATCGGCTTCTATATCTGAAATGCCTATCGGCACCTATTTTTAAAATGCCAATCGGCAACTATATCTGAAATGCCAATTGGCACCTATATCTGAAATGCCTATCGGCACCTATTTTTGAAATGCCTATCGGAAACTACATCTGAAATGCCTATCAGCACCTATATTTGAAATGCCTATCGGCAATCATATCTGGAATGCCTATCGGCGCCTATATTTGAAATGCCTATCGGCTTCTATATCTAAAATGCCTATCGACACCTATTTTTAAAATGCCAATCGGCAACTATATCTGAAGTGCCTATCGGCACCTATATCTCAAATGCCTATCGGCACCTATTTTTGAAATGCCTATCGAAAACTACATCTGAAATGCCTATCAGCATTTATATTTGCAATGCCTATCGGCAACAACATCAGAAATGCCTATCGGCACCTATATCTGAAATGCCTTACGGCATTTATATCTGAAATGCCGATCGACACCTATATTTGAAATGCCTATCGGCACCTATATTTTAAATGCCTATCGGCAACTACATCTGATATGCCTATCGGCACCTATATCTGAAATGCCTATCGGCACCTATTTTTGAAATGCCTATCGGAAACAACATCTGAAATGACTATCAGCACCTATATTTGAAATACCTATCGGCTTCTATATCTAAAATGCCTATCGGCACCTATTTTTAAAATGCCAATCGGCAACTATATCTGAAATGCCTATCGGCACCTATATCTGAAATGCCTATCGGCACCAACTTTTGAAATGCCTATCGGAAACTCCATCTGAAATGCCTATCAGCACCTATATTTGAAATGCCTATCGGCAACCATATCTGGAATGCCTATCGGCACCTATATTTGAAATGCCTATCGGGTTCTATATCTGAAATGCCTATCGACACCTATTTTTAAAATGCCAATTGGCAACTATATCTGAAATGCCTATCGGCACCTATATCTGAAATGCCTATCGGTACCTATTTTTGAAATGCCTATCGGAAACTACATCTGAAATGATTATCAGCACTTATATTTGAAATGCCTATCGGCAACCATATCTGGAATGCCTATCGGCACCTATATTTGAAATGCCTATCGGCTTCTATATCTGAAATGCCTATCGGCACCTATTTTTAAAATACCAATCGGCAACTATATCTGAAATGCCTATCGGCACCTATATCTGAAATGCCTTTCGGCATATATTTTTGAAATGCCTTTCGGAAACTACATCTGAAATGCCTATCTGCTCCTATATTTGAAATGCCTATCGGCAACCATATCTGAAATGCCTATCGACACCTATATTTGAAATACCTATCGGCTTCTATATCTAAAATGCCTATCGGCACCTGTTTTTAGAATGCCAATCGGCAACTATATCTGAAATGCCTATCGGCACCTATATCCGAAATGCCTATCGGCATCAATTTTTGAAATGCCTATCGGAAACTACATCTGAAATGCCTATCAGCACCTATATTTGAAATGCCTATCGGCAACCATATCTGGAATGCCTATCGGCTCTTATATTTGAAATGCCTATCGGCTTCTATATCTGAAATGCCTATCGGCACCTATTTTTAAAATGCCAATCGACAACTATATCTGAAATGCCTATCGGCACCTATATCTGAAATGCCTATCGGCACTTATTTTTGAAATGCCTATCGGAAACTACATCTGAAATGCCTATCAGCACCTATATTTGAAATGCCTATCGGCAACCAATTTAGAAATGCCTATCGGCACCTATATCTGAAATGCCTTTCGGCATTTATATCTGAAATGCCTATCGGCACCTAAATTTGAAATGCCTATCCGCACCTATATTTTAAATGCCTATCGGCACCTATATCTGAAATGCCTATCGGCACCTATATTTGAAATGCCTATTGGCACCAATGTTTTAAATGCCTATCGGCACCTATATCTGAAATGCCTATCGGCACTTATTTTTTAAATGCCTATCGGAAACTTCATCTGAAATGCCTGCCGGCACCTATTTATAAAATACCAATCGGCAACTATATCTGAAATGCCCAGCGGCACCTATATCCGAAATGCCTATCGGCATAAATTTTTGAAATGCCTATCGGAAACTACATCTGAAATGCCTATCAGCACCTATATTTGAAATGCCTATCGGCAACCATATCTGGAATGCCTATCGGCTCTTATATTTGAAATGCCTATCGGCTTCTATATCTGAAATGCCTATCGGCACCTATTTTTAAAATGCCAATCGGCAACCATATCTGAAATGCCTATCTGCACCTATATCTGAAATGCCTATCAGCACCTATTTTTGAAATGCCTATCGGAAACTACATCTGAAATGCCTATCAGTACCTATATTTGAAATGCCTATCGGCTTCTATATCTGAAATGCCTATCGGCACCTATTTTTAAAAAACCAATCGGCAACTATATCTGAAATGCCTATCGGCACCTATATCTGAAATGCCTATCGGCATCTATTTTTGAACTGCCTATCGGAAACTACATCTGAAATGCCTATCAGCACCTATATTTGAAATGCCTATCGGCAACTAAATCAGAAATGCCTCTCGGCACCTATATCTGAAATGACTTTCGGCATTTATATATGAAATGCCTATCGGCACTTATATTTGAAATGCCTATCGGCACCTATATTTTAAATGCCTATCCGCAACTATATCTGATATGCCTATCGGCACCTATATCTGAAATGCCTATCGGCACCTATTTTTGAAATGCCTATCGGAAACTACATCTGAAATGCCTATCGGCACCTATTTTTAAAATGCCAATCGTCAACTATATCTGAAATGCCTATCGGCACCTATATCTGAAATGTCTATCGGCAACAATTTTTGAAATGCCTATCGGAAACTACATCTGAAATGCCTATCGGAAACTACATCTGAAATGCCTATCAGCACCTATATTTAAAATGCCTATCGGCAACCATATCTGAAATGCCTATCGACACCTATATTTGAAATACCTATCGGCTTCTATATCTGAAATGCCTAACAGCACCTATTTTTAAAATGCCTATCGGCACCTATATCTAAAATGCCTATCGGCACGTCTATTTTTGAAATGCCTATCGGCAACCAAATCAGAAATGCCTATCGGCACCTATATTTGAAATGTATATCGGCACCTATATCTAAAATGCCTATCGGCACCTATTTTTAAAATGCCAATCGGCTACTATATCTGATATGCCTATCGGCACCCATATTTGAAATTCCTATCGGCAACCATATCTGAAATGCCTATCGACACCTATATTAGAAATACCTATCGGCTTCTATATCTGAAATGCCTATCGGCACCTATTTTTAAAATGCCAATCGGCAACTATATCTGAAATGCCTATGGCACCTATATCTGAAATGCCTATCGGCACCTATTTTTGAAATGCCTATCGGAAACTACATCTGAAATGCCTATCAGCTCCTATATTTGAAATGCCTATCGGCAACCATATCTGGAATGCCTATCGGTACCTATATTTTAAATGCCTATCGGCTCCTATATCTGAAATGCCTATCGGCACCTATTTTTAAAATGCCAATCGGCAACTATATCTGAAATGCCTATCGGCACCTATATCTGAAATGCCTATCGGCACCTATTTTTGAAATGCCTATCGGAAACTACATCTGAAATGCCTATCAGCACCTATATTTGAAATGCCTATCGGCGGCCAGATCAGAAATGCCATCGGCACCTATATCTGAAATGCCTTTCGGCATTTATAATCTGAAATTCCTATCGGCACCTATATTTTAAATGCCTATCGGCACCTATATTTTAAATGCCTATCGGCAAATATATCTGATATGCCTATCGGCACCTATATCTGAAATGCCTATCGGCACCTATTTTTGAATTGCCTATCGGAAACTACAACTGAAATGCCTATCAGCACCTGTATTTGAAATGCCTATCGGCAACCATATCTGAAATGCCTATCGACACCTATATTTGAAATACCTATCGGCTTCTATATCTGAAATGCCTATTGGCACCTATTTTTAAAATGCCAATCGGCAACTATATTTGAAAAGCCTATCGGCACCTATATCTGAAATGCCTATCGGCACCTATTTTTGAAATGCCTATCGGAAACTACATCTGAAATGCCTATCAGCACCTATATTTGAAATGCCTATCGGCAACCATACCTGGAATGCCTATCGGCACCTATATTTGAAATGCCTATTTGCTTCTATATCTAAAATGCCTATCGGCACCTATTATTAAAATTCCAATCGGCAACTATATCTGAAATGCCTATCGGCACCTATATCTGAAATGCCTATCGGCACATATTTTTGAAATGCCTATCGGAAACTACATCTGAAATGCCTATCAGCACCTATATTTGAAATGCCTATCGGCAACCAAATCAGAAATGCTTATCGGCACCTATATTTGAAAAGCCTATCGGTAACTATATTTAAAATGCCTTTCGGCATTTATATCTGAAATGCCTATCGGCACCTATATTTAATATGCCTATCGGCACCTATATTTTAAATGCCTATCGGAAACTACATCTGAAATGCCTATCAGCTCCTATATTTGAAATGCCTATCGGCAACCATATCTGGAATACCTATCGGTACCTATATTTTAAATGCCTATCGGCTCCTATATCTGAAATGCCTATCGGCACCTATTTTTAAAATGCCAATCGGCAACTATATCTGAAATGCCTATCGGCACCTATATCTGAAATGCCTATCGGCACCTATTTTTGAAATGCCTATCGGAAACTACATCTGAAATGCCTATCAGCACCTATATTTGAAATGCCTATCGGCAGCCAGATCAGAAATGCCATCGGCACCTATATCTGAAATGCCTTTCGGCATTTATAATCTGAAATTCCTATCGGCACCTATATTTTAAATGCCTATCGGCACCTATATTTTAAATGCCTATCGGCAAATATATCTGATATGCCTATCGGCACCTATATCTGAAATGCCTATCGGCACCTATTTTTGAATTGCCTATCGGAAACTACAACTGAAATGCCTATCAGCACCTGTATTTGAAATGCCTATCGGCAACCATATCTGAAATGCCTATCGACACCTATATTTGAAATACCTATCGGCTTCTATATCTGAAATGCCTATTGGCACCTATTTTTAAAATGCCAATCGGCAACTATATTTGAAAAGCCTATCGGCACCTATATCTGAAATGCCTATCGGCACCTATTTTTGAAATGCCTATCGGAAACTACATCTGAAATGCCTATCAGCACCTATATTTGAAATTCCTATCGGCAACCATACCTGGAATGCCTATCGGCACCTATATTTGAAATGCCTATTTGCTTCTATATCTAAAATGCCTATCGGCACCTATTATTAAAATTCCAATCGGCAACTATATCTGAAATGCCTATCGGCACCTATATCTGAAATGCCTATCGGCACATATTTTAAAAATGCCTATCGGAAACTACATCTGAAATGCCTATCAGCACCTATATTTGAAATGCCTATCGGCAACCAAATCAGAAATGCCTATCGGCACCTATATTTGAAATGCCTATCGGTAACTATATTTGAAATGCCTTTCGGCATTTATATCTGAAATGCCTATCGGCACCAATATTTGATATGCCTATCGGCACCTATATTTTAAATGCCTATCGGCAACTATATCTGAAATCCCTATCGGCAACTATTTCTGAAGTGCCTATCGGCAACTACATCTGAAATGCCTATCGGCACCTATATCAGAAATGCCTATCGGCACCTATTTTTAAAATGCCAATCGGCAACTATATCTGAAATGCCTATCAGCACCTATATTTGAAATGCCTATCGGCAACAATATCTGAAATGCCTATCGACACCTATATTTGATATACCTATCGGCTTCTATATCTGAAATGCCTATCAGCACCCATATTTGAAATCCCTTACGGCACCTATATTTAAATGCCTATCGGCACCTATATTTAAAATGCCTATCGGCAACTATATCTGAAATGCCTATTGGCATCTATTTCTGAAATGCCTATCGGCAGCCAAATCAGAAATGCCTATCGGCACCTATATTTGAAATGCCTATCGGCACCTATATTTGAAATGTATATCGGGACCTATATCTGAAATGCCTATCGGCACCTATTTTTAAAATGCCAATCGGCAACTATATCTGAAATGCCTATCAGCACCCATATTTGAAATGCCTATCGGCAACCATATCTGAAATGCCTATCGACACCTATATTTGAAATACCTATCAGCATCTATATCTGAAATGCCTATCGGCACCTTTTTTTAAAATGCCAATCGACAACTATATCTGAAATGCCTATCGGCACCTATATCTGAAATGCCTATCGGCACCTATTTTTGAAATGCCTATCGGAAACTACATCTGAAATGCCTATCAGCACCTATATTTGAAATGCCTATCGGCACCTATTTTTAAAATGCCAATCGGCAAGTATATCTGAAATGCCTATCGGCACCTGTATCTAAATTGCCTATCGGCACCTTTTTTTGAAATGCCTATCGGAAACTACATCTGAAATGCCTATCAGCACCTATATTTGAAATGCCTATCGGCAACAATATCTGAAATGCCTACCGACACCTATATTTGAAATATCTATCGGCTTCTATATCTGAAATGCCTATCGGCACCTATTTTTTTAATGCCAATCGGCAACTATATCCGAAATGCCTATCGGCACCTATATCTGAAATGCCTATCGGAAACTGCATCTGAAATGCCTATCAGCACCTTTATTCGAAATGCCTATCGGCACCTATATCTGTAATGCCTATCAGCACCTATATTTGAAATGCCTATCGGCAACCAAATCAGAAATGCCTATCGGTACCTATATTTGAAATGCCTATCGGCACCTATATCTGAAATGCCTATAGGCACCTATTTTTAAAATGCCAATCGGCAACTATATCCGAAATGCCTTTCAGCACCCATATTTTAAATGCCTATCGGCAACCATATCTGAACTGCCTATCGACACCTATATTTGAAATACCTATCGGCTTCTATATCTGAAATGCCTATCGGCACCTATTTTTAAAATGCCAATCGGCAACTATATCTGAAATGCCTATCGGCACCTATTTTTAAAATGCCAATCGGCAACTATATCTGAAATGCCTATCGGCACCTATATCTGAAATGCCTATCGGCACCTATTTTTGAAATGCCTATCGGAAACTGCATCTGAAATTCCTATCAGCACCTATATTTGAAATGCCTATCGGCAACCAAATCAGAAATGCCTACCGGAACCTATATCTGAAATGCCTTTCGGCATTTATATATGAAATGCCTATCGGCACCTATATTTGAAATGCCTATCAGCACCTATATTTGAAATGCCTATCGGCAACCACATCAGAAATGCCTATCGGCACCTATATCTGAAATGCCTTTCGGCATTTATATCTGAAATGCCGGTCGACACCTATATTTGAAATGCCTATCGGCACATATATTTTAAATGCCTATCGGCAACTATATCTGATATGCCTATCGGCACCTATATCTGAAATGCCTATCGGCACCTATTTTTGAAATGCCTATCGGAAACTACATCTAAAATGCCTATCGGCACCTATTTTTAAAATGCCAATCGGTGAGTATATCTGAAATGCCTATCGTTACCTATATCTGAAATGCCTATCGGAACCTATTTTTGAAATGCCTATCGGAAACTACATCTGAAATGACTATCAGCACCTATATTTGAAATGCCTATCGGCAACCATATCTGAATTGCCTATCCACACCTATATTTGAAATACCTATCGGCTTCTATATCTGAAATGCCTATCGGCACCTATTTTTAAAATGCCAATCGGCAACTATATCTGAAATGCCTATCGGCACCTATATCTGAAATGCCTATCGGTACCTATTTTTGAAATGCCTATTGGAAACTACATCTGAAATGATTATCAGTGCTTATATTTGATATGCCTATCAGCAACCATATCTGGACGGCCTATCGGCATCTATATTTGAAATGCCTATCGGCTTCTATATCTGAAATGCCTATCGGCACCTATTTTTAAAATACCAATCGGCAACTATATCTGAAATGCCTATCAGCACCCATATCTGAAATGCCTATCGGCATATATTTTTGAAATGCCTTTCGGAAACTACATCTGAAATGCCTATCTGCTCCTATATTTGAAATGCCTATCGGCAACCATATCTGAAATGCCTATCGACACCTATATTTGAAATACCTATCGGCTTCTATATCTGAAATGCCTATCGGCACCTGTTTTTAAAATGCCAATCGGCAACTATATCTGAAATGCCTATCGGCACCTATATCCGAAATGCCTATCGGCATCAATTTTTGAAATGCCTATCGGAAACTACATCTAAAATGCCTATCAGCACCTATATTTGAAATGCCTATCAGCAACCATATCTGGAATGCCTATCGGCACCTATATTTGAAATGCCTATTGGCTTCTATATCTGAAATGCCTATCGGCACCTATTTTTAAAATGCCAATCGGCAACTATATCTGAAATGCCTATCGGCACCTATATCTGAAATGCCTATCGGCACCTATTTTTGAAATGCCTATCGGAAACTACATCTGAAATGCCTATCAGCACCTATATTTGAAATGCTTATCGGCAACCATATCTGAAATGCCTATCGACACCTATATTTGAAATCCCTATCGGCTTCTATATCTGAAATGCCTATCGGCACCTATTTTTAAAATGCCAATCGGCAACTATATCTGAAATGCCTATCGGCACCTATATCCGAAATGCCTATCGGCACCTATTTTTGAAATGCCTATCGGAAACTACTTCTGAAATGCCTATCAGCACCTATATTTGAAATGCCTATCGGCAACCATATCTGGAATGCCTATCGGCGCCTATATTTGAAATGCCTATCGGCTTCTATATCCAAAATGCCTATCGGCACCTATTTTTAAAATGCCAATCGGCATTTATATCTGAAGTGCCTATCGGCACCTATATCTCAAATGCCTATCGGCACCTATTTTTGAAATGCCTATCGAAAACTACATCTGAAATGACTATCAGCACCTATATTTGAAATGCCTATCGGCAACCATATCTGAAATGCCTATCCACACCTATATTTGAAATACCTATCGGCTTCTATATCTAAAATGCCTATCGGCACCTATTTTTAAAATGCCAATCGGTAAGTATATCTGAAATGCCTATCGGCACCTATATCTAAAATGCCTATCGGAACCTATTTTTGAAATGCCTATCGGAAACTACATCTGAAATGACTATCAGCACCTATATTTGAAATGCCTATCGGCAACCATATCTGAAATGCCTATCCACACCTATATTTGAAATACCTATCGGCTTCTATATCTAAAATGCCTATCGGCACCTATTTTTAAAATGCCAATCGGCAACTACATCTGAAATGCCTATCGGCTTATATATCTGAAATGCCTATCGGCACCTATTTTTAAAATGCCAATCAGCAACTATATCTGAAATGCCAATCGGCACCTATATCTGAAATGCCTATCGACACCTATTTTTAAAATGCCAATTGGCAACAATATCATAAATCCCTATCGGCACCTATATCTGAAATGCCTATCGGTACCTATTTTTGAAATGCCTATCGGAAACTACATCTGAAATGCCTATCAGCACCTATATTTGAAATGCCTATCGGCAACCATATCTGGAATGCCTATCGGCACCTATATTTGAAATGCCTATCGGCTTCTATATCTGAAATGCCTATCGGCACCTATTTTTAAAATACCAATCGGCAACTATATCTGAAATGCCTATGGGCACCTATATCTGAAATGCCTATCGGCACCTATTTTTGAAATGCCTATCGGAAACTACATCTGAAATGATTATCAGTGCTTATATTTGATATGCCTATCAGCAACCATATCTGGACGGCCTATCGGCATCTATATTTGAAATGCCTATCGGCTTCTATATCTGAAATGCCTATCGGCACCTATTTTTAAAATACCAATCGGCAACTATATCTGAAATGCCTATCAGCACCCATATCTGAAATGCCTATCGGCATATATTTTTGAAATGCCTTTCGGAAACTACATCTGAAATGCCTATCTGCTCCTATATTTGAAATGCCTATCGGCAACCATATCTGAAATGCCTATCGACACCTATATTTGAGATACCTATCGGCTTCTATATCTGAAATGCCTATCGGCACCTGTTTTTAAAATGCCAATCGGCAACTATATCTGAAATGCCTATCGGCACCTATATCCGAAATGCCTATCGGCATCAATTTTTGAAATGCCTATCGGAAACTACATCTAAAATGCCTATCAGCACCTATATTTGAAATGCCTATCAGCAACCATATCTGGAATGCCTATCGGCACCTATATTTGAAATGCCTATTGGCTTCTATATCTGAAATGCCTATCGGCACCTATTTTTAAAATGCCAATCGGCAACTATATCTGAAATGCCTATCGGCACCTATATCTGAAATGCCTATCGGCACCTATTTTTGAAATGCCTATCGGAAACTACATCTGAAATGCCTATCAGCACCTATATTTGAAATGCTTATCGGCAACCATATCTGAAATGCCTATCGACACCTATATTTGAAATCCCTATCGGCTTCTATATCTGAAATGCCTATCGGCACCTATTTTTAAAATGCCAATCGGCAACTATATCTGAAATGCCTATCGGCACCTATATCTGAAATGCCTATCGGCACCTATTTTTGAAATGCCTATCGGAAACTACTTCTGAAATGCCTATCAGCACCTATATTTGAAATGCCTATCGGCAACCATATCTGGAATGCCTATCGGCGCCTATATTTGAAATGCCTATCGGCTTCTATATCCAAAATGCCTATCGGCACCTATTTTTAAAATGCCAATCGGCATTTATATCTGAAGTGCCTATCGGCACCTATATCTCAAATGCCTATCGGCACCTATTTTTGAAATGCCTATCGAAAACTACATCTGAAATGACTATCAGCACCTATATTTGAAATGCCTATCGGCAACCATATCTGAAATGCCTATCCACACCTATATTTGAAATACCTATCGGCTTCTATATCTAAAATGCCTATCGGCACCTATTTTTAAAATGCCAATCGGTAAGTATATCTGAAATGCCTATCGGCACCTATATCTAAAATGCCTATCGGAACCTATTTTTGAAATGCCTATCGGAAACTACATCTGAAATGACTATCAGCACCTATATTTGAAATGCCTATCGGCAACCATATCTGAAATGCCTATCCACACCTATATTTGAAATACCTATCGGCTTCTATATCTAAAATGCCTATCGGCACCTATTTTTAAAATGCCAATCGGCAACTACATCTGAAATGCCTATCGGCTTATATATCTGAAATGCCTATCGGCACCTATTTTTAAAATGCCAATCAGCTACTATATCTGAAATGCCAATCGGCACCTATATCTGAAATGCCTATCGACACCTATTTTTAAAATGCCAATTGGCAACAATATCATAAATCCCTATCGGCACCTATATCTGAAATGCCTATCGGTACCTATTTTTGAAATGCCTATCGGAAACTACATCTGAAATGCCTATCAGCACCTATATTTGAAATGCCTATCGGCAACCATATCTGGAATGCCTATCGGCACCTATATTTGAAATGCCTATCGGCTTCTATATCTGAAATGCCTATCGGCACCTATTTTTAAAATACCAATCGGCAACTATATCTGAAATGCCTATGGGCACCTATATCTGAAATGCCTATCGGCACCTATTTTTGAAATGCCTATCGGAAACTACATCTGAAATGCCTATCAGCACCTATATTTGAAATGCCTATCGGCAACCATATCTGAAATGCCTATCGACACCTATATTTAAAATACCTATCGGCTTCTATATCTGAAATGCCTATCGGCACCTGTTTTTAAAATGCCAATCGGCAACTATATCTGAAATGCCTATCGGCACCTATATCCGATATGCCTATCGGCATCAATTTTTGAAATGCCTATCGGAAACTACATCTAAAATGCCTATCAGCACCTATATTTGAAATGCCTATCAGCAACCATATCTGGAATGCCTATCGGCACCTATATTTGAAATGCCTATCGGCTTCTATATCTGAAATGCCTATCGGCACCTATTTTTAAAATGCCAATCGGCAACTATATCTGTAATGCCTATCGGCACCTATATCTGAAATGCCTATCGGCACCTATTTTTGAAATGCCTATCGGAAACTACATCTGAAATGCCTATCAGCACCTATATTTGAAATGCTTATCGGCAACCATATCTGAAATGCCTATCGACACCTATATTTGAAATCCCTATCGGCTTCTATATCTGAAATGCCTATCGGCACCTATTTTTAAAATGCCAATCGGCAACTATATCTGAAATGCCTATCGGCACCTATATCTGAAATGCCTATCGGCACCTATTTTTGAAATGCCTATCGGAAACTACTTCTGAAATGCCTATCAGCACCTATATTTGAAATACATATCGGCAACCATATCTGGAATGCCTATCGGCGCCTATATTTGAAATGCCTATCGGCTTCTATATCTGAAATGCCTATCGGCACCTATTTTTAAAATGCCAATCGGCATTTATATCTGAAGTGCCTATCGGCACCTATATCTAAAATGCCTATCGGCAGCTATTTTTGAAATGCCTATCGAAAACTACATCAGAAATGCCTATCAGCACCTATATTTGAAATGCCTATCGGACACCACATCAGAAATGCCAATCGGCACCTATATCTGAAATGCCTTTCGGCTTTTATATCTGAAATGCCGATCGACACCTATATTTGAAATGCCTATCGGCACTTTTATTTTAAATGCCTATCGGCAACTATATCTGATAAGCCTATCGGCACCTATATCTGAAATGCCTATCGGCACCTATTTTTGAAATGCCAATCTTTAAGTATATCTGAAATGCCTATCGGCACCTATATCTAAAATGCCTATCGGAACCTATTTTTGAAATGCCTATCGGAAACTACATCTGAAATGACTATCAGCACCTATATTTGAAATGCCTATCGGAAACTATATCTGAAATGCCTATCCTCACCTATATTTGAAATACCTATCGGCTTCTATATCTAAAATGCCTATCGGCACCTATTTTTAAAATGCCAATCGGTAAGTATATCTGAAATGCCTATCGGCACCTATATCTAAAATGCCTATCGGAACCTATTTTTGAAATGCCTATCGGAAACTACATCTGAAATGACTATCAGCACCCATATTTGAAATGCCTATCGGCAACCATATCTGAAATGCCTATCCACACCTATATTTGAAATACCTATCGGCTTCTATATCTAAAATGCCTATCGGCACCTATTTTTAAAATGCCAATCGGCAACTATATCTGAAATGCCTATCGGCACCTATATCTGAAATGCCTATCGGTACCTATTTTTGAAATGCCTATCGGAAACTACATCTGAAATGATTATCAGCGCTTATATTTGATATGCCTATCGGCAACCATATCTGGAATGCCTATCGGCAACTATATTTGAAATGCCTATCGGCTTCTATATCTGAAATGCCTATCGGCACCTATTTTTAAAATACCAATCGGCAACTATATCTGAAATGCCTATCGGCACATATATCTGAAATGCCTATCGGCATATATTTTTGAAATGCCTTTCGGAAACTACATCTGAAATGCCTATCTGCTCCTATATTTGAAATGCTTATCGGCAACCATATCTGAAATGCCTATCGACACCTATATTTGAAATCCCTATCGGCTTCTATATCTGAAATGCCTATCGGCACCTTTTTTTTTAAAATGCCAATCGGCCTTTATATCTGAAGTGCCTATCGACACCTATATCTGAAATGCCTATCGGCACCTATTTTTGAAATGCCTATCGAAAACTACATCTGAAATGCCTATCAGCACCTATATTTGAAATGCCTATCGGCAACCACATCAGAAATGCCTATCAGCACCTAGATCTGAAATGCCTTTCGGCATTTATATCTGAAATGCCGGTCGACACCTATATTTGAAATGCTTATCGGCACTTTTATTTTAAATGCCTATCGGCAACTATATCTGATAAGCCTATCGGCACCTATATCTGAAATGCCTATCGGCACCTATTTTTGAAATGCCAATCTTTAAGTATATCTGAAATGTCTATCGGCACCTATATCTAAAATGCCTATCAGAACCTATTTTTGAAATGCCTATCGGAAACTACATCTGAAATGACAATCAGCACCTATATTTGAAATGCCTATCGGCAACCATATCTGAAATGCCTATCCACACCTATATTTGAAATACCTATCGGCTTCTACATCTAAAATGCCTATCGGCACCTATTTTTATAATGCCAATCGGTAAGTATATCTGAAATGCCTATCGGCACCTATATCTAAAATGCCTATCGGAACCTATTTTTGAAATGCCTATCGGAAACTACATCTGAAATGACTATCAGCACCTATATTTGAAATGCCTATCGGCAACCATATCTGAAATGCCTATCCACACCTATATTTGAAATACCTATCGGCTTCTATATCTAAAATGCCTATCGGCACCTATTTTTAAAATGCCAATCGGCAACTACATCTGAAATGCCGATCGGCTTATATATCTGAAATGCCTATCGGCACCTATTTTTAAAATGCCAATCGACAACTATACCTGAAATGCCAATCGGCACCTATATCTGAAATGCCTATCGGCACCTATTTTTGAAATGCCTATCGGAAACTACATCTGAAATGCCTATCAGCACCTATATTTGAAATGCCTATCGGCAACCATATCTGAAATGCCTATCGACACCTATATTTGAAATCCCTATCGGCTTCTATATCTGAAATGCCTATCGGCCCCTATTTTTAAAATGCCAATCGGCAACTATATCTGAAATGCCAATCGGCACCTATATCTGAAATGCCTATCGACACCTATTTTTAAAATGCCAATTGGCAACTATATCTGAAATGCCTATCGGCACCTATATCTGAAATGCCTATCGGTACCTATTTTTAAAATACCAATCGGCAACTATATCTGAAATGCCTATCGGCACCTATATCTGAAATGCCTATCGGCACCTATTTTTGAAATGCCTATCGGAAACTCCATCTGAAATGCCTATCAGCACCTATATTTGAAATGCCTATCGGCAACCATATCTGGAATGCCTATCGGCACCTATATTTGAAATGCCTATCGGCAACCAAATCAGAAATGCCTATCGGCACCTATATTTGAAATGCCTATCGGCTTCTATATCTGGAATGCCTATCGACACCTATTTTTAAAATGCCAATCGGCAACTATATCTGAAATGCCTATCGGCACCTATATCTGAAATGCCTATCGGCACCTATTTTTGAAATGCCTATCGGAAACTACATCTGAAATGCCTATCAGCACCTTTATTTGAAATGCTTATCGGCAACCATATCTGAAATAGCTATCGACTGAAATCCCTATCGGCTTCTATATCTGAAATGCCTATCGGCACCTATTTTTAAAATGCCAATCGGCAACTATATCTGAAATGCCAATTGGCACCTATATCTGAAATGCCTATCGGCACCTATTTTTGAAATGCCTATCGGAAACTACATCTGAAATGCCTATCAGCACCTATATTTGAAATGCCTATCGGCAATCATATCTGGAATGCCTATCGGCGCCTATATTTGAAATGCCTATCGGCTTCTATATCTAAAATGCCTATCGACACCTATTTTTAAAATGCCAATCGGCAACTATATCTGAAGTGCCTATCGGCACCTATATCTCAAATGCCTATCGGCACCTATTTTTGAAATGCCTATCGAAAACTACATCTGAAATGCCTATCAGCATTTATATTTGCAATGCCTATCGGCAACCACATCAGAAATGCCTATCGGCACCTATATCTGAAATGCCTTACGGCATTTATATCTGAAATGCCGATCGACACCTATATTTGAAATGCCTATCGGCACCTATATTTTAAATGCCTATCGGCAACTACATCTGATATGCCTATCGGCACCTATATCTGAAATGCCTATCGGCACCTATTTTTGAAATGCCTATCGGAAACAACATCTGAAATGACTATCAGCACCTATATTTGAAATACCTATCGGCTTCTATATCTAAAATGCCTATCGGCACCTATTTTTAAAATGCCAATCGGCAACTATATCTGAAATGCCTATCGGCACCTATATCTGAAATGCCTATCGGCACCAACTTTTGAAATGCCTATCGGAAACTCCATCTGAAATGCCTATCAGCACCTATATTTGAAATGCCTATCGGCAACCATATCTGGAATGCCTATCGGCACCTATATTTGAAATGCCTATCGGGTTCTATATCTGAAATGCCTATCGACACCTATTTTTAAAATGCCAATTGGCAACTATATCTGAAATGCCTATCGGCACCTATATCTGAAATGCCTATCGGTACCTATTTTTGAAATGCCTATCGGAAACTACATCTGAAATGATTATCAGCACTTATATTTGAAATGCCTATCGGCAACCATATCTGGAATGCCTATCGGCACCTATATTTGAAATGCCTATCGGCTTCTATATCTGAAATGCCTATCGGCACCTATTTTTAAAATACCAATCGGCAACTATATCTGAAATGCCTATCGGCACCTATATCTGAAATGCCTTTCGGCATATATTTTTGAAATGCCTTTCGGAAACTACATCTGAAATGCCTATCTGCTCCTATATTTGAAATGCCTATCGGCAACCATATCTGAAATGCCTATCGACACCTATATTTGAAATACCTATCGGCTTCTATATCTAAAATGCCTATCGGCACCTGTTTTTAGAATGCCAATCGGCAACTATATCTGAAATGCCTATCGGCACCTATATCCGAAATGCCTATCGGCATCAATTTTGGAAATGCCTATCGGAAACTACATCTGAAATGCCTATCAGCACCTATATTTGAAATGCCTATCGGCAACCATATCTGGAATGCCTATCGGCTCTTATATTTGAAATGCCTATCGGCTTCTATATCTGAAATGCCTATCGGCACCTATTTTTAAAATGCCAATCGACAACTATATCTGAAATGCCTATCGGCACCTATATCTGAAATGCCTATCGGCACTTATTTTTGAAATGCCTATCGGAAACTACATCTGAAATGCCTATCAGCACCTATATTTGAAATGCCTATCGGCAACCAATTTAGAAATGCCTATCGGCACCTATATCTGAAATGCCTTTCGGCATTTATATCTGAAATGCATATCGGCACCTAAATTTGAAATGCCTATCCGCACCTATATTTTAAATGCCTATCGGCACCTATATCTGAAATGCCTATCGGCACCTATATTTGAAATGCCTATTGGCACCAATGTTTTAAATGCCTATCGGCACCTATATCTGAAATGCCTATCGGCACTTATTTTTGAAATGCCTATCGGAAACTTCATCTGAAATGCCTGCCGGCACCTATTTATAAAATACCAATCGGCAACTATATCTGAAATGCCCAGCGGCACCTATATCCGAAAAGCCTATCGGCATAAATTTTTGAAATGCCTATCGGAAACTACATCTGAAATGCCTATCAGCACCTATATTTGAAATGCCTATCGGCAACCATATCTGGAATGCCTATCGGCTCTTATATTTGAAATGCCTATCGGCTTCTATATCTGAAATGCCTATCGGCACCTATTTTTAAAATGCCAATCGGCAACCATATCTGAAATGCCTATCTGCACCTATATCTGAAATGCCTATCAGCACCTATTTTTGAAATGCCTATCGGAAACTACATCTGAAATGCCTATCAGTACCTATATTTGAAATGCCTATCGGCTTCTATATCTGAAATGCCTATCGGCACCTATTTTTAAAAAACCAATCGGCAACTATATCTGAAATGCCTATCGGCACCTATATCTGAAATGCCTATCGGCATCTATTTTTGAACTGCCTATCGGAAACTACATCTGAAATGCCTATCAGCACCTATATTTGAAATGCCTATCGGCAACTAAATCAGAAATGCCTTTCGGCACCTATATCTGAAATGACTTTCGGCATTTATATATGAAATGCCTATCGGCACTTATATTTGAAATGCCTATCGGCACCTATATTTTAAATGCCTATCCGCAACTATATCTGATATGCCTATCGGCACCTATATCTGAAATGCCTATCGGCACCTATTTTTGAAATGCCTATCGGAAACTACATCTGAAATGCCTATCGGCACCTATTTTTAAAATGCCAATCGTCAACTATATCTGAAATGCCTATCGGCACCTATATCTAAAATGCCTATCGGCACCTATTTTTAAAATGCCAATCGGCAACTATATCTGATATGCCTATCGGCACCCATATTTGAAATTCCTATCGGCAACCATATCTGAAATGCCTATCGACACCTATATTAGAAATACCTATCGGCTTCTATATCTGAAATGCCTATCGGCACCTATTTTTAAAATGCCAATAGGCAACTATATCTGAAATGCCTATGGCACCTATATCTGAAATGCCTATCGGCACCTATTTTTGAAATACCTATCGGAAACTACATCTGAAATGCCTATCAGCTCCTATATTTGAAATGCCTATCGGCAACCATATCTGGAATGCCTATCGGTACCTATATTTTAAATGCCTATCGGCTCCTATATCTGAAATGCCTATCGGCACCTATTTTTAAAATGCCAATCGGCAACTATATCTGAAATGCCTATCGGCACCTATATCTGAAATGCCTATCGGCACCTATTTTTGAAATGCCTATCGGAAACTACATCTGAAATGCCTATCAGCACCTATATTTGAAATGCCTATCGGCAGCCAGATCAGAAATGCCATCGGCACCTATATCTGAAATGCCTTTCGGCATTTATAATCTGAAATTCCTATCGGCACCTATATTTTAAATGCCTATCGGCACCTATATTTTAAATGCCTATCGGCAAATATATCTGATATGCCTATCGGCACCTATATCTGAAATGCCTATCGGCACCTATTTTTGAATTGCCTATCGGAAACTACAACTGAAATGCCTATCAGCACCTGTATTTGAAATGCCTATCGGCAACCATATCTGAAATGCCTATCGACACCTATATTTGAAATACCTATCGGCTTCTATATCTGAAATGCCTATTGGCACCTATTTTTAAAATGCCAATCGGCAACTATATTTGAAAAGCCTATCGGCACCTATATCTAAAATGCCTATCGGCACCTATTTTTGAAATGCCTATCGGAAACTACATCTGAAATGCCTATCAGCACCTATATTTGAAATGCCTATCGGCAACCATACCTGGAATGCCTATCGGCACCTATATTTGAAATGCCTATTTGCTTCTATATCTAAAATGCCTATCGGCACCTATTATTAAAATTCCAATCGGCAACTATATCTGAAATGCCTATCGGCACCAATATATGAAATGCCTATCGGCACATATTTTTGAAATGCCTATCGGAAACTACATCTGAAATGCCTATCAGCACCTATATTTGAAATGCCTATCGGCAACCAAATCAGAAATGCCTATCGGCACCTATATTTGAAATGCCTATCGGTAACTATATTTGAAATGCCTTTCGGCATTTATATCTGAAATGCCTATCGGCACCTATATTTAATATGCCTATCGGCACCTATATTTTAAATGCCTATCGGAAACTACATCTGAAATGCCTATCAGCTCCTATATTTGAAATGCCTATCGGCAACCATATCTGGAATGCCTATCGGTACCTATATTTTAAATGCCTATCGGCTCCTATATCTGAAATGCCTATCGGCACCTATTTTTAAAATGCCAATCGGCAACTATATCTGAAATGCCTATCGGCACCTATATCTGAAATGCCTATCGGCACCTATTTTTGAAATGCCTATCGGAAACTACATCTGAAATGCCTATCAGCACCTATATTTGAAATGCCTATCGGCAGCCAGATCAGAAATGCCATCGGCACCTATATCTGAAATGCCTTTCGGCATTTATAATCTGAAATTCCTATCAGCACCTATATTTTAAATGCCTATCGGCACCTATATTTTAAATGCCTATCGGCAAATATATCTGATATGCCTATCGGCACCTATATCTGAAATGCCTATCGGCACCTATTTTTGAATTGCCTATCGGAAACTACAACTGAAATGCCTATCAGCACCTGTATTTGAAATGCCTATCGGCAACCATATCTGAAATGCCTATCGACACCTATATTTGAAATACCTATCGGCTTCTATATCTGAAATGCCTATTGGTACCTATTTTTAAAATGCCAATCGGCAACTATATTTGAAAAGCCTATCGGCACCTATATCTGAAATGCCTATCGGCACCTATTTTTGAAATGCCTATCGGAAACTACATCTGAAATGCCTATCAGCACCTATATTTGAAATGCCTATCGGCAACCATACCTGGAATGCCTATCGGCACCTATATTTGAAATGCCTATTTGCTTCTATATCTAAAATGCCTATCGGCACCTATTATTAAAATTCCAATCGGCAACTATATCTGAAATGCCTATCGGCACCTATATCTGAAATGCCTATCTGCACATATTTTTGAAATGCCTATCGGCAACTACATCTGAAATGCCTATCAGCTCCTATATTTGAAATGCCTATCCGCAACCAAATCAGAAATGCCTATCGGCACCTATATTTTAAATGCCTATCGGCAACTATATCTGAAATGCCTATCGGCATATATTTCTGAAATGCCTATCGGCAACTATATCTGAAATGCCTATCAGCACCTATATTTGAAATGCCTATCGGCAACCAAATCAGAAATGCCTATCGGCACCTATATTTGAAATGCCTATCGGCACCTATATCTGAAATGCCTATCAGCACTTATATTTGAAATGCCTATCGGCAACTATATTTGAAATGCCTTTCGGCATTTATATCTGAAATGCCTATCGGCACCAATATTTGATATGCCTATCGGCACCTATATTTTAAATGCCCATCGGCAACTATATCTGAAATCCCTATCGGCAACTATTTCTGAAGTGCCTATCGGCAACTACATCTGAAATGCCTATCGGCACCTATATCAGAAATGCCTATCGGCACCTATTTTTAAAATGCCAATCGGCAACTATATCTGAAATGCCTATCAGCACCTATATTTGAAATGCCTATCGGCAACAATATCTGAAATGCCTATCGACACCTATATTTGATATACCTATCGGCTTCTATATCTGAAATGCCTATCAGCACCCATATTTGAAATCCCTTACGGCACCTATATTTAAATGCCTATCGGCACCTATATTTAAAATGCCTATCGGCAACTATATCTGAAATGCCTATTGGCATCTATTTCTGAAATGCCTATCGGCAGCCAAATCAGAAATGCCTATCGGCACCTATATTTGAAATGCCTATCGGCACCTATATTTGAAATGTATATCGGCACCTATATCTGAAATGCCTATCGGCACCTATTTTTAAAATGCCAATCGGCAACTATATCTGAAATGCCTATCAGCACCCATATTGAAATGCCTATCGGCAACAATATCTGAAATGCCTACCGACACCTATATTTGAAATATCTATCGGCTTCTATATCTGAAATGCCTATCGGCACCTATTTTTTTAATGCCAATCGGCAACTATATCCGAAATGCCTATCGGCACCTATATCTGAAATGCCTATCTGCACCTATTTTTGAAATGCCTATCGGAAACTGCATCTGAAATGCCTATCAGCACCTTTATTCGAAATGCCTATCGGCACCTATATCTGTAATGCCTATCAGCACCTATATTTGAAATGCCTATCGGCAACCAAATCAGAAATGCCTATCGGTACCTATATTTGAAATGCCTATCGGCACCTATATCTGAAATGCCTATAGGCACCTATTTTTAAAATGCCAATCGGCAACTATATCCGAAATGCCTTTCAGCACCCATATTTTAAATGCCTATCGGCAACCATATCTGAACTGCCTATCGAAACCTATATTTGAAATACCTATCGGCTTCTATATCTGAAATGCCTATCGGCACCTATTTTTAAAATGCCAATCGGCAACTATATCTGAAATGCCTATCGGCACCTATATCTGAAATGCCTATCGGTACTCATTTTTGAAATGCCTATCGGAAACTACATCTGAAATGATTATCAGCGCTTATATTTGATATGCCTATCGGCAACCATATCTGGAATGCCTATCGGCAACTATATTTGAAATGCCTATCGGCTTCTATATCTGAAATGCCTATCGGCACCTATTTTTAAAATACCAATCGGCAACTATATCTGAAATGCCGGTCGACACCTATATTTGAAATGCCTATCGGCACATATATTTTAAATGCCTATCGGCAACTATATCTGATATGCCTATCGGCACCTATATCTGAAATGCCTATCGGCACCTATTTTTGATATGCCTATCGGAAACTGCATCTAAAATGCCTATCGGCACCTATTTTTAAAATGCCAATCGGTAAGTATATCTGAAATGCCTATCGGCACCTATATCTGAAATACCTATCGGAACCTATTTTTGAAATGCCTATCGGAAACTACATCTGAAATGACTATCAGCACCTATATTTGAAATGCCTATCGGCAACCATATCTGAAATGCCTATCCACACCTATATTTGAAATACCTATCGGCTTCTATATCTGAAATGCCTATCGGCACCTATTTTTAAAATGCCAATCGGCAACTATATCTGAAATGCCTATCGGCACCTATATCTGAAATGCCTATCGGTACTCATTTTTGAAATGCCTATCGGAAACTACATCTGAAATGATTATCAGCGCTTATATTTGATATGCCTATCGGCAACCATATCTGGAATGCCTATCGGCAACTATATTTGAAATGCCTATCGGCTTCTATATCTGAAATGCCTATCGGCACCTATTTTTAAAATACCAATCGGCAACTATATCTGAAATGCCTATCGGCACCTATATCTGAAATGCCTATCGGCATATATTTTTGAAATGCCTTTCGGAAACTACATCTGAAATGCCTATCTGCTCCTATATTTGAAATGCCTATCGGCAACCATATCTGAAATGCCTATCGACACCTATATTTGAAGTACCTATCGGCTTCTATATCTGAAATGCCTATCGGCACCTGTTTTTAAAATGCCAATCGGCAACTATATCTGAAATGCCTATCGGCACCTATATCCGAAATGCCTATCGGCATCAATTTTTGAAATGCCTATAGGAAACTACATCTAAAATGCCTATCAGCACCTATATTTGAAATGCCTATCGGCAACCATATCTGGAATGCCTATCGGCACCTATATTTGAAATGCCTATCGGCTTCTATATCTGAAATGCCTATCGGCACCTATTTTTAAAATGCCAATCGGCAACTATATCTGAAATGCCTATCGGCACCTATATCTGAAATGCCTATCGGCACCTATTTTTGAAATGCCTATCGGAAACTACATCTGAAATGCCTATCAGCACCTATATTTGAAATGCTTATCGGCAACCATATCTGAAATGCCTATCGACACCTATAATTGAAATCCCTATCGGCTTCTATATCTGAAATGCCTATCGGCACCTATTTTTAAAATGCCAATCGGCAACTATATCTGAAATGCCTATCGGCACCTATATCTGAGATGCCTATCGGCACCTATTTTTGAAATGCCTATCGGAAACTACATCTGAAATGCCTATCAGCACCTATATTTGAAATGCCTATCGGCAACCATATCTGGAATGCCTATCGGCGCCTATATTTGAAAAGCCTATCGGCTTCTATATCTGAAATGCCTATCGGCACCTATTTTTAAAATGCCAATCGGCATTTATATCTGAAGTGCCTATCGGCACCTATATCTGAAATGCCTATCGGCACCTATTTTTGAAATGCCTATCGAAAACTACATCTGAAATGCCTATCAGCACCTATATTTGAAATGCCTATCGGCAACCACATCAGAAATGCCTATCGGCACCTATATCTGAAATGCCTTTCGGCATTTATATCTGAAATGCCGATCGACACCTATATTTGAAATGCCTATCGGCACTTTTATTTTAAATGCCTATCGGCAACTATATCTGATAAGCCTATCGGCACCTATATCTGAAATGTCTATCGAAACCTATTTTTGAAATGCCAATCTTTAAGTATATCTGAAATGCCTATCGGCACCTATATCTAAAATGCCTATCAGGACCTATTTTTGAAATGCCTATCGGAAACTACATCTGAAATGACTATCAGCACCTATATTTGAAATGCCTATCGGCAACCATATCTGAAATGCCTATCCACACCTATATTTGAAATACCTATCGGCTTCTATATCTAAAATGCCTATCGGCACCTATTTTTAAAATGCCAATTGGCAACTATATCTGAAATGCCTATCGGCACCTATATCTGAAATGCCTATCGACACCTATTTTTAAAATGCCAATTGGCAACTATATCTGAAATGCCTATCGGTACCTATATCTGAAATGCCTATCGGTACCTATTTTTGAAATGCCTATCGGAAACTACATCTGAAATGATTATCAGCACTTATATTTGAAATGCCTATCGGCAACCATATCTGGAATGCCTATCGGCGCCTATATTTGAAATGCCTATCGGCTTCTATATCTAAAATGCCTATCGGCACCTATTTTTAAAATGCCAATCAGCAACTATATCTGAAGTGCCTATCGGCACCTATATCTCAAATGCCTATCGGCACCTATTTTTGAAATGCCTATCGGAAACTACATCTGAAATGACTATCAGCACCTATATTTGAAATGCCTATCGGCAACTATATCTGAAATGCCTTTCCACACCTATATTTGAAATACCTATCGGCTTCTATATCTAAAATGCCTATCGGCACCTATTTTTAAAATGCCAATCGGCAACTACATCTGAAATGCCTATCGGCTTATATATCTGAAATGCCTATCGGCACCTATTTTTAAAATGTCAATCGGCAACTATATCTGAAATGCCAATCGGCACCTATATCTGAAATGCCTATCGACACCTATTTTTAAAATGCCAATTGGCAACTATATCTGAAATGCCTATCGGCACCTATATCTGAAATGCCTATCGGCACCTATTTTTGAAATGCCTATCGAAAACTACATCTGAAATGCCTATCAGCATTTATATTTGAAATGCCGATCGGCAACCACATCAGAAATGCCTATCGGCACCTATATCTGAAATGCCCTACGGCATTTATATCTGAAATGCCGATCGACACCTATATTTGAAATGCCTATCGGCACCTATATTTTAAATGCCTATCGGCAACTATATCTGATATGCCTATCGGCAGCTATATCTGAAATGCCTATCGGCACCTATTTTTGAAATGCCTATCGGAAACTACATCTAAAATGCCTATCGGCACCTATTTTTAAAATGCCAATCGGAAAGTATATCTGAAATGCCTATCGGCACCTATAAATGGAATGCCTATCGGAACCTATTTTTGAAATGCCTATCGGAAACAACATCTGAAATGACTATCAGCACCTATATTTGAAATGCCTATCGGCAATCATATCTGAGATGCCTATCCACACCTGTATTTGAAATACCTATCGGCTTCTATATCTAAAATGCCTATCGGCACCTATTTTTAAAATGCCAATCGGCAACTATATCTGAAATGCCTATCGGCACTTATATCTGAAATGCCTATCGGCACCTATATCTGAAATGCCTATCGGTACCTATTTTTGAAATGCCTATCGGAAACTACATCTAAAATGATTATCAGCACTTATATTTGAAATGCCTATCGGCAACCATATCTGGAATGCCTATCGGCACCTATATTTGAAATGCCTATCGGCTTCTATATCTGAAATGCCTATCGGCACCTATTTTTAAAATACCAATCGGCAACTATATCTGAAATGCCTATCGGCACCTATATCTGAAATGCCTATCGGCATATATTTTTGATATGCCTTTCGGAAACTACATCTGAAATGCCTATCTGCTCCTATATTTGAAATGCCTATCGGCAACCATATCTGAAATGCCTATCGACACCTATATTTGAAATACCTATCGGCTTCTATATCTGAAATGCCTATCGGCACCTGTTTTTAAAATGCCAATCGGCAACTATATCTGAAATGCCTATCGGCACCTATATCCGAAATGCCTATCGGCATCAATTTTTGAAATGCCTATCGGAAACTACATCTGAAATGCCTATCAGCACCTATATTTGAAATGCTTATCGGCAACCATATCTGAAATGCCTATCGACACCTATATTTGAAATCCCTATCGGCTTCTATATCTGAAATGCCTATCGGCACCTTTTTTTTTAAAATGCCAATCGGCCTTTATATCTGAAGTGCCTATCGACACCTATATCTGAAATGCCTATCGGCACCTATTTTTGAAATGCCTATCGAAAACTACATCTGAAATGCCTATCAGCCCCTATATTTGAAATGCCTATCGGCAACCACATCAGAAATGCCTATCGGCACCTATATCTGAAATGCCTTTCGGCTTTTATATCTGAAATGCCGGTCGACACCTATATTTGAAATGCCTATCGGCACTTTTATTTTAAATGCCTTTCGGCAACTATATCTGATAAGCCTATCGGCACCTATATCTGAAATGCCTATCGGAACCTATTTTTGAAATGCCAATCGGTAAGTATATCTGAAATGCCTATCGGCACCTATATCTAAAATGCCTATCGGAACCTATTTTTGAAATGCCTATCGGAAACTACATCTGAAATGACTATCAGCACCTATATTTGAAATGCCTATCGGCAACCATATCTGAAATGCCTATCCACACCTATATTTGAAATACCTATCGGCTTCTATATCTAAAATGCCTATAGGCACCTATTTTTAAAATGCCAATCGGTAAGTATATCTGAAATGCCTATCGGCACCTATATCTAAAATGCCTATCGGAACCTATTTTTGAAATGCCTATCGGAAACTACATCTGAAATGACTATCAGCACCTATATTTGAAATGCCTATCGGCAACCATATCTGAAATGCCTATCCACACCTATATTTGAAATACCTATCGGCTTCTACATCTAAAATGCCTATCGGCACCTATTTTTAAAATGCCAATCGGTAAGTATATCTGAAATGCCTATCGGCACCTATATCTAAAATGCCTATCGGAACCTATTTTTGAAATGCCTATCGGAAACTACATCTGAAATGACTATCAGCACCTATATTTGAAATGCCTATCAGCAACCATATCTGAAATGCCTATCCACACCTATATTTGAAATACCTATCGGCTTCTATATCTAAAATGCCTATAGGCACCTAGTTTTAAAATGCCAATCGGCAACTACATCTGAAATTCCTATCGGCTTATATATCTGAAATGCCAATCGGCACCTATATCTGAAATGCCTATCGGCACCTATTTTTGAAATGCCTATCGGAAACTACATCTGAAATGCCTATCAGCACCTATATTTGAAATGCCTATCGGCAACCATATCTGAAATGCCTATCGACACCTATATTTAAAATCCCTATCGGCTTCTATATCTGAAATGCCTATCGGCACCTATTTTTAAAATGCCAATCGGCAACTATATCTGAAATGCCAATCGGCACCTATATCTGAAATGCCTATCGACACCTATTTTTAAATTGCCAATTGGCAACTATATCTGAAATGCCTATCGGCACCTATATCTGAAATGCCTATCAGTACCTATTTTTAAAATGCCAATTGGCAACTACATCTGAAATGCCTATCGGCACCTATATCTGAAATGCCTATCGGCACCTATTTTTGAAATGCCTATCGAAAACTACATCTGAAATGCCTATCAGCATTTATATTTGAAATGCCGATCGGCAACCACATCAGAAATGCCTATCGGCACCTATATCTGAAATGCCCTACGGCATTTATATCTGAAATGCCGATCGACACCTATATTTGAAATGCCTATCGGCACCTATATTTTAAATGCCTATCGGCAACTATATCTGATATGCCTATCGGCAGCTATATCTGAAATGCCTATCGGCACCTATTTTTGAAATGCCTATCGGAAACTACATCTAAAATGCCTATCGGCACCTATTTTTAAAATGCCAATCGGAAAGTATATCTGAAATGCCTATCGGCACCTATAAATGGAATGCCTATTTGAACCTATTTTTGAAATGCCTATCGGAAACAACATCTGAAATGACTATCAGCACCTATATTTGAAATGCCTATCGGCAATCATATCTGAGATGCCTATCCACACCTGTATTTGAAATACCTATCGGCTTCTATATCTAAAATGCCTATCGGCACCTATTTTTAAAATGCCAATCGGCAACTATATCTGAAATGCCTATCGGCACTTATATCTGAAATGCCTATCGGCACCTATATCTGAAATGCCTATCGGTACCTATTTTTGAAATGCCTATCGGAAACTACATCTAAAATGATTATCAGCACTTATATTTGAAATGCCTATCGGCAACCATATCTGGAATGCCTATCGGCACCTATATTTGAAATGCCTATCGGCTTCTATATCTGAAATGCCTATCGGGACCTATTTTTAAAATACCAATCGGCAACTATATCTGAAATGCCTATCGGCACCTATATCTGAAATGCCTATCGGCATATATTTTTGATATGCCTTTCGCAAACTACATCTGAAATGCCTATCTGCTCCTATATTTGAAATGCCTATCGGCAACCATATCTGAAATGCCTATCGACACCTATATTTGAAATACTTATCGGCTTCTATATCTGAAATGCCTATCGGCACCTGTTTTTAAAATGCCAATCGGCAACTATATCTGAAATGCCTATCGTTACCTATATCCGAAATGCCTATCGGCATCAATTTTTGAAATGCCTATCGGAAACTACATCTGAAATGCCTATCAGCACCTATATTTGAAATGCTTATCGGCAACCATATCTGAAATGCCTATCGATACCTATATTTGAAATCCCTATCGGCTTCTATATCTGAAATGCCTATCGGCACCTTTTTTTTTAAAATGCCAATCGGCCTTTATATCTGAAGTGCCTATCGACACCTATATCTGAAATGCCTATCGGCACCTATTTTTGAAATGCCTATCGAAAACTACATCTGAAATGCCTATCAGCACCTATATTTGAAATGCCTATCGGCAACCACATCAGAAATGCCTATCGGCACCTATATCTGAAATGCCTTTCGGCTTTTATATCTGAAATGCCGGTCGACACCTATATTTGAAATGCCTATCGGCACTTTTATTTTAAATGCCTTTCGGCAACTATATCTGATAAGCCTATCGGCACCTATATCTGAAATGCCTATCGGAACCTATTTTTGAAATGCCAATCGGTAAGTATATCTGAAATGCCTATCGGCACCTATATCTAAAATGCCTATCGGAACCTATTTTTGAAATGCCTATCGGAAACTACATCTGAAATGACTATCAGCACCTATATTTGAAATGCCTATCGGCAACCATATCTGAAATGCCTATCCACACCTATATTTGAAATACCTATCGGCTTCTACATCTAAAATGCCTATCGGCACCTATTTTTAAAATGCCAATCGGTAAGTATATCTGAAATGCCTATCGGCACCTATATCTAAAATGCCTATCGGAACCTATTTTTGAAATGCCTATCGGAAACTAAATCTGAAATGACTATCAGCACCTATATTTGAAATGCCTATCAGCAACCATATCTGAAATGCCTATCCACACCTATATTTGAAATACCTATCGGCTTCTATATCTAAAATGCCTATAGGCACCTATTTTTAAAATGCCAATCGGCAACTACATCTGAAATTCCTATCGGCTTATATATCTGAAATGCCAATCGGCACCTATATCTGAAATGCCTATCGGCACCTATTTTTGAAATGCCTATCGGAAACTACATCTGAAATGCCTATCAGCACCTATATTTGAAATGCCTATCGGCAACCATATCTGAAATGCCTATCGACACCTATATTTGAAATCCCTATCGGCTTCTATATCTGAAATGCCTATCGGCACCTATTTTTAAAATGCCAATCGGCAACTATATCTGAAATGCCAATCGGCACCTATATCTGAAATGCCTATCGACACCTATTTTTAAATTGCCAATTGGCAACTATATCTGAAATGCCTATCGGCACCTATATCTGAAATGCCTATCAGTACCTATTTTTAAAATACCAATCGGCAACTATATCTGAAATGCCTATCGGCACCTATATCTGAAATGCCTATCGGCACCTATTTTTGAAATGCCTATCGGAAACTCCATCTGAAATGCCTATCAGCACCTATATTTGAAATGCCTATCGGCAACCATATCTAGAATGCCTATCGGCACCTATATTTGAAATGCCTATCGGCAACCATATCTGGAATGCCTATCGGCACCTATATTTGAAATGCCTATCGGCTTCTATATCTGAAATGCCTATCGACACCTATTTTTAAAATGCCAATCGGCAACTATATCTGAAATGCCTATCGGCTCCTATATCTGAAATGCCTATCGGCACCTATTTTTGAAATGCCTATAGGAAACTACATCTGAAATGCCTATCAGCACCTTTATTTGAAATGCTTATCGGCAACCATATCTGAAATACCTATCGACTGAAATCCCTATCGGCTTCTATATCTGAAATGCCTATCGGCACCTATTTTTAAAATGCCAATCGGCAACTATATCTGAAATGCCAATCGGCACCTATATCTGAAATGCCTATCGGCACCTATTTTTGAAATGCCTATCGGAAACTACATCTGAAATGCCTATCAGCATTTATATTTGAAATGCCTATCGGCAACCACATCAGAAATGCCTATCGGCACCTATATCTGAAATGCCCTACGGCATTTATATCTGAAATGCCGATCGACACCTATATTTGAAATGCCTATCGGCACCTATATTTTAAATGCCTATCGGCAACTATATCTGATATGCCTATCGGCACCTATATCTGAAATGCCTATCGGCACCTATTTTTGAAATGCCTATCGGAAACTGCATCTAAAATGCCTATCGGCACCTATTTTTAAAATGCCAATCGGAAAGTATATCTGAAATGCCTATCGGCACCTATAATTGAAATGCCTATCGGAACCTATTTTTGAAATGCCTATCGGAAACAACATCTGAAATGACTATCAGCACCTATATTTGAAATGCCGATCGGCAACCATATCTGAAATGCCTATCCACACCTGTATTTGAAATACCTACCGGCTTCTATATCTAAAATGCCTATCGGCACCTATTTTTAAAATGCCAATTGGCAACTATATCTGAAATGCCTATCGGCACCTATATCTGAAATGCCTATCGGTACCTATTTTTGAAATGCCTATCGGAAACTACATCTGAAATGATTATCAGCACTTATATTTGAAATGCCTATCGGCAACCATATCTGGAATGCCTATCGGCACCTATATTTGAAATGCCTATCGGCTTCTATATCTGAAATGCCTATCGGCACCTATTTTTAAAATACCAATCGGCAACTATATCTGAAATGCCTATCGGCACCTATATCTGAAATGCCTTTCGGCATATATTTTTGAAATGCCTTTCGGAAACTACATCTGAAATGTCTATCTGCTCCTATATTTGAAATGCCTATCGGCAACCATATCTGAAATGCCTATCGACACGTATATTTGAAATACCTATCGGCTTCTATATCTGAAATGCCTATCGGCACCTGTTTTTAGAATGCCAATCGGCAACTATATCTGAAATGCCTATCGGCACCTATATCCGAAATGCCTATCGGCATCAATTTTTGAAATGCCTATCGGAATCTACATCTGAAATGCCTATCAGCACCTATATTTGAAATGCCTATCGGCAACCATATCTGGAATGCCTATCGGCACCTATATTTGAAATGCCTATCGGCTTCTATATCTGAAATGCCTATCGGCACCTATTTTTAAAATGCCAATCGGCAACTATATCTGAAATGCCTATCGGCACCTTAATCTGAAATGCCTATCGGCACTTATTTTTGAAATGCCTATCGGAAACTACATCTGAAATGCCTATCAGCACCTATATTTGAAATGCCTATCGGCAACCAATTTAGAAATGCCTATCGGCACCTATATCTGAAATGCCTTTCGGCATTTATATCTGAAATGCCTATCGGCACCTAAATTTGAAATGCCTATCCGCACCTATATTTTAAATGCCTATCGGCACCTATATCTGAAATGCCTATCGGCACCTATATTTGAAATGCCTATTGGCACCAATGTTTTAAATGCCTATCGGCACCTATATCTGAAATGCCTATCGGCACTTATTTTTGAAATGCCTATCGGAAACTTCATCTGAAATGCCTGCCGGCACTTATTTTTAATATACCAATCGGCAACTATATCTGAAATGCCCAGCGGCACCTATATTTAAAATGCCTATCGGCAACCATATCTAAAATGCCTATCGACACCTATATTTGAAATACCTATCGGCTTCTATATCTGAAATGCCTATCGGCACCTATTTTTAAAATGCCAATCGGCAACCATATCTGAAATGCCTATCTGCACCTATATCTGAAATGCCTATCAGCACCTATTTTTGAAATGCCTATCGGAAACTACATCTGAAATGCCTATCAGCACCTATATTTGAAATGCCTATCGGCTTCTATACCTGAAATGCCTATCGGCACCTATTTTTAAAAAACCAATCGGCAACTATATCTGAAATGCCTATCGGCACCTATATCTGAAATGTCTATCGGCATCTATTTTTGAACTGCCTATCGGAAACTACATCTGAAATGCCTATCAGCACCTATATTTGAAATGCCTATCGGCAACTAAATCAGAAATGCCTTTCGGCACCTATATCTGAAATGACTTTCGGCATTTATATATGAAATGCCTATCGGCACTTATATTTGAAATGCCTATCGGCACCTATATTTTAAATGCCTATCCGCAACTATATCTGATATGCCTATCGGCACCTATATCTGAAATGCCTATCGGCACCTATTTTTGAAATGCCTATCGGAAACTACATCTGAAATGCCTATCGGCACCTATTTTTAAAATGCCAATCGTCAACTATATCTGAAATGCCTATCGGCACCTATATCTGTAATGTCTATCGGCAACAATTTTTGAAATGCCTATCGGAAACTACATCTGAAATGCCTATCGGAAACTACATCTGAAATGCCTATCAGCACCTATATTTAAAATGCCTATCGGCAACCATATCTGGAATGCCTATCGACACCTATATTTGAAATACCTATCGGCTTCTATATCTGAAATGCCTAACAGCACCTATTTTTAAAATGCCTATCGGCACCTATATCTGAAATGCCTATCGGCACCTATTTTTGAAATGCCTATCGGCAACCAAATCAGAAATGCCTATCGGCACCTATATTTGAAATGCCTATCGGCACCTATATCTAAAATGCCTATCGGCACCTATTTTTAAAATGCCAATCGGCAACTATATCTGATATGCCTATCAGCACCCATATTTGAAATTCGTATCGGCAACCATATCTGAAATGCCTATCGACACCTATATTAGAAATACCTATCGGCTTCTATATCTGAAATGCCTATCGGCACCTATTTTTAAAATGCCAATCGGCAACTATATCTGAAATGCCTATCGGCACCTATATCTGAAATGCCTATCGGCACCTATTTTTGAAATGCCTATCGGAAACTACATCTGAAATGCCTATCAGCTCCTATATTTGAAATGCCTATCGGCAACCATATCTGGAATGCCTATCGGTACCTATATTTGAAATGCCTATCGGCTCCTATATCTGAAATGCCTATCGGCAGCTATTTTTAAAATGCCAATCGGCAACTATATCTGAAATGCCTATCGGCACCTATATCTGAAATGCCTATCGGCACCTATTTTTGAAATGCCTATCGGAAACTACATCTGAAATGCCTATCAGCACCTATATTTGAAATGCCTATCGGCAGCCAGATCAGAAATGCCATCGGCACCTATATCTGAAATGCCTTTCGGCATTTATAATCTGAAATTCCTATCGGCACCTATATTTTAAATGCCTATCGGCACCTATATTTTAAATGCCTACCGGCAAGTATATCTGATATGCCTATCGGCACCTATATCTGAAATGCCTATCGGCACCTATTTTTGAATTGCCTATCGGAAACTACAACTGAAATGCCTATCAGCACCTGTATTTGAAATGCCTATCGGCAAAAATATTTGTAATGCCTATCGACATCTATATTTGAAATACCTATCGGCTTCTATATCTGAAATGCCTATTGGCACCTATTTTTAAATGCCAATCGGCAACTATATCTGAAAAGCCTATCGGCACCTATATCTGAAATGCCTATCGGCACCTATTTTTGAAATGCCTATCGGAAACTACATCTGAAATGCCTATCAGCACCTATATTTGAAATGCCTATCGGCAACCATACCTGGAATGCCTATCGGCACCTATATTTGAAATGCCTATTTGCTTCTATATCTAAAATGCCTATCGGCACCTATTATTAAAATTCCAATCGGCAACTATATCTGAAATGCCTATCGGCACCTATATCTGAAATGCCTATCGGCACCTATTTTTAAAATGCCAATCGGCAACTATATCTGAAATTCCTATCGGCACCTATATAAGTGAAATGTCTATCGGCACCTATTTTTGAAATGCCTATCGGAAACTACATCTGAAATGCCTATCAGCACCTATATTTAAAATGCCTATCGGCAACCATATCTGAAATGCCTATCGACACCTATATTTGAAATACCTATCGGCTTCTATATCTAAAATGCCTATCGGCACCGATTTTTAAAATGCCAATCGGCAACTATATCTGAAATGCCTATCGGCACCTATATCTGAAATGCCTATCGGCAACTATTTTTGAAATGCCTATCGGCAACCAAATCAGAAATGCCTATCGGCACCTATATTTGAAATGCCTATCGGCACCTATATCTGAAATGCCTATCTGCACCTATTTTTAAAATGCCAATCGGCAACTATACCTGATATGCCTATCAGCACCCATATTTGAAATTCCTATCGGCAACCATATCTGAAATGCCTATCGATACCTATTTTTGAAATGCCCATCGGAAACTACATCTGAAATGCCTATCAGCACCTATATTTGAAATGCCTATCGGCAGCCAAATCAGAAATGCCTATCGGCACCTATATCTGAAATGCCATTTGGCATTTATATCTGAAATGCCTATCTGCACCTATTTTTAAAATGCCAATCGGCAACTATATCTGATATGCCTATCAGCACCCATATTTGAAATTCCTATCGGCAACCATATCTGAAATGCCTATCGATACCTATTTTTGAAATGCCTATCGGAAACTACATCTGAAATGCCTATCAGCACCTATATTTGAAATGCCTATCGGCAGCCAAATCAGAAATGCCTATCGGCACCTATATCTGAAATGCCTTTTGGCATTTATATCTGAAATGCCTATCGGCACCTATATTTGAAATGCCTATCGGCACCTATATTTTAAATGCTTATCGGCAACTATATCTGAAATGCCTATTGGCATCTATTTCTGAAATGCCTATCGGCAACTATATCTGAAATGCCTATCAGCACCAATATTTGAACTGCCTATCGGCACCTATATTTGAAATGCTTATTGGCAACTCTATTTGAAATGCCTATAGGCACCTATATCTGAAATGCCAATCGGCACCTATATTTGAAATGCCTATCGGCACCTATATTTTAAATGCCTATCGGCAACTATATCTGAAATGCCTATCGGCATCTATTATTGAAATGCCTATCGGCAACTATATCTGAAATGCCTCTCGGCACCTATATTTGAAATGCCTATCGGCACCTATATTTTAAATGCCTATCGGCAACTATATCTGAAATGCCTATCGGCACCTATATTTGAAATGCCTATCGGCACCTATATTTGAAATGCCTATCGGCAACTATATTTGAAATGCCTATCGGCACCTATATTTGAAATGCCTATCGGCAACTATATCTGAAATGCCTATCGGCATCTATTTCTGAAATGCCTATCAGTACCTATATTTGAAATGCCTATCGGCAACCATATCTGAAATGCCTATCGGCACCTATATTTGAAATGCCTATCGGCACATATATCTGAAATGCCTATCGGCACCTATTTTTTAAATGCCAATCGGCAACTATATCTGAAATGCCTATCAGCACCAATATTTGAAATGCTTATCGGCAACCATATCTGAAATGCCTATCGGCACTTATATTTGAAATGCCTCTCGGCATCTATATTTTAAATGCCTATCAGCAACTATATCTGAAATGCCTATCGGCACCTATATCTGAAATGCCTATCGGCATCTATATCTGAAATGCCTATCAGCACCTATTTTTAAAATGCCAATCGGCAACTATATCTGAAATGCCTATTAGCACCTATATTTGAAATGCCTATCGGCAATCATATCTGAAATGCCTATCGGCACCTTTATTTGAAATGCCTATCGGCAACTATATTTGAAATGCCTATCGGCACTTATATATTAAATGCCTACCGGCAACTATATCTGAAATGCCTATCGGCATCTATTCCTGAAATGCCTATCGGCAACTATATCTGAAATGCCTATCGGCACCAATATTTGAACTGCCTATCGGCACCTTTATTTGAAATTCCTATCGGCATCTATATTTGAAATGCCTATCGGCAACTATATCTAAAATGCTTATCGGTACCTATATCTCAAATGCCTATCGGAACCTATATTTGAAATGCCTATCGGCACCTATATTTGAAATGCCTTACGGCACTTATATTTGAAATGCCTATCTGCAACTATATCTGAAATGCCTATCGGCACTTATATTTAAAATCCCTATCGGCACCTATATTTGAAATGCCTATCGGCAACTATATCCGAAATGCCTATTGGCATCTATATCTGAAATGCCTATCGGCACCTATATTTCATTTGCCTTTTGGCAATTATATCTGAAATGCCTATCGGTATCTATATCTGAAATGCCTATCGGCACTTATATTTGAAATGCCTATCGACATCTATATTTAAAATGCCTATCGGCACCTATGTTTGAAATGCCAATCTGCAACTATAACTGAAATGCCTATCGGCACCTATATTTCAAATCTTTATCGGCAACTATATCTCAAATGCCTATCGGCGCCAATATTTAATATGCCTATCTGCACCCATATTTGAATTGCCTATCTACACCTATACTTAAGATGCCTATCAGCACCTATATTTGAAATGCCTATCGGCAACTATATCTGAAATGCCTATCCGCACCTATATCTGAAATGCCTATCGGCACCTATATTTAAATTGCCTATCGGGAACTACATATATTAGAAATGCCTATCTGCAACTATATCTGAAATGTCTATCGGCACCTCAATTTGAAATGCCTTTCGGCACCTCTATTATAAATGCCTATCGGCACCTATATTTGAAATGCCTATCGGCATTTACATCTTAAATGACTATCGGCACCTATATTTGAAATGCCAATCTGCAACTATAACTTAAATGCCTATCGGTACCTATATTTGAAATGCCTATCGGCAGCTATATCTGCAATGCCTAACGGCACCTATATCTGAAATGCCTATCGGCATCTATATCCGAAATGGCTGTTGGCCCCTATATTTCAAATGCCTATCGGCACCTATATTTGAAATGCCTATCGGCAACTATGTCTTAAATGCCTATCGGCACCTCTATTTGAAATGCCTATTGGCAACTATATTTGAAATGCCTATCGGCAACTATATCTGAAAGCCTATCGGCATTTACATCTTAAATGACTATCGGCATCTATATTTGAAATGCCAATCTGCAAATATATCTTAAATGCCTATCGGCACCTATATTTGAAATGCCTATCGGCACCTATATTTTAAATGCCTATCGGCAACTATATCTGAAATGCCTATCGGCAAATTTTTTTGAAATACCTATGGGCACCTATATTTTAAATGCCTATCGGCAACTATATCTGAAATGCCTATCGGCATCTATTTCTGAAATGCCTATCGGCAACTATATCTGAAATGCCTTTCGGCACCAATATTTGAACTGCCTATCGGCACCTATATTTGAAATGCCTATCGGCAACTATATCTGAAATGCCTATCGGCACCTATATTTGAAATGCCTAACGGCACCTATATCTGAAATGCCTATCGGCACCTATATTTAAATTTCCTATCGGCAACTATATCTGAAATGTCTATCGGCACCTATATCTGAAATGGCTACTGGCCCCTATATTTCAAATGCCTATCGGCACCTATATTAGAAATGCCTATCGGCTACTATATCTGAAATGCCGATCGGCACTTATATCTAAAAAGTCTATCGGCACCTATATTTGAAATGCCAACGGCACCTATATTTGAAATGCCTATCGGCACCTATATCTGAAACTGCTATTCGCCCCTATATTTCAAATGTCTATCGGCACCTATATTTGAAATGCCTATCAGCACTTATATCTGAAAAGCCTATCGGCACCTATATCTGAAATTCTTATCGGACCTATATTGGAAATGCCTATCGGCAACTATATCTGAAATGCCTATCGTCACCTATATTTGAAATGCCTATCGACATCCATATTTGAATTGCCTATCTACACTTATATTTGAGATGCCTATCGGCACCTATATTTGAAATGCCTATCGGCAACTATATCTGAAATGCCTATCGGCACCTATATTTGAGATGCCTATCGGCGCCTATATTTAAAATAGCTATCGGCAACTATACCAGAAATGCCTATCGGCACCTCTATTTGAAATGCTTATCGGCAACTATATTTGAAATGCCTATCGGCAGGTATATCTGAAATGCCTATCGGGACCAATATCTGAAATGCCTATCGGCACCTGTATTTGAAATGCCTATCGGCAGCTATATCTGCAATCCCTAACGGCACCTATATCTGAAATTCCTATCGGCACCTATATTTGAAAGCCTATCGCCATCTATATTTGAAATGCCTATCGGCAACTATATCTGAAATGCCTATCGGCACCTATTTTTGAAACGCCTATCGGCAACTATATCTGAAATACCTATCGGCACCTATATCTGAGATGCCTATCGGCAAAAATATTTGAAATAGCTATCGGAAACTATATCTGAAATGCCTATCGGCACCTATATCTGAAATGCCTATCGGCACCTACATTTGAAATGCCTATCGGCACCAATTTTTAAATGCCTATCGGCACTTATATTTGAAATGCCTATCTTCACCTATATTTGAAATGCCTATCGGCACCTATATTTGAAATGCCTATCGGCACCTATATCTGAGATGCCTGTCGGCACCTATATCTGAGATGCTAATCGGCACCTATATTTAAAATAGCTATCGGCAACTATATCTGAAATGCCTATCGGCACCTATATTTGAAATGGCTATCGGCACCTATATTTGAAATGGCTATCGGCACTTTTATTTAAAATGCCTATCGGCACCTATATTTGAAATGCCTATCGGCACTTATATTTGAAATGCCTATCGGCTGCTATATTTGAAATGCCTCTCGGTACTTATATTTGAAATGCCTATCGGCAACTATAGCTGAAATGCCTATTGGCACTTATATTTGAAATGCCTATCGGCATCTATATTTGAAATGCCTATCGGCAACTATATCTGAAATGCCTGTCGGCACTTATATTCAAAATGCCTTTCGGCAACTATACCTGAAAGGCCTATCGGCCACTATATTTGAAATGCCTATCGGTACCTATATTTGAAATGCCTATCGGCAACTATATCTGAAATGCCTATCGGCACCTATATCTGAAATGCCTATCGGCACCTATATTTAAATTACCTATCGGGAACTATGTATATATGAAATGCCTATCGGCACCTATATCTGAAATACCTATCGGCAACTCTATTTGAAATGCCTATCGGCACCTATATTTGAAATGCCTATCGGCACCTATATTTGAAATGCCTATCGGCATTTACATCTGAAGTGCCTATCGGCACCTCTATTTGAAATGCCTATCGGCACCTATATTTAAATTGCCTATCGGCAAATATATATGAAATGCCTATCGGCACCTATATCTAAAATGCCTAACGGCACCTATATTTGAAATGCCTATCGGCACCTATATCTAAAATGCCTATCAGCACCTATATTTGAAATGCCTATCGGCAACTATATTTGAAATGCCTTTCGGCATTTATATCTGAAATGCCTATCGGCACCAATATTTGATATGCCTATCGGCACCTATATTTTAAATGCCTATCGGCAACTATATCTGAAATCCCTATCGGCAACTATTTCTGAAGTGCCTATCGGCAACTACATCTGAAATGCCTATCGGCACCTATATCAGAAATGCCTATCGGCACCTATTTTTAAAATGCCAATCGGCAACTATATCTGAAATGCCTATCAGCACCTATATTTGAAATGCCTATCGGCAAAAATATCTGAAATGCCTACCGACACCTATATTTGATATACCTATCGGCTTCTATATCTGAAATGCCTATCAGCACCCATATTTGAAATCCCTTACGGCACCTATATTTAAGTGCCTATTGGCACCTATATTTAAAATGCCTATCGGCAACTATATCTGAAATGCCTATTGGCATCTATTTCTGAAATGCCTATCGGCAGCCAAATCAGAAATGCCTATCGGCACCTATATTTGAAATGTATATCGGCACCTATATCTGAAATGCCTATCGGCACCTATTTTTAAAATGCCAATCGGCAACTATATCTGAAATGCCTATCAGCACCCATATTTGAAATGCCTATCGGCAACCATATCTGAAATGCCTATCGACACCTATATTTGAAATACCTATCAGCTTCTATATCTGAAATGCCTATCGGCACATTTTTTTAAAATGCCAATCGACAACTATATCTGAAATGCCTATCGGCACCTATATCTGAAATGCCTATCGGCACCTATTTTTGAAATGCCTATCGGAAACTACATCTGAAATGCCTATCAGCACCTATATTTGAAATGCCTATCGGCACCTATTTTTAAAATGCCAATCGGCAAGTATATCTGAAATGCCTATCGGCACCTGTATTTAAATTGCCTATCGGCACCTCTTTTTGAAATGCCTATCGGAAACTACATCTGAAATGCCTATCAGCACCTATATTTGAAATGCCTATCGGCAACAATATCTGAAATGCCTACCGACACCTATATTTGAAATATCTATCGGCTTCTATATCTGAAATGCCTATCGGCACCTATTTTTTTAATGCCAATCGGCAACTATATCCGAAATGCCTATCGGCACCTATATCTGAAATGCCTATCTGCACCTATTTTTGAAATGCCTATCGGAAACTGCATCTGAAATGCCTATCAGCACCTTTATTCGAAATGCCTATCGGCACCTATATCTGTAATGCCTATCAGCACCTATATTTGAAATGCCTATCGGCAACCAAATCAGAAATGCCTATCGGCACCTATATTTGAAATGCCTATCGGCACCTATATCTGAAATGCCTATAGGCACCTATTTTTAAAATGCCAATCGGCAACTATATCCGAAATGCCTTTCAGCACTTATATTTTAAATGCCTATCGGCAACCATATCTGAACTGCCTATCGACACCTATATTTGAAATACCTATCGGCTTCTATATCTGAAATGCCTATCGGCACCTATTTTTAAAATGCCAATCGGCAACTATATCTGAAATGCCTATCGGCACCTATTTTTAAAATGCCAATCGGCAACTATATCTGAAATGCCTATCGGCACCTATATCTGAAATGCCTATCGGCACCTATTTTTGAAATGCCTATCGGAAACTGCATCTGAAATTCCTATCAGCACCTATATCTGAAATGCCTATCGGCAACCAAATCAGAAATGCCTACCGGAACCTATATCTGAAATGCCTTTCGGCATTTATATATGAAATGCCTATCGGCACCTATATTTGAAATGCCTATCGGCACCTATATTTTAAATGCCTATCCGCAACTATATCTGATATGCCTATCGGCACCTATATCTGAAATGCCTATCGGCACCTATTTTTGAAATGCCTATCGTAAACTACATCTGAAATGCCTATCGGCACCTATTTTTAAAATGCCAATCGGCAACTATATCTGAAATGCCTATCGGCACCTATATCTGAAATGCCTATCGGCTCCTATTTTTGAAATGCCTATCGAAAACTACATCTGAAATGCCTATCAGCACCTATATTTGAAATGCCTATCGGCAACCATATCTGGAATGCCTATCGGCACCTATATTTGAAATGCCTATCGGCTTCTATATTTGAAATGCCTTTCGGCACCTATTTTTAAAATGCCAATCGGCAACTATATCTGAAATGCCTATCGGCACCTATATCTGAAATGCCTATCGGCACCTATTTTTAAAATGCCAATCGGCAACTATATCTGAAATGCCTATCGGCAACTATTTTTGAAATGCCTATCGGCAACCAAATCAGAAATGCCTATCGGCACCTATATTTGAAATGCCTATCGGCACCTATATCTGAAATGCCTATCTGCACCTATTTTTAAAATGCCAATCGGCAACTATACTTGATATGCCTATCAGCACCCATATTTGAAATTCCTATCGGCAACCATATCTGAAATGCCTATCGATACCTATTTTTGAAATGCCTATCGGAAACTACATCTGAAATGCCTATCAGCACCTATATTTGAAATGCCTATCGGCAGCCAAATCAGAAATGCCTATCGGCACCTATATCTGAAATGCCTTTTGGCATTTATATCTGAAATGCCTATCGGCACCTATATTTGAAATGCCTATCGGCACTTATATTTTAAATGCCTATCGGCAACTATATCTGAAATGCCTATCGGCAAATTTTTTTGAAATACCTATGGGCACCTATATTTTAAATGCCTATCGGCAACTATATCTGAAATGCCTATCGGCATCTATTTCTGAAATGCCTATCGGCAACTATATCTGAAATGCCTTTCGGCACCAATATTTGAACTGCCTATCGGCACCTATATTTGAAATGCCTATCGGCAACTATATCTGAAATGCCTATCGGCACCTATATTTGAAATGCCTAACGGCACCTATATCTGAAATGCCTATCGGCACCTATATTTAAATTTCCTATCGGCAACTATATCTGAAATGTCTATCGGCACCTATATCTGAAATGGCTACTGGCCCCTATATTTCAAATGCCTATCGGCACCTATATTAGAAATGCCTATCGGCTACTATATCTGAAATGCCGATCGGCACTTATATCTAAAAAGTCTATCGGCACCTATATTTGAAATGCCAACGGCACCTATATTTGAAATGCCTATCGGCACACATATTTGAGTTGCCTATCTACACCTATATTTGAGATGCCTATCGGCACCTACATTTGAAATGCCTATCGGCAACAACATCTAAAATGTCTATCGGCACCTATATTTGACATGCTTATTGGCGCCTATATTTAAAATAGCTATCGGCACCTATATCTGAAATACCTATCGGCACCTATATTTAAATGCCTATCGGTACCTATATTTGAAATGCCTATCGGCAGCTATATCTGATATGCCTATCGGCACCTTTATTTGATATGCCTATCAGCACTTATATTTGAAATTCCTATCTGCAACTATATCTGAAATGCCTAACGGCACCTCTATTTGAAAACCTATCGCCATCTATATTTAAATTGCCTATCGGCAACTATATCTAAAATGCGTATCGGCACATATTTAAAATGCCTATCGGCAACTACATCTGAAATGCCTATCGGCACCTATATTTAAAACGCCTATCGGCAACTAGAACTGAAATGCCTATCGACACCTATATCTGAGATGCCTATTGGCACATATATTTGAAATAGCTATCGGAAACTATATCTGAAATGCCTATCGGCACGTATATCTGAAATGCCTATCGGCAGCTATATTTTATTTCATATCGGCAACTATATCTGAAATGCCTATCGGCATTTATATCTGAAAAGCCTATCGGCACCTATATCTGAAATGCTTATCGGCACCTACATTGGAAATGCCTATCTGCAACTATATCTGAAATGACTATCGGCACCTATATTTGAAATGCCTATCGGCACCCATATTTGAATTGCCTATCTACACCTATATTTCAGATGCCTATCGGCACCTATATTTGAAATGCCTATCGGCAACTATATCTGAAATGCCTATCGGCACCTATATTTGAGATGCCTATCGGCATCTATATTTAAAATAGCTATCGGCAACTATATCTGAAATGCCTATCAGCAACTCTATTTGAAATGCCTATCGGCACCTATATTTGAAATGCCTATCGGCATTAACATCTGAAATGCCTATCGGCACCTATATTTGAAATGCCAATCTGCAACTATATCTTAAATGCCTATCAGTACCTATACTTGAAATGCCTATCGGCACTTATATCTGAAAAGCCTATCGACACCTATATCTGAAATGCTTATCGGCACCTATATTGGAAATGTCTATCGGCAACTATATCTGAAATGCCTATCGTCACCTATATTTGAAATGCCTATCGACACCCATATTTGAATTGCCTATCTACACCTATATTTGAGATGCCTATCGGCACCTTTATTTGAAATGCCTATCGGCAACTATATCTAAAATGCCTATCGGCACCTATATTTGAGATGCCTATCGGCACCTATATTTAAAATAGCTATCGGCAACTATATCTGAAATGCCTATCGGCACCTCTATTTGAAATGCCCATCGGCAACTATATTTGAAATGCCTATCGGCAGGTATATCTGAAATGCCTATCGGGACCTATATCTGAAATGCCTATCGGCAGCTATATTTCAAATGCCAATCTGCAACTATATCTTAAATGCCTATCAGTACCTATATTTGAAATGCCTATCGGCAGCTATATCTGCAATCCCTAAAGGCACCTATATCTGAAATGCCTATCGGCACCTATATTTGAATTTCCTATCGGCAACTTTATCTGAAATGCCTACCGGCACCTATATATGAAACTGCTATTCGCCCCTATATTTCAAATGTCTATCGGCATCTATATTTGAAATGCCTATCAGCACTTATATCTGAAAAGCCTATCGGCACCTATATCTGAAATGCTTATCGGACCTATATTGGAAATGCCTATCGGCAACTATATCTGAAATGCCTATCGTCACCTATATTTGAAATGCCTATCGACATCCATATTTGAATTGCCTATCTACACTTATATTTGAGATGCCTATCGGCACCTATATTTGAAATGCCTATCGGCAACTATATCTGAAATGCCTATCGGCACCTATATTTGAGATGCCTATCGGCGCCTATATTTAAAATAGCTATCGGCAACTATACCAGAAATGCCTATCGGCACCTATATTTGAAATGCCTATCGGCAGCTATATCTGCAATCCCTAACGGCATCTATATCTGAAATTCCTATCGGCACCTATATTTGAATTTCCTATCGGCAGCTATATTTGAAATACCTATTGGCACCTATATTTGAAATGCCTATCGGCACCTTCATTTGAAATGCCTATCGGCACTTATATTTGAAATTCCTATCGGCAACTATATCTGAAATGCCTATCGGCACCTATATTTGAAAGCCTATCGCCATCTATATTTGAAATGCCTATCGGCAACTATATCTGAAATGTCTATCGGCACCTATTTTTGAAACGCCTATCGGCAACTATATCTGAAATACCTATCGGCACCTATATCTGAGATGCCTATCGGCAAAAATATTTGAAATAGCTATCGGAAACTATATCTGAAATGCCTATCGGCACCTATATCTGAAATGCCTATCGGCACCTACATTTGAAATGCCTATCGGCACCAATTTTTAAATGCCTATCGGCACTTATATTTGAAATGCCTATCTTCACCTATATTTGAAATGCCTATCGGCACCTATATTTGAAATGCCTATCGGCACCTATATCTGAGATGCCTGTCGGCACCTATATCTGAGATGCTAATCGGCACCTATATTTAAAATAGCTATCGGCAACTATATCTGAAATGCCTATCGGCACCTATATTTGAAATGGCTATCGGCACCTATATTTGAAATGGCTATCGGCACTTTTATTTAAAATGCCTATCGGCACCTATATTTGAAATGCCTATCGGCACTTATATTTGAAATGCCTATCGGCTGCTATATTTGAAATGCCTCTCGGTACTTATATTTGAAATGCCTATCGGCAACTATAGCTGAAATGCCTATTGGCACTTATATTTGAAATGCCTATCGGCATCTATATTTGAAATGCCTATCGGCAACTATATCTGAAATGCCTGTCGGCACTTATATTCAAAATGCCTTTCGGCAACTATACCTGAAAGGCCTATCGGCCACTATATTTGAAATGCCTATCGGTACCTATATTTGAAATGCCTATCGGCAACTATATCTGAAATGCCTATCGGCACCTATATCTGAAATGCCTATCGGCACCTATATTTAAATTACCTATCGGGAACTATGTATATATGAAATGCCTATCGGCACCTATATCTGAAATGCCTATCGGCAACTCTATTTGAAATGCCTATCGGTACCTATATTTGAAATGCCTATCGGCACCTATATTTGAAATGCCTATCGGCATTTACATCTGAAGTGCCTATCGGCACCTCTATTTGAAATGCCTATCGGCACCTATATTTAAATTGCCTATCGGCAAATATATATGAAATGCCTATCGGCACCTATATCTAAAATGCCTAACGGCACCTATATTTGAAATGCCTATCGGCAACTATATCTTAAATGACCATCGGCACCTATATCTGAGATGCCTATCGGCACCTATATTTGAAATAGCTATCGGCCACTATATCTGTGTTAATGCCGCCCCGTGGCTAGTTAGTTTAGTTTCAAATCGACATAGTTTATTTTCGTTAAGATACAGATTGCATTATATGTCACATTTTTATTAAAATATATTGCGTCTTGAAAAAACTTACGTATAGATAAGTCCAGTTTATATTTGGTGCATGAAATCTCTGAGAATTATTAGAATTATTTTTTTTTTTTTTGTTTATAATTATAATTGGAGTGGAAGCTGTACTGGTGAAAGTTAATTCCCTATTTTTTCCTTATTGTTCCGTTCCCCCAACCTCCCTTTTGCTAAGTAGCGAAGAAGCCTTCGCTGGTAAGTTTGCATTTCATCACACAAAATTATACAGTCCACTAAATATAGTTTTTCATCTCCAAGACCGTACTCCTGGTGGAGGCAGCTAATATAGCTTTAGCGCCACCACAAAATTTGGTCCTTCAGCCGGATTTTGGAGATTTTAGAATTTAGAAAACATTTCGGAGATTTCATAATTTCAAAAATATTATTTTGCAGTATTATTTTACAAATATTATTGTGTTGGTTGGGTGCATAAGTGTACTACAGTTTAGTTGTGAAAGAACCGACTGGTCATTCTTCCGTTCAAACTGTAAACTTGCATGTTCTCAGTATTTGTACGTACACTATTGTATTATTTGCAAACTGGTATTACATACTTAATTAAAATTAGTTTTTGAAAATAGTTTTTGTTTTACGTATTAGACAATTAGCGTTGATTATTCAATATTCAGCATTCGCTTCAATATTCTACAATGCCTAGAACAAACGAACAAACTTTAAAATTGCTTAGTGCCAAAAAAAAACAATATTTTCTTAGAGTTCACGCGTTATACAACTCCAGTAAATTAGTTAATACAAATGATAAGGAATTGAAAAATTTTGGAATTAGATTTAAAAGCTTAGAAGAAACGAAAGTCGAGTTTTATAAAATTATAGACGAGATTAATGCAATTAGCTTGGAAATTAATCCCGAAGCCAATCTCAATTTTTTAGCCTCTAGAGGCATTTGATAGCCTTTATTGTCACATTTTGACTACAGCTGAAGAGATAGCCAATAAATCTGACACAAATAAGGGTCATGCCACAACGGAACCTGCTCACAAAAGTATTCTGCGTTTGCCAAAGCTGGAACTACCTAGTTTTTCCGGTGAAATAAAAGATTGGCCCATTTTTTATGAATGTTTCCAAAGTCTTATTCATAATAATCCCAGTCTTAACAGCATCGATAAAGTTCATTATTTAGTGGGAAAATTATCAGATAAAGCTTTAGCGGTATGCGCAGGCGTCCCACCAACGGGTGATAATTATGAAATAATTTGGCAAGCCTTAACAAACAAATATCAAGATCCTAGAATTCTTCCGAACAATTATTTAGAGAAAATGTTAGAATTTAAAGCAGTCTCAGTAGCTAATTTAGATAGCCTAAATAGTGTTCAGTATTCGTCTTTAGTCCAGCCCTGCCTTTTTAAAATAAATGAGTTATGTATTTTTTTTTGTATATTATGTAATTATGATTTTATTTTGTAACTTGTACATTCTTTCATCGTAAAATTTTTAAAATAAAAATCAGTTTATGTTCAACTACTAACTGTAAAACAACTCGTAATTATTATCCCTTATTTTTGTGAAGTTAATATAACTAAATCTACACCATATCTGGAAGCTGCATAATTTATAACATCAACGCAGAAATAAGAATAATAACTACGCATTCTACAACGGTTGTAACTATAATCTCGCCTTTTTACGTACAATACAAGTACAATTTACAACTTACTATTTTCGCAAGCTTAAATTCACTATTGATCATCATGGAAGATCTCTTAAACAAGCAAGAATGGACATCTGGGTTAATTGCACGCACTATAATTAACCTCAAGAAACTCGGCCGGGACAATATCACACGTGGGGCTGTACGTGCCCGTCTTGAGCAACTGGAAAACTACTGGAATAAATTACAAGAGAATCACGACTCTTTGATCTGTCTTAAAGATCCGACATTTCAACAAACACCTTATTTCAAAGAAAACTATTTCGATAAGGCTGCTGAAAATTACACTACTGTTAAAGGAGAATTACTTGACATGTTATTCGAATTTGAAACGACAACGCCTAATGCAAATTCAACAAATACAGAAGATGTGTCAATTACTGCTGGAGGCCATCATAACATGCTACCTCGCATTAATGTGCCTCGATTCTCTGGCAATTATACTGACTGGACAAGCTTCAGCGATCTTTTTACTTCGCTCGTACATAATAATACGTCATTATCAGATGTATAACGACTTCATTACCTCAAGTTAAGCCTCACCAGCGAAGCCGAACAATTACTGAAGAATCTTGAAGTCACCAGCGCCAACTACAAAATTGCCTGGGATCAACTGGTAGCCCGGTATGAATACAAGCGTTTAATTATTTACGCTCATTTACAAAACTTAACAAAGCTTCCTGCTGTAAAAAGTGAATCGGCGTCTGATTTGAAAAGATTATATGACGGAACTACCGAAGTGATTCGAGCACTAGAAAATCTTAAAAGACCGATTAACCACTGGGATGACTGGCTCGTGCATATAACAGTGGATCGACTTGACATTGATTCACGTCGTGACTGGGAAAAGTCAATCAGTTCTTCGATAGATCCAGTAAAGTACAAACAACTCAAAGAATTCATTGAAGGGCGCATACGAGAACTCGAAGCACTTGAATCATCTACTACTCGAGGGAAGACGACGATTCCTAAAGAAGCACAATTATCACGCTGCAAAACACATTCTACTACTACCACCGACGAACAAAAATGCCAAGATTGCTCTGGAAAGCATTTTATTATGTTTTGCTCAAGCTTTCGCAAGAAAACTCCTGAACAACGACGGGAGTTGATCTTTCAAAAACAACTCTGCTATAATTGTCTAAGCAATAGACATTTAAGGAGAAACTGTGTCTCTGTGAAACGATGCCAGAGTTGTGGAGCTAATCACCATTCAATGCTACATGGTAGCTCTATTGCTACAACTCTCAATCAGACTACAGACTCAACTGAGCAAGCTTCAACGTCGGCTATGACATCAATAATAAAATGTTACGTACAAGACACAGCTGTACTTCTCGCTACCGCCGTGGTTAATCTTCGCTCTGCGGATGGTCGAACGCTTACTGTACGGGCTCTATTGGATCAAGGCTCAGAATCATCGTTTATTACGGAGTCTGTTGCACAACAACTACGTTTAAAAAGAAAACCTGCCAACATCACTGTATACGGACTTGGAAATGCTACATCTGGAACCGTTAAAACAATTGCGTTCGTACAGATGCATTCTCAAATAGATCCAGACAAATCCTATGAGGTCAGAGCTCTTGTACTGCCAAAACTAACAACATTGTTGCCGACTATTCAATGTTCGAACAAAAATTGGGCTCATCTACAAGGATTGCAGTTCGCAGATCCAGATTTCAACAAACCAGCACACATCGAGCTAGTTCTGGGGGCTGACGTCTACAGTCAAATTTTACTCGATGGTATACGCACAGGGTCACACAACAGTCCTGTAGCTCAACGCACAACTCTAGGATGGATACTTTCTGGAGTAGTACCGACAACTTCATCACAGTCGACGACCTGCAGTCTACACTGTATAACTAATACAGAGTTATCCACTCAACTACAACGTTTCTGGCAAGTAGAAGATGTAGCCACTGGTTTCGCACAATTGACCGATGAAGAAATCAAATGTGAAACTCACTTTACAAACACTCACACTCGGGACGATCAAGGCCGTTATGTGGTTTGACTACCGTTTAAGACTGAACAAACACACTTCGTATTAAGCGATTCTTATCAACCTGCACTTCAATTACTACTACATATGGAACGACGTTTCATGAAAAATCCTGAACTAACTGCATCATATGTTGATTTCATGACTGAGTACAGCTCACTGGGTCACATGGCTCCAGTTTCCAATGCTATCACTACAACAAAGGAATCTGGTTTTGTCCTGCCGCATCATTCGGTGACAAAAACAGCAAGCTCTACAACGAAGTTACGCGTTGTTTTCAATGCTTCACAACCATCATTAAATGGTTCATCGCTAAACGAATCGCTGCTAATCGGTCCCAAATTACAACCTGACTTATCAGCTATCATTCTAAGATGGAGAATGTATCCAATTGTCTTCGGAGCAGACATAGCCAAAATGTACAGGCAGATATGGGTACATCCTGAAGATTGCGACTATCAACGCATTTTATGGCGAGCAGATTCTAATCAACCGATTCAACAATATCGTCTTCTCACGGTGACATATGGAACTGCATGCGCTCCATTTCTTGCATTGAGAGTTTTACGTCAGCTAGCACATGACGAACAACATCAATTTCCACTCGGTGCACAAATAATCTTACATGATATGTACATTGACGATGTGCTTACAGGCGCTAATTCTATTCCGGAAGCTATAGAATACCAACGTCAGTTGACTGGAATAATGGAAGCTGGAGGATTTCATTTACGAAAATGGGTTTCTAATTCTTCTACATTACTTGAAAAGATTCCGCAAAACGAAAAGGAACCTCTTGTTGAAGTAGAATTGAAATCGGAAACGGGCGCTGTTCCTGTTTTAGGTTTGTTTTGGCAGCCACAACTTGACAATTTTAAATTCAGAGTGCAACTGTCTGAAGATTCATCTATAACTACCAACCGCGCGATTCTTTCGGATATTGCAAGACTATTCGACCCACTTGGCTGGCTAAGTCCTGTCACTATCACTGCCAAAATCCTGCTTCAACCATTATGGCTTCTTGGAGTTGACTGGGATACGGATCTTCCTCCCGATGTTAAGAAACAATGGAAGATGTATCGCTCACAGCTGCCTGCACTGGAAAGAATTTCATTCAGACGATGGACGGGAATTCAGTCAACGAATCGAAAAACTTACGAGCTTCATGGATTCGCTGACGCATCTGAACGAGCTTATGCTGCCGCGGTTTATCTTCGAGTACGAACTGACCACGATAATGCAGAAATTACTTTAATCTCCGCGAAAACGAAAGTAGCACCGGTTAAACGAATTTCATTGCCACGTCTGGAACTTTGTGCCGCTACACTACTCGCTCGCTTGACACGATCTGTTCAACAAACTCTGGACAACTATATAGAAACAACTTACCTGTGGACAGATTCTACTGTCGTCCTTGCATGGATCAAAGGACACGCTTCTCGCTGGAAGACCTTTGTCGCTAATACTTTAATAAAAGGTAAGTCAATATTTATTTTTCTTTGATAGTCGTCTACACATTTTAAAGAAAAAACGGTAGACGCCTTTTTTAGTTTTTTGGAGGATTATTAAAATTTCCTTTTGGTTGAAAAGGTCTAACCTGCAATCATTAATATGATGACCACTTTGCTTACAATATCTGCAAACCAAAGACGAAATGCTTATAATCTCTCTAGAATTCGCTTGTCTAGATTCTTTCAAGGCAAGAGTGCTTTGATGATGGTTAATAATTTCATCAAGTTTAGATTTGCTACTCGGTGGTATTATATATTGTAAATACATAAATGATTCTTCATTAAGTTTCGTCCATATATGTGCAATAAATTCCGTATCTTCCATATGAATATTAAAGAAATTAATTTGTTGTTCTAAATTAGTCACAAATTGTCTAAGTGATTCATTTTTCTTTTGACTAAGATTTAGAACCTGAATCTTTAATAAAGCTAAATCTATTGTAGTGAAAAGATTGTCTAATATTTCTTTTTTAAATAACGACCAATTATGCATCATACCAGACTGACTCAACCAAAGAGTTCTTAGTCTACTCAAAGTCTTAACAACTAAAAACTGTAATAGAGTTTTGCATGGTATAATGTTAATTTTAATTAATTCATCCACTTCATCAAAAATTCTTTTAAACTTGTCACTTCTAATCCATCACACATATTTATTTGTTCAACTAATGAACTATAAAAAAGTATATATTCATCCTTATAGGACATGGTTTCTTTAAATGAAATTTTTGGAGAATCGCCACAAGTCACAAATGTCAAATTCATACCTGAGTTAAATATATCTCAGCAGTTGTAGGATTGGTGATCGGAGTTTCATCAACTCCGCAAAAACCAAGAACAAAAAAGCCCCCGCTGGTCACTTCCCAGCCTTTTTATCCCATCCTCGGCGGAGGTACAACGCGTCAAAAACCGCTGATGCTACTACCGTTTCGCGCGTCCACCGCCGAGACCGCGGTGTTACGGCGTGCTGACTTTGCAATTCCCACGGAACCTGGCCACACGTGTTCACGCTATCACATAGACCGTAGGCGTCCACTGAACTCATAGAGATCCAGTGGCGCGCCGAACTAGTGTGGCCGGTTTATTACAAAGCTCAGGTAATTTGGATGGTGGAACTGAATTGGAATAATAAATATTATTTTAAATTTTCATATATTAAGGGACTATCAGGTGATATATCCAGAATTTTCTTTAACACTGATTGGAGACCAACTTTTTATAATTTTAAAACTATATTCAAAATTGAAAAACTATTCAAAATTGAAAGATAAAGATGACCAAGGCCATAATTCTGAATTAATTTATTGTGTTCCATGCGAATGCAATAAAGTATACATTGAACAAACTAAACAATGGTTAAAATCAGTCTTGATCGATCCTCTATAGGATTAACATCTCGTGCGTACAATAAATATTATTTAGAGATAGTCAAGTTAAAACGCGGTGTCTGACGGCCTTTGGCCCCAGTGATCACCTATTCACTAGTGTAACCTATTAAAATAAAATGTCTGATTCAAAGTTAGTAGGCACTCCCACTAACTTAAATCAAAATAATAAAAGAATTCGATATACGCGAAATAGTTGGTACTAAAAATGAACCTATTGCTGGTACCAGTGTAAACTTCGATAATAAAAAAACTAAAACCGACCTAAAATATAATGTGCAGATCTCAAACCGTTTTGAGAGTTTAAGCGAAAGCGATTCAGATTCTGATACTGATCAGGAAGAAAATGACGAAATGGATACTGACAATCAAAATATAAAATCACAAAATAAAGTGAAAATACCACCTATAGTTGTGTATAGTTAATTTCAAAATCATACAACCACATTAAATCAACTTAAAGCAAAACTTAAATTAGACTTTCATATAAAGCATAAAGGAGACCGCATTATCTTTTATACAAATTGTGTTGATGATTATAAACTATTAAAAACTGAAATTGAAACATCTAAACTACAATATCACACATATACCTTAGAAACAAATAGGCAATTAAAAATGGTACTAAAAAACGTGCCAAAAAATCTAACTCCTGATGAAATATTGAACGACTTAAAATTTCAAAACCTTAGTGTCATCAAAACAGCCCAAATGTACAAAAAAACAGAAGAAGGGCAACAAATCCCTTATCCAATGTTTCTCGTCACCTTAGAACCAGGAACCAAAGTAGCCGAGGTCCTAAAAATTAAAAAAGTGTGCCACTGTGTTATAGAGTGGGCAAAATATAGAAACAGTTCAGGAGTTGTACAATGTCATAAATGTCAGTCCTTTGGACATGTTCAAAATAATTGCTACAAAAGTCCCAGATGTGTTAAGTGTGGTGATGAACATCTCACCAAAGATTGTGCTTCAAATACCATCAAATGCTGTAACTGTAGTGAAAACCATGTAGCCAGCTACAGGCAATGTAATTCTTTTACCAAACAATTAACTCTAAAAAATGATAACCAAAGAACTGCAGACAACAACAGACGACAGTTCACATACAACAATCAAGACTTTCCTGCACTCCCGACTACAAATGCAACAATAGCCCCAATCGAAGAAACCACACGCCCTGATGCGCAACTATCAACAAACCCACGATCAGCTAGTAATCAATGGTCAAACAACAACAACAACACCAACGACAACGACAACTCAATTTTAGGCTTATTTGGTGGGCTGAAACAATTCTTGTCCGGTATAAACTATCATTCAATCATAAATAAATTTAAAACAATTGCTATAAAAATAAAAAATAGTCAAGATTTAATATCTAAAAGCTATGATAATAGTTGAAAGTATTATATCTTTTATTGATTAATGGCTAACAAAACTACACAGAATTTAACAATATTGAACTGAAACGCCAGATCATTAAAAAATAAAAAAACGAGTTAGAATACGTTATAAATCAGCGAGATATTGACATAATGGGTGTTTGCGAAACATTTTTAACAGACTCTATAAAATTCAATATAAGTGGTTACATTACTTATAGAAACGATAGAAATGCAAATGGTGGAGGTGTACTGATCTCTGTAAAAAGACAAATAATACACAACCAAATTAAAATACCCACTTTAACAAACATTGAAGCAGTTGGAATAAGTTTAATGTTAAATGATCATAAAGTACTAGTTATATCTATATACTTACCACCAAAAAAGACCCTCACAATACATGAAATAAAAACACTTATAAACTTAAATGATATATATTAAATGATAAAGTTATAATTATTGGCGACTTCAATGCTAAGCATACGGCGTGGAATTGCTTTGTAAAGAATAGAAATGGGAAAACACTGCTTGAGCATTCCACCGAACTTCACTATAGCATTGGGGCTCCAGTTGGCCCTACTTGCTACACATCCAAGACGAGACCTAGTATTATTGACTTAGCAATATCAAAAAATATCAGCACCTTAAGGAAACCCTTTACATTACCCTTGCTAAACTCTGATCATAACCCAATAATAGTAAAGATTGATGCAAAACCAATATTAGGTAAACCTAAAAAGGTTTTTGATTATAAACGCGCCAATTGGGATACTTTTCGTAAACTACTAGATAACACACTCGACCTAAGTTTTAAAATCAAAAATTCAGAAGAATTAGACACTCACGTACAATTTTTCACAAACTCAATAATTAATGCAGCAAACAAGGCTATTCCAAAAACAATTATTAAACAAAATAACAAACTTTTATAATTTTTTTAATAAAAATTAAAAATAAAATCAGGAGAAAGTATCAAAAATACAGAACACAAAAACTAAAACAGATACTAGACAAACTAAATACTATTGTCACTACTAGACTTTATCACCCCAGAAACTACTGCTGGGATGAAAAACTAAAAAAATTAAATTTTAAGGATGGAACTCTTTGGAACTTTACCAAAATTTTTAAACCAAAACCCACAATACCTCCATTAATAAATAATGATGGAACTTATAGTTATACGGAGCACAAAAAAGCTAACTTAATTTCCGAAAGTTTCCAAAAAATACATCGGACCACAGTCGATCTGAGTTCCATCAACTTTACTATAACTGTACTCAAAGAAATAAAAAGAAATATGAACCCACTAATAACCAAACATATTGATGCTAAATTGACGTCTCCAACCGAAATTGTCTCCATTATCAAAAAATTAAGACCAAAAAAAGCCCCAGGTTTCGACGAAATCCAAACTATTCTACTAAAAAACATATCCCGAAAAGCAATAGTATATCTAACAAAATTATTAAATGAAATGTTACTCACTGGCTACTTTCCAAAAACCTGGAAAAAGGCAAAAGTATTACCATTTCCAAAACCTGGCCTAAATCCAGAAATGGCAGCAAATTATAGACCAATCAGTCTACTGAGTGTGGTATCTAAAATCACAGAAAAAATAATTGCAAAAAGGCCAAAAACACATTTAGAAACTAATAAAATACTAATAGAAGAACAGTATGGCTTTCGTCAAAACCGCTCATGCGTTACCCTATTGGCTAAAACAGTTGACAAAATAACAGATTCCTATAATAGTAAAAAGCACACAGGTATGTTATTACTAGATATTCAAAAAGCTTTCGACACGGTCTGGCATCACGGCCTAATATATAAACTATTAGAATATAACATCCCAAAATACCTAGTGTCACTAATTAAATCCTATCTAAAAGATAGAAGTTTTAATGTCATTATTGGAGACTCCAAATCAACAGAAAAGAACATAACAGCTGGAGTACCACAAGGATCCATTTTAGGCCCACTTCTTTTTATATTATTCATCAACGACATGCCAAAAACACCTCATACAGAAATTAACTTATTTGCCGACGATACACCTGTAACAACAAATTCATTTCGTACAGACACAATTGCCAATAGATTAACCATAGCGGGAAATAAAATTCTAAAATACTATAACAAATGGAAAATCAAACCAAATATTTCAAAAACTGAAGCGATTATTTTCACAAAACGCCGCCCGAACATTACCAAAAAAGTTTCCTTAAAAAACACTAATATAGATTGGTCAAATCATGTTAAATACTTGGGAATACATCTAGATAGCAAACTCAACTTTACGTATCACATCAATAAAACCTGCGATAAAGCCATAGGCGTCATGACAAAATTATTCCCCTTACTAAACTACAAATCCAAAATATCAGTTAAAAACAAAATAATCATTTACAAAGCAATAATACGATCAATCATTACTTACGCTTCCCCGGTATGGAGCCTCACCTGCAAAACAAATCTAAAAAAATTACAAATAGTGCAAAATAAATGCCTAAGAATAATAAGAAATTACCCCCGGTATACTCCAATATCAGACATACATACGAATATAAACATCGAACAAATTTACGATTATATTTGGAAATGCTCAGTTTTTTCTCAAACTATATAAACCAACAATACTTTAAAATAGGAAATTATAATGTCAGACAAATATACAAACATAAAAGAATAAAAAATATCTTTATTCCCGACGCAGATAATATGAAATAAAAATCAATAGCGGAGTAGGGTTTTTTTAAACTTTTCCCTACAATTCAAATAAAGTATGGTAATACATATTATAAGCATATAAGCAAAAACTAAGTAAACATTAAACTTATCGCACTGGGTAAATAGTAGGAACCAGAAGCAACTATTGTAACATTTTTGTAAAATTTTATAATTATAACAATAAATTTTATCTTTATCTTTAAAAAATGGTTAAAAAATAGATTATATCAACATCAAATAGATTGCAAAAACGTAAACATGTTGAAAATGGAACATACTGCCTTGGCAAAACATCATTTTAGTACAGGACATACTTTTGAATTTGATAAAGTTAAAATATTAGATATAGAGTCTAATCAATTCAAAAGGAACATAAGTGAAATGATCTGGATTTATCTGAACGATTCAATAAATTTAAAAACTGACACTAATAACTTAAGTTGTTTATATAATGGTATTTTGGATAAATATAAAAAGTTGATAAAGACAACTTAAGTTATTATTTAATGTTATTAATAATGAAATTAAATTGATATTTGAAAATATAAAGTTTATTATACTACACGTCTCGTTCTCGATGATAATTTGTAGTAATGCTCGTCATTGCTAAGATTTCACACTTTTTAGATTATATAAGTTTTAAATTTATGACCGTCTGTGGTGTTACCCAGCAACGTCATCTACATTCATATTGTTTCGTTGTGTTTAAGAAATCATACGTATCAAATACAAGTGCTATTAAAATATTGAAAAAAATTATAAAAATAGTGTTTTAAAAATGTCCGGTGATAAAAAGAAGAAGAGATCGCGTTCAGGGTCACGTGAAAAAGACAGGAAAAAACACAAATCGGATGAAAGGCTGGAAAAAATGGAAAAACAAATTCAAAACCTCACAAACGCTGTTCATCAACTGACGGAATTAAAAAACAAAAGCTCAGGTAAACAAATAATCAGCACTAAGATACAGTTTCCATACGAAACTGTTATCACATATGTCAAGATATTTTGTTTCCACACGAGACAATTACCTAAAACATACATACGTATATGTAAATAGTGCATTATACACAAAACTGTCCATATGACAAACTGTGTATACGCCATAAAGTCTATACGACGAACTGTCCACACGACAAAATGTCTACACGACAAACTGTCTATATGACACATTATTCATATGATAAACTGTCCAAACGACAAACTGTCCATAGGACAAATTGTCCATACGACAAACTGTCCATATGGAAAATTGTTCATACGGAACACTATTCATAATACGAATAATAATCTCTGTATACACAATAAGTGTAATTATAATTATAAATAAATTAAAAATGTTCACTTTCAGAACAAAAAGACAATACAGATAATGTTGATTCGGACAATATCATACAAGCTCATATGAACCAAGTTGATGAAGAACCAACAGCTGAGATCGATCTAACTGAAACACCCATTAACCAGATTATGCTGGAAATGCTTGGAGAACATCCTAACGCCAAGAAAGAAATATCTATAAAAATAAACGAAGAACTGAAGATTCGCTGGCAAAAATGGATGCAAGAAGGCTATCCAGAGGATAAAAAGAAAAATATTCTTGAAATTTATCCTAGGAAAGATGATCTCTACACTGAAGCACCAAAAGTAAACACAGAAAATAGTTCAGTCATGACAAGTATTGCTTGTAAACGAGACGAACACTTTGCGGAGACACAAAATTGTATTGGCTCTGCGATCTCAGCATTAGGTGCAGCAGTGTCAATGATTCTGGTGGATCCAGAAGACGGCGTTGATCAAGAGGCGCTTATGAAATACTTATGCGACACTGGGAAATTGTTGACTGACGTATTTTATCAACACTCTCAGGCCCGAAGAGCCTCCATTACTCCAATGATGAATAAATCAATAAAGTCAACAGTACTAAAGCAGATGATTGGCTATACGGCAAAAAGTTTGCCGAACAAGTAAAAGAGGCCAAAGATGTAGAAAGGGCTTGCTCTATCATAAAGGCAGCACCTAAAACAACAAGTTTTACACCCAAGAACCAAGAAAACTTGAAGTACCCACCTGCCAAGTACAGGCGGATGGGGAACCAGCAAAAACAATCAGCGATAAGATTCAAGCCCAGACCACAAAGAACGAGTTACAATATGACAAAATCGACAAACCAGTGTTCGAATCGTCATATTCCTCCAAGGAAGTAACTGGGGTAAGCGAACCAGCAGGCCGTCTAAAACATTTTACAAAAAACTGGGGACTAATTACAAATGATAAATTTGTCCTAGAATGTCTGAACGGCTATAAAATACCTTTCAGAGAAACTCCATACCAATCAAAACCGCCAGCAGAGCAATGCTGGTCTAAAATAAATCTTACCAAAATAAGACAAGAAATTAACAAACTTTAGGCTAAAAAAGCAATAGAACTTTGTCAAGACGATAATGATCAATTTATCTCCCCCTTCTTCCTTGTTGACAAACCAGATGGTTCCAGCAGATTTATTATCAACTTAAAAAACTTAAACAATTTTATCAATACTATACAGTTTAAAATGGAAGATATTAAGTCTGCCAAACACCTAATATCTATTGGTTCATATATGTGTTCAATTGACCTAGAAGACGCTTATTATATTGTCCCCATACATAAATCATTTCAAAAATTTTTAAGATTTAGATTTCAAAGACAACTCTTCCAGTTCACATGTCTACCTTTTGGCTTGTGCACGAGCTCGTTTGTATACACAAAAATTATGAAACCAGTTATGAATAAAATTAGTGAAGCGGAAATTCTATCAATCATATACATCGACGATTTACTAATCGTTGGAAATTCACATAAATCCTGCAAAGACAATACAATTTATGTGAAAAGCTTGCTGGAACAATTAGGTTTTATCATAAACTATCAAAAAATCTCGCAAACACCTAGTCAAAAATGCAAATATTTAGGTTTTATTATTAATTCATTAGACTTCACGCTAGAGCTAACAGACAAAAAGAAAAAAACAAATTAAGCTGCTAATTAATACTTTTGAGGAAAACATATACTATAAAATTAGAGATTTTGCGAAGCTACTGGGAAAACTCACCGCAGCCTGTCCAGCAGTGGTATATGGTTCAGTCTACTGGAAACGATTAGAAAGACAAAAGCATCTAGCCTTAATTTTAAACGATAATAACTACGACGGACGAATTTACATTAATAAACCAATTATTGAAGATTTATCTTGGTGAAAAATAAAAACACCGACAGGCTCAAATCCGATTAGAACACAATTTGAACTAGAAATATCTTCAGATGCATCCTTGACTAAATGGGGAGCACACTGCAATGATGTAAGCACCCACGGGTGCTGGACTGAGAAGGAAAGAATATTTAGCATAAATTACTTAGAACTCTTAGCAGCATATTTCGGTCTAAAATGCTTCGCAGATAAATTATCGAGTTGCGAAATCCTTTTAAGAATCGATAATACGTCTGCGATATCTTACATTAACAGAACACGAGGCATTCAATATTCCCACCTAAATGACTTAGCCCGAAAAATCTGGCAATGGTATGAAAAAAGAAATATTTGGATATACGCGTCTTATATCCCTTCAACATTGAATATAGAGGCTGATCTAGTATCGAGAATAAATAATATAGATATAGAATGGGAATTATGTAATAGGACATTTAAAGAAATCAATAAAAAATTTGGACCCTTTACAATTGATCTTTTTGCATCAAGGTTAAATAAAAAATGTGTTAGATTTTGCTCTCGTTTCCCAGATCCGAGTGCAATGACAGTAGATGCTTTCACTATCCGGTGGATAACAGAAAAAATATATGCCTTTCCGCCTTTCGCACTTATTTTAAAAACTAAAAACTAATACTTGATAAAATAAAAAAATAATACTTGATAAAGCAGAAGGAATAGTTGTGGTACCACTATGGCCAACACAACCGTGGTACCCGCTGTTTACATCACTGCTTACAGAATCGCCTCTACTGTTAAAACCCCATAAATATTTACTGTCTCCTTCCAGGCAGGAAATACATCCACTGTCCCACAAACTTTCATTGGCGGCAGGGAACTTATCCGCAAGGCATTTTTGAGCAAAGGAATAGACGAAGCATCAACCGAAATAATGATTAAGTCCATAACGCCAACAACACTCAATCAATATCAAGGTGCCTTAAAACTGTGGTGGAATTTTTCTATGACAAATAATATTCCAATATTTAATGCAAGTAAAGTTGACATCCTACGTTTCTTAACAGAAAGATTTGGTAATGGAGCAAGCTATGGAACTTTAAATTCCACTAGGTCGGCCATATCACTCATTTCCTCACAAGATATCGGCAAAGATAAATTGCTGTCACGATTTTTTAAAGGAATATTTAAGGAGCGACCTACAAAACCTAAATACGCTACTATTTGGGACACAACGCCAGTATTGCAGTATATAGAACGGCTCGAACCATTAAACCAACTAAAATTGAAAGATGCAGCAGAAAAAGTATCAACATTACTCATTTTATCCACAGCGCACAGACTTCAGACTATTGCTTTAATAAATATAAAAAATATTTCTATTGGTATATCTAGAGTAACGATAAAAATTCCAGACCTAATAAAAACATCTAAACCGGGAAAAAATCAGCCGGAACTTATACTACCTTTTTACAAACATAAGCCAGGGCTTTGTGTGGCTACAGCTATAACAGATTACTTAAAAATAACTAAAGAACTGAGAAATGGCCAAAATAATAAATTATTCATATCAAGTATAAAACCATACAAAAATGTAACCGCTCAGACAATAAGCCACTGGCATAGATCAAATAATTACCAAGATTAACAACCTTATGGAGGTATCCAAGCCAATAAATGTGCCCGTTTTTAGGGGCAACACCCCTAGACGGGCACGTGAACTAAGCGCTGGATTCGCGGCCAACTCATAGACATAGAAAAAATTAAATGTACTATAGCGACACTAATATTCCCACACATAAACTAAATTGTTACTACTCGAACTCCATAGTTTATATGTCGCGATAACAAATTATAACCGGAAGTCACACCCGTAGACTACTAAAAATAAAAATATTTGTGCCAAAAACTGACACTTGAACATTTTTTCCACAGTTTAATATACTATATAAATATATATAACAAATTTTTGTTATAGAAAAAACATTTGACATTGATAAAAACATTTTAAAGGATAATTAATGGTATAACTTTTTTTCAAATCCGTTCAAATTTTTTATTAGAAATTTTTTAAATCATATATCAATAATTCCTTAATCATAAATATTAACATAAAGTCGTAATAAATCATCACAAATTAATAAAAGAAAAGTCTGTAAATAATATTTATTTTCATATTAGGAAAAATCAGGTCTTGAAATAAATTAAATAAAAAGATCAGGTGAAAAGACCAATTTTTAAGTACTTTTTTATTCAATGTACGACGTTTCGTCGGTTTAATTCCGACTTCTTCATGTACCTATTTTAACAGACATAAATAGATATTTGCAATAAATTTCAAGTTATAAAATAAATATAAAATTATAAAAATTTAAAATACAATGGAAATATCCTCGAAAATTTAGTTAAAATATGTCATACCAATATTTTTTTTTTAAATAAAATAATGAATTACAATAAAATTCAAAAAATTATCAGCGTCAAATGATGAAATTTATAATATTTTTAATCATTTAAAGTTTATTGATAATAAATGTAAATAAACTAAATTCCACAGTAATATGCAATTGTCAATTAAAATGTAACAGCTGATCATTAAGGAGAGTGCGCGAGAATTTTAAATTAGTTCTTCTTTTTCTTTCTATATTTATAACTGTCAATCAGTTTACAGTACACAGTATTCAAGTTATCAGTATCCGTTTTCATATTAATAGTGTCATTTAAGCTGATATGGACCATTTCACTAACATTTCTTTTAAACCAGCTGTTTTCTCTATCTAATATCTTAACATCATCAAACTTAAATTCATGACCAGTACTAAAATGATGTGAAGCTAAAGCCGTCTGATTTTCTTTGTCTTTAAATCTTTCTTCACAACTGTTCTTATGTTGATAAATTCTTTTATGTAGATATTGTTTAGTCTGACCTATATATGATTTTTTGCAGGAACATGGAATCTTATAGATAACCTCAGAAATATCGCTCAGCGGTGTTTTATCTTTAAGTCACCTATTTTACGTATATTATAAAACGCTGGTTTCCACTCAGTAGCGCGGAAACTAAGTGATATTCCACGAGTAAGTCCCCGAACAAATGGAAACTTAAACCTTTTTTCTTGATTTTCTTGAGAGTTACTTTTGATGATACTTTTGCCATTTGAATGTTGATCCTTAAACTTCCTCAAGCACATGTCCACGAAAGACTTCGGGTAATTATTCTTTTTCAAGATACTTCTAACCTCTTTTAAGTTTTCTTCATGGAAGCTAGAATGACTTAACATTAAAGCTCTATATAGTAATCCCAAAACAACACTACTTTTTTGAGCCGTAGGATGATAAGAATTAAAGTTAAATAATCTACCCGAACTTGTGGGTTTCTGGTACCATTTCGTAAGCAGTTCCCCATTTTCCATCCTTATAACCATTATATCTAAGAACGCGAGCTGCTTATTAGCTTCTATCTCCATAGTAAATTGTATCTTTGGATGTATACTATTAAAAATTTTTAATAAATTATCCACTTCACTTAGAGGTATTGCCAGTAACATATCATCTACATAGAGCTTCATAAATGCAACGTTGAAAGGTAACAGATTAATAACCTTTTTCAATATATGATTCATAACTAAATTTGCCAGTGACGGGCTAGCCGGGTTACCCATGGCAGACCCATCTAATTGTACAAAGATCTCATTAAAAAATGTGAAATAACTAGTACTGAAACATATATTGATTAATTCTATCAATATCTCTTTAGGAACTTTAATAAGACATTTAAAACTATTCCAATTTTTAGTGTATTTGCCATATGGCAACATACACTATTTTTTTTTTTTTTTTGTACGGAGGGGGAAATCCAGTTACGGACACCCAGGTGTTCCCTGGGTAGTGTGGGACTCGAAACATAGCTCCATACCCACCAAAACCCCCTCCCTCGCACTCTTTGTGTCCCCCCACGGTACCGACCTCCAGTCATTCCTTCGCGGGGGGAAGAGTTACGGCTCAGGGCCGTTTCCTTCTTGATTCTTCTGTCTTCAGCTCTTCCATGATGCTCACAGTAAGGTCACATCCGGCGTTCCAGTCCTCCTGTGAGCGCAACATATTTGTGACAAAGTTGTCAACTGTCACCGATGTTCCAGTTCTCCTCTCCAGCTTCTCCCTGTGTTGAGTGAATCGGATACACTGTATAAGAACATGTTCCGCTGTCTCCTCTTCTTCTATGCATACCGGGCATTCTGCACTCGCCTCTATTCCAAATCTTTTCAGATACTGCTTAAACCCCCCATGTCCAGAAAGAATTTGGGTCAGGTGGTAGTTGAGCTCCCCGTGCCGTCTATTAACCCAACCGTTCAGATCTCGTATAAGTCGATGAGTCCATCTTCCTTTGTCAGAGGCGTTCCATCTCCTTTGCCAATTCTCCATGATCTTTTCTCGGTCTCTTCTTTCCTCTATGTTTCAACGCGCATGGGCCCGCGTATATTGCGCTGCTCTTTCCCTGGCAATCAGGTCTATCGGTGGTAACCCCGCGATAACCAGTGCTGCGTCCTCTGATACCATCCTATACGCTGATGCTACCCTCAGTGCACACTGTCGATATACCGGTAGAAGTAACCTAGCATACGTCGGGGTCATAAGTGCCTCCACCCACGCTGGTACTCCATAGAGCAATATAGAGGTCCCGACGCTCGCGAGTACTCGCCTTCGACTCTGGCGTGGTCCACCGATGTTGGGGAGAATTCTAGTGATATCCTTAATTGCTTTCCCCGCTTTTTCTCCAGCATATACTAAGTGGGCTCTGAAGGTCAGCCGTTGGTCTATCAGTACCCCTAGGTATCTCATCGAGGGCTGGGTGTTAAGTTTGTGTCCACGGTATTCTAGACTGATATTCTCCCTCTTCTTCTTCCCCGTGACAAGTACCGCCTCGGTCTTATGAATGGCAAGGGACAGTCCATTCTTTGTCATCCAATCATCAACCCTGTCCATCATGTCCTGGTATGCATATTGCAAATCTTCTTGCTTTCCCACAATTATAGCCGCTACGTCATCAGCATATGCAACAAGCTCCACATCCTCCGGCATTTCCATTTGTAGGAGTTCATCATAGAGTATGTTCCAAAGGGTCGGCCCAAGCACTGATCCTTGTGGAACACCTGTAGTAACCTCGTATCTCCTTGGCCCGTTCATGCTATCCGCCCACAGGACCCTGTTAGTGAAGTAGTTCATCACTATTTGCATGAGGTAGGCCGGGATCCCAAAGTTCTTCAATTGCGACCATATCCGGTCCCATCGTGCCGAGTTAAAAGCATTCCTTATGTCTAAGGCGACAATAAGGCAATGAGGTCTTCTGCGGTGACCCACTGGGTTCTCTTTTGTTCCCCACACCGCTCTTCGCGCCGTCTCTATGACTCTTATAATAGCATCCGTTGATGACCTGCCAGCCCTGAATCCATACTGTCGGTCCGACAGTCTTTGGTCCACATGGCTCATAATTCTCTTTTGGATGAGTTTCTCTAACAGTTTTCCCACGGTATCTAGCATACAGAGAGGCCTATATGCAGCTGGATCACTTAAGGGTTTTCCCGGTTTAGGCACCAATACTAGCCTTTGCCTCTTCCATTCGTCAGGAAAGACTGCTTCTTCCAGGCACTTCTCAAACATTCGAGCGAAAGTTGATGTCCTATGCTGAATAGCTGTTAGCAGGGCCCTGTTCGGGATCCAATCTAGGCCTGGAGCCTTGTTTATTCCAACATTAGCACAGGCATTCCTTACTTCCTCCACTGTGACCCGTATGAGTTCCCTTGCTTGTTCCGCCGAGTTCTCAAAGATGGGGTATGTGCTCGTCGGGAAGAGTGTATTCACTATCATGTCTAACTCTTCCGGATCCTTAATTGGTTGCTTTATGGGGATCTTATTACGTACGATCTTATAAGCCCGGCCCCAAGGGTCGTGGTCAAGTTCATAGCATAATTCGTTCCAACAGCGCCTCTTGCTTTCCTTGATCCGCTTCTGAAGCTCATGTTTCGCCTCGGTATAGGCAGCCCGCAGTATCTCTGTGTCCTTCCCCTTGCTTCGCGCACGTTGGAACAGTCGTCTTGTCCTGAGACATTCACTCCTTTGCTGTGCAATCTCAGCATTCCACCAGTACGCCGGAGCACGTTTAGGGATGTTGCTGACCCTCCTCATAGTGGCGTCGCAGGTGCTTCTGACTTTCCTCATGACAGCATCTGCAGCTTTGATAGCTGTCATCCTCTCTATAGTCATATTCTTAGGAAAGCATAGGTCAAGCGCCTCAGAAAACTCCGCTAATTTGTAATCTTCTGATTTCCATCGGCTTGCGCCTAGTCTTGCGCTCTGTTTCCCTCTATCTCTACTACCTCTTGTGATGGTCCATCTGATCGCGAGATGATCACTGTGTGTGTATTTCTGACTCACTTCCCAGCATAGTCCTTGACGAAGTAACGTCGGTGAGGCGAACGTTAAATCAATAATGGAGTTGCCAGTCCCTCCTATGAATGTTGGTTCGCTTCCCTCGTTTACCACCACCAGGTCCAGTAATGCTAGAGTTTCCAGCAGCATCACTCCCCTCTGGTTTGTGGTCTTGCTACCCCATTCCACTGCCCACGAGTTAAAGTCACCAGCAATTATCAGTGGCTTTAATGGTCTCGCATCCTTAACCAATGAGTGTAAGAATGCCTCATAGTCCTGTAACGGGTCATTAGGGGAGGCATAGCAGCTGAAGCAGTGTATTCCGCCGATCTCAGCATGAACATACCCTACACCAGCTCTGCTCCTTTCTTTCCCTCTCGCAGTGTTTCCACATATCCAAATTGCCGCCTTGTTAGACGGATCAGAGATCCACTCACCACTATTCATTGGACGGTTCTGTTCGCACACAAACGCTACGTCAATACCTTCTTCCCGCACAGCTTGTATTAACAAGTCTTGTGCGGCGGAGCTCCGGTTTAAGTTAAGCTGCAGACTCCTCATGTTGAGTCTGTTGTTGGTGACTTCCTCCGGAGCCGTCCTCTTGTGCCCTTGCTGGCATTGCCGCTATCCCATCGCATTCTCTATTTCCCCCGCAGTCTTTGGCTTTATGTCCCAGTCGTCCACATCTTAGACAGTCCTTCGATCGATCCTCCTTGCTAGTACAGCGGGCAGCTATATGGCCCGCTCCCCAGCATTTATAGCATTTTTGTGCTCTCTCTATTGGTCGGACTCTGCATGAGACCCAGCCTACTCTGAGTTTGCCCAGTACCTCTATCTTCTCTGCCATTTTAATTGGCAGCCTTACCCGCGCGACCTGCGTTTGACCATAGGCCGGTCGTAGTCGCACAGTTATCCCCCCAATCGGGGCATCCCCATTGCTCATGCACGCTATTATGGCTGCAGTCCTTACTTCGTCAGGTGTGACACTCTCGTCAAGATCTCTTATCTCCAGCTCTGACATTGGGGTACGTCCCTGAACTTCTGCTTTATCGGCCAATGTGGCTTGAAGTTTGTCCACACATTCCTCTGTATTTGCTCCATTTTCACCTCCAAGAGTCAGGAGTAGATCACCAGTGGCTGTCCTTCTGATCCTAGTAACTGCGGCACCAACACACTGCAGTTCCGGCTTAGACTTGATGTTAGCAAGAATATCCGCGTACGAGTCCGCACTCATCTTCTTAATAAGGATCGCATCTGTGCGAGTACGAGTGCGTCGCTTCCTCGTTCTCTTTTGCCTTGTATCCATAGGGCGGGCAATTGGTTCTTTCGGTACCTCTTTCTTTGCAGTTGTTACTGTCTCATTCTTCTTATTATTCTTCTTCATGACCACTTCAGTCCATTTCTGGTTCCCATCACAAGTGATAGGAGCCTCCTCAGTATTGAGTGTCAGTGTATCCCTTGGCGCAAGCGTCTGCTTCTTCCTCTTCCCTTCTCTGTCTTCTTCAGGGGACAATAGTGGTCGTTTTAGCCTCTCCTCTTTCCTCTTATGTGCAAACATCGGGGATGTTTGCGTCATTGCCTCTGCAACCTGCATCTTTACCATTGTCTCCACTCGGGCTTGGTTTTTCCATTTAGTACGGGACCACACATTCGCCAGGTCTTTTGCGAGTGTCTTCACTTGTTTGTGAACATTCTTATTGTCTAGGACGTAGTTCTTTAGTTCTTCAATTAGCTTCCCCATTCGTTTTCCTTCACCAGCAGCGATGACTAAGTAGTCGCTATTTTCTGTTCCAGGTAGGGAGAAAGTTCTCAGTCTGGGAGGTGCCCTTGCAAAAGCAATTACCATATCTGTATCGTCTGTTATTTGACCAGTAGCATTCTTCGTCGACCCAGCATGGTCTCCTGCCAGCTCTCCCCTATTTGTCGTATGTGTGCCCCCCCCAGAATCCGTGGGGCAGTCCATCTTCTCAATGGAGTGGGATTCTGAGCTGTCTACAGCTCTACCCACCTGGGGTAATTCATTATTTACATCCGACATTCTTCATTTGTTGCTGGTTTTGGTCCGCGCCGTGTATTTTATTTCCACGATACCCGCCAGCCTAGGCTGGTTAGGGCATTACCCTATCCGCCACCCGGGGACGTGCCCAGTGGGAGACCAGCAAAAACTCCCCTAGGAACATACACTATTGGCGTCGGTCGGATGGCGGGACCTAGGGGTCGGACCAAAATTTCTCGACGTTTCATAACCCCCTAAACACTTTGGCACCATTTTTAAAAATGTTTATATATATATGTATATATATATATATATATTTATATACGTATATGTATATATATATATATGTGTACGCGCAATAACTTTCGAAAGAGTTAATTGATTTCAACGAAATTTGGCCCACGTGTTGGAATCCATCACCGCAAGAAGCCTATTTAAAATGGGCCTAATCGGGCTATTTTAAGGGTAGTTTTTAGGGGTTGAAAAATGTTTTTGGGCCCCAAAATACCGAAAAAATTCTCCATCTGGTAGTAATTAAAAAGTGTCCCCAAAATTTTAATAAAATCGGCCCGACAGGACCGGATTTACAAATTTTATGAAAACACTAGTTTGCAGATAGTGACTTATTTATTGAAGGGTGTATTTAATTCGGTGTAGACGTTAGATTGATAAAAATATTACAATTAAGAAAAAAAATGTTATTTTAAGGGGTGTATTAAGGGGTTAAATTTTTTATTTTGCCCAAAAACAAACTTAATTTCACATAATAAAAGTATAAAACCACACGGCCCTATACAAGCAAATACACTATATTGTCGGCAGGGTTTTGGCACTGCGACCCGGGTTTTTTTCTTCAATTGTGGCCAATACTAACTCTTTTGGAATATTAGTAAACAAGGACACAACATACCAATACATAATCATCTGGTAACTTCGTCTTTCCCAAAAACTCCACTAATTCAGTTGAATTTTTAACGTTAAAAGAAATTGTATCTACAACAGCAATTAGCAATGAGTGCAAAAATGACGCTAATTTATAACATGCCGTTTTAATACAGCTTACTATAGGGCGCATTTTGCACCCAGTTTTGTGTACTTTCCGAAGACCATATAGTTTAGGAGGCACGGCATTATGAGTACTAAGAGATTTGGCTTTAATTTCATCAATAATACCATTATTGACAATTTTTTTGATAAACTTATTAATGATGTTTTGGATATTTAATCGTCGGATCTGTCTTAACCTTTTTATATAAAGTTGAATCACTCACTAGTTCAGACATAGCATTTTTGTATTCAGTCGCATTCATTAAAACAGTAGCACCACCTTTGTCAGCACGCATGACTAATAGCTCTTTATGTTCTGACAAAAACTTTCTAGTATTTGCCAGATTCTTTTTTAGACAATAATTTGATCGATCATTAGACGTCTTACCTCCACTGTTATAAATATTCATAATGGAATTCAATGCGCTCAGTCTCACATTATTTTTAATTGTCTCCAACTCTTTAGTATCAGCATCTTGGATATTGATTCTTGAAACTCCAAACTCTAGATCTTTGATGATTGTTGGAATTGGAATTTCATTTTTATTCAGTTCTATTCCAACTTTCGGTGAAAGTCTAAGAACATTAGTTACATAATCCGGCAATTCAATCTCCGAATAATTATATATTATCTTATTATTATTATCATTGTTTAGTATTCCTGTGGATGCTTTAATAAGATCATCTAATTTCTTGATGTTAATGAGTTTTGTTTTCTTGAACACCTTTTCATATCTAATTTTGTTGATTAATTTACATTTATAGAATACATGGCCGGGTAACAGAGATAATAACTCTATTTCTATACAATTAATCAGAGCTGGGCAAACTACTTGACAAAAGTAGTTGAGTATAACTACTAACTACTTAAGCAAAAAAGTAGTTAAACTACTTAGTAGTTAAACTACTCGTTCTTAAAAGTAGTTAAACTACTAACTACTAGTAGTTAGTAGTTAAAATTTTAACTACTTTTTTAACTATTATAATAATAATAATAATAATTATATAAATTTCTTTATTTATGTCGTACAATCTACACATATATGAAAATTATTTTAAATAACAAAACCTGAGCAAATTAACAGACAAAATTTACTTATATTTAATAAGATGTCAGTCTTTTTCAAATGAATATAAATCAAACATTCTACAAAAAACAATTTACAACCTAGAATGTCCAAAAACGATATTTTAAAAAATATATAGGTATATTACTGTCAATTGGCATCAAGTTTTGTATATTTTAATCTTTCTTTTCGACAGTATAGGCTGTTAATTGTTTCTTAACTTAATGCTATTTTTGCTTTCTTCAATGATTATTATTTTTTGTAAGATCTTTTATTTTTATTCATTTGAAAAGGGCTGATATCATGGCCAAAACGCCATGTTTTTATTAAACTTTGCATATAGTAACGATGCGACTACCAGTTCCACGTTCTATTTCAAACTAAAACTCAGGCAACTGATATTTCATTATTTAAAAAAAAGTCTAATTTGTTCCAGAATCCAGAAACATGCATAACGAATAAGAACTTGTTCTAACACGTCGGTTAAATATAATATATTAAAATTTTTTAAAAGTAGTTAAAATTCAAAATAAGTAGTTAGAATACAAAAAAGCAGTTAAACTACCTAAAGTAGTTAGTACTAAGTAGTTAACTACATTTTTAACTACTTTTTGTGATTACTTGATAGATATTCAAAATAATAGAGTACGATTACTGTGTGGAGAAAAGTAGTTAGAGTACAACTACTTTTCCAAAAAAAGTAGTTAGCTACGTAGTTAACTACTGCCCAGCTCTGCAATTAATTATATCAAAAAGTTTAGAACACTTCCAGTGAGCTATTTTAATTTCAGCTTCCAATACTGAAGCTTTAAAACCAGCTAAAATTTTATCTACCATGTACTCAAAAGGATGACCTTCAGATAGTAGTAAGTACACAGATTTGAGGTTGTGAGTTATATGTTTAGGGATGACGTGATTTCTTTCACATTCAAGTAAAAATATTTTTCTATTTTTTGCCGATACAACTTTTATTGAAATCCGAGCCCACCTTTTGACTAACTGCCATGCTTGTACTCCAAATTCTTCTTGTAAATTGTTGAATAAACCACCATTTGAACTCATATTAGGAAAAGTCAGGTCTAGAAATAAATTAAATAAAAAGATCAGGTGAAAAGACCAATTTTTAAGTACTTTTTTATTCAATGTACATTGAATAAAAAAGTACTTAAAAATTGATCTTTCTATTTAATATTTATTTTATCATAAAGAAAAACTGACTGAAATATAATATTTCAATTATTGTTGGAAAACAAGGGTTTCAAGTTTTGCCAAATTTTCTGTTTTTTTTTATATTGTTAGATAATTAAATAAAAATTGTCCAATATTCAGGTAAAACTTTAGTTAAACTCAAAACAACAGATAACAACAAAATAATAGCGGCCATGTAACCTCAGCAGCTATCACAACTTCGACTCTCATAAGTGAATCCGTAGCTGACGAGTGGCGGCTTAGCCCTTCGTCTACTTCAACAATCTTGTTTACATAAGTAGTAGACACATTAAAAATAAAACACAGACAGATAAGGCATGTATATCTCACAGTTGATGTTAAACGTAATAGAGACCGATAATACATGCATATATCTAACACGACCATCCTGACGGAATCTTCGCTCTCGAAGCATTGTCCGTGGCCAATAATCTGAAATGCAACTCAGCATTTAAACACAATAATGACAATTCCTGCATATGGGCTTGCACCTGTTTATGCAGTGGCATTTTTCCCAAGTATCACCACTGTGATACGTCCATCCTCATTTACAATATTTGGGTAGTGCATGGCTTTCCGTCAGTGAGAAACTCACTGAAGTTTGGCACCCCAAATATCGCTTACATTATTTGGGTATAGTGCGCGGCTTTCCGTCAATGAAACATTCATTGAAGTTTGGCACCCCAAATAATCTATTCCGTCCGAAGACGTGCAACTCAAGTGCTCGACTTTCCGTCAGTGAAACAGTCACTGAAGTTTGGCAACTTGACATTATTTGAGTAGTGCGCGGCTTTCCGTCAGTGAAAAACATTCACTGAAGTTTGGCACCTCAAATAATTTATTCCGTCCGAAGACGTGCAAAACATAATTCACATTATTTTGGTACAGTGCACGGCTTTCCGTCAATGAAACATTCATTGAAGTTTGGCACCCCAAATAATCAATTCCGTCCGAAGACGTGCAAATCAAGTGCTCGGCTTTCCGTCAGTGAAACAGTCACTGAAGTTTGGCAACTTGACATTATTTGAGTAGTGCGCGGCTTTCCGTCAGTGAAAACATTCACTGAAGTTTGGCACCTCAAATAATTCATTCCGTCCGAAGACGTGTACGACTTACTACAAGGATTACACATCTGCTGTTCCGTCCGGTAATACACATACCGACGTGATAGATGTCAATCATTGTTTCTACTTTTGTGCGGCTCCGTCAGGTTCTACGACGCTGACCTAAACACACAAATTACAATCAAATCAATCAATTATTTGCAACATATGTTAAACCTTCGGTTATACCTTATACTTACAATTACTCTGTAGTATCAGATTTCAATAATTCAAGCAAACCTTCCATTTTAGTTTCCACAGCCCATTTGAAAGACCGCAAACGCAGTTGCTATTTGGCTGCCTTTGTCATCAGATTTTTACCCAATCGACGTACTTCATATCGACCTTCATTCGTGAAACCATCTATTTCGTTTGGCCGCATGACTCGGAGTTCATTTTACCTTTATGCATAGTGGAGTCTCTATGCACTAACACGACGTCACCAATTTTGAACGTTCATTTTCTCGAGATTTGGAGTATTGTTTTCCAACGCTTTCCTTCCCCTTTCGCAATTAATCAACAGTAGGATTTCATAGAGAACGAGTTTCGTCCGTCAAATCTCATATAACAGATTGAAATCTACTAAAGCCTGTATGGAAGTCATCTGTATTGCTTTCTGAATGTTTTCCACATCCAACTCGACCATTCTGACATAACATCTACTCTACACGCAATAAATTCATAATTGTACGGTCATACCTTTCAACTTGCCCGTTTCCAAAGTACACATCAGGTGTCACATAATGATAACGAATGCCCCACAGGTCGAGATACCGTGCAATGTCTAAATTTTGAAAATTGCGCCCCGTATCGGCTATTATTCGTTTAGGTGCACCAAATAGTGAGAAGAAATTTTGTTTCTTTAAATGTTACAGTTTTCAAGGGCAACAATAAACAGTATTTTGTGAATGCATCTACAAGTACCAGCACGTGTTTATAGCCATCAATCGTCATATTTAATGGGCCTAGACAGATAACATGTACTGTGTGAAAAGGTTCATCGGGCTTAGGCAGCTGTCCGACAAAGCCCTGCAATGGACCCGTGCGTGTCTTTTTAGCCGCACAGACTAAACAATGTTTTATATAACTGTTTACAAAATTTCGTATTTTAGGAAACCAAAAATGTTGTTTTATACTGTTAGGGGTTTTCCCGGGGCCAATATGATACTGCTCGCCGCTAAAATACGCAAAAGAACTAAACGACTCTGTCTGGGTTTAACCCAAATATTTGACACTATTTTGTAAATACATGCATTTTGAAGCATTCAGTAAAAAATCGCTTTTCGCACTAAAAGGATAGAAGTTGCATAAGCTTTCTTTAATTATTTTATGACATAGCAGTTTTTGCACAATTTCGTAACAATGATTCTTTCAGATAACGACAAATGGCATAGGGATCTGTTTACAGCATGGTTATCAATAATTTTTACGCTTAAAGCTGCGGTTTTAATTGCATTATTATTAAGTCACTACGTATACTGGACTAACAGTGAGTTGATTTTTCTGCATATTCCACTGTACAACAGACACAAGTGATTTTGCCGTCAAAGTACACTCTCCGAGTCAGGCATCTGTGTCCTATATATATATGTGTTTCAGTGGCGTCAGCAACAATAACTAAAATCGGGGTCTTGATATAAATTGCAACCAACTAACACACCAAAATAAAAATACTGCCGGGGACTACTAGAATGTTAATTCTGTTTCAGTCCGGTAAACTCACAAACGCCTTAATTTGTTCTGTAATCTCTAATATGCCCGATGCTATTCTCCTTATTACAGATACACAAGGTTCAATTTTGTTTTACACAAATAGCGATGGTGGTCCGAAATTAATGACACGTTGGAGCCCGTATCGATTAGATTTTGGAATTGTACGCCGTCTAGTTTAACGCACGTGGGGAGCGCGATTTTTCCTAAAGTGCAGAATGTAACTTTGTGCTTTTGTTCTATTCCTCTTTTAGTGAAACTTTTTCCAGAGTGCTCTAACTTAAAAGGAGAAATTTCCGATTACTACTGCTTATTTCTATTACGGGTTTACCACTACGGATTTCAGTACTTGAGTAAATTTTCGCACGACACTGTCGTCGTAACTACCCTAATTTACCACAGTTATGACATCTTAACGTCTTTATGACCACTGTCTGACGGTAACGAAAAAGTTTTTTTTTTAATGATTTCATTTCATTTCAGATTTCACTATTGTCGCGCACCCTCGCAATAATGACTACACCGTAGTTCATTCACCAATCAGTTTATTTATCCAAAATTAGTCAAATGTGCAGGCAAATAAGAAACAATACGGCTTTACAGTCTCTCGACATCGCGGCGTCGTGAACATGTGACTCTACAATTAACTCTACTAGATCCAGTTTTTACTAGATCACTCGTAAGTTTTCAACAAAGATGACTTTTATGAACACGAGTATCGTAAGCATTACATTGATTACCAACAAAATTAGCAGCCTTGCTCAATAATCGGCCCAAATTACAGCGCGGTGGGAAAGCGTCGGTAAAATCTCGTTTAAATGTACTCCAATCTCTTACCTTTGGTGACTAGTCGTCTAGCCATTTCGTGCATTTTGGATCACATAGCGACCAACTTGTATCAATATCTCCACGTTAAACCAACGCAGTTTTTAATCTTCCTGTAACTGATTCAGGCATTTCACTGCATTTGACTTGATCAGGGGTTGATTTGTACGCCTTCAAAGCCTTCACCAACACAAACACCAACTCCTCCATTTTGTAAGTTAAAAATCAGGATTCACACGTGAACTTGAGCACAATCCCACTTCTGATGTTAGTGAATTAAATAAAAATTGTCCAATATTCAAGTAAAACTTTAATTAAAACTCAAAACTACAGATAATAACAAAATAGTAGCGGCCATGTGATCTCAGCAGCTATCACAACTTCGACTGTCCATAAGTAAATGCGTAGCTGACGAGTGGCGGCTTAGCCCTTCGTCTACTTCAACAATATTGTTTACATAAGTAGACACATTAAAAATGAAACACAGACAGATAAGGCATGAATATCTCACAGTTGATATTAAACGAAATACAGACCGATAATGCATATATCTAACAATATAAACATTTTTAAAAATGGTGCCAAAGTGCTTAGAAGTTTATGAAACGTCGAGAAATTGTGGTCCGACCCCTAGGTCCCGCCATCCGACCGACGCCAATAGTGTATGTTACCATATGGCAAATACACTAATTAGAGTAGGATTGATATCACCAAAAATTTTTATATCTGACCTAGCTGAATCGTATTTCAATACATGGCTTCATGTTATGGGCGCTCCTGAAAGGAGGTATGTTCTATATATTTTCTTATAAACTACTAATAATAATTTAAATTTTGCAAAATGAAATACATATTTTAGCAATTAATTACATTATTTATTTTATTTTAGACTATTCTGCACATGGCACATAGACCGGGCCTGGCGGAAAAATATGTCAAAAATTAAAACTAAAGACAAACAGGTAATTTTCGTATCTAATGTATCATAATATAGAGTAATTTGAAATTTGGATGTAATAAAAAATTATGTTATAGGTAACGATGTACAAAACATTAAGAACACTTTAACAAGAAACAGATCGTATGGCCTTTGAAAGAATGCAAAAACGACACTGCAGCAATATGTCCGATCCAGATACAATAGATTTCATAATTTATTTCAAAGAGCATTATCAAAAAAACTGTGAGCATTGGGCTTATTGCTATCGGTTACATTCAGGACTTAATACGTATATGCATCTTGAGCGCATGCATCGGACAATAAAATATATTTACTTGGGTGGAAAAAAAGTTAAATGGCTGGATAAAAGTATCTCAGCGCTAATGCGGTTTATTCGAGATAAACTTATTAACAGGCTTATTGTCATTAATAAAGGAAAACTATGTACTAAAATAAGGTACATTCGTAATCGCCATACAAATTTGAAAGATTTAAATCCCTCTTTAATCGTGAGAACAGAACATGGCTGGGAATTACCTTCATCTACTGGCAGTGAAATTTATTTTATTCAAGAAGTGAACTCTTGTATGTGTAAACTTACATGTTCTGAATGTGATATAGGTATGCATTTACAGATATTGTTGTACATGTCTGGATTCAGCTATAAAATTTAACATGTGCAAACATATACATTTACTTGCTCAATACAGAAAGGAAAGCGGAAATTCTGACAACATGGCAACTACTTCTGGTGGTATGTTTATTTTTGCAATATGTATAATTTTTTTTTTGTATCTCTTATTTAGAATAGGTAACTTTTTTATTATTTAAAAGTTCAGGTCATTAAAACATACTAAGTTTGAATAAAATTTATATCTATTTTTCTACACAATAATTTGCTGCATTTTTCGGCTTTGTAAAATTTGGTTATAATTTTAGTGACATTTTCATGTATCAAAGAAATATCAAAAAACATCGTCATCATTAGCATTAGAGAAAAAAAAATACAATTAAAGAAAGTGTTTATTCAAAGTAATGGTACAATATCAAAACTTAATTTTTGGTTGTGCAACTCACAGAAAGCTAGACGCATTGCAAAAATGTTAAATTCTGCCCACTCAACGTTGGCTGCTATCGACCACACCAAAAATATAACCGTGCCGATGTGTACTAAACATGTTGTGCAGAATAAAAGAATTCTGGCACAGAGGAGGTTGTGGTCGACGAAGAAAAAGGCGGACAGAAAAAATCATTTAAAGAAACCTACGGGTTCAGAGGTCGAAAATATTGCGACCAATATTTTATTAACGATATAATTTCCAAATTTTTGTCTGTCAGTCTGTCTCTGTCTGTCTGTATGTATCTGTCTGTCTGTCTGTATGTCTTTGTCTGTCTGTCTGACTTTAGCTTTCCGTATGTCTTAGCCTCTATCTTTGTCTGTTTGCCTGTATTTCTCTCTGTCTGTCTTTGATCGAATTTTAAAAAACGAAAGCTTGTACATTCTTCTTTTTAAATAAAAAATTAAAAAACTCCAGATAAATTTCGAGTTAAGCATCTTAAAGCTGCTACTGTCCTCTATAAACTGCTTTTTTTATTCCCTACGATTTTTTTTAACCAAGACAAAACAAAAATGCATCTTTTGACTACGCTCATAACTCCTGAAGAAGTGATCGTACGACAATTTACATTTAATAAATATGGTGCAATTTTATAAAAAATTAAGGGATCATTTTTCTTTTTTCAGTTCTCACGGTTCACTAAGAAATGATACAAAATTTAGATATTTTCATTCAAAAACAAGAGCTTTCATTTTTAAAATCTATTACCTTGTAAAAATAATTATATTACGTTGAGTTATATTGAAAATATATAAATCATGAAACATTATTCTCGTCATAAAAACAATGCAGGTTATCAACGTAAAATTATGAATATTGCATGTGAGTTCCATTTTAAAACAAAAGTAAATTTGCAGTTTCTGAGCGGTCACCACTAATTACCAATACAAGAAAATAATTGATTTTTATTATATAAAAGAAAATTGGAAAATAATAATATCATGTAAAAAACGAAACAGTTGAAAAAAATACAAAAATCACACATCGTTGATCTTGGGATTCGAACTCTGTACATCTAGGTATGAAAATAATGTAGGGGAAGGTACTCTAAATTGGGATACTTAAGGTATTACAAGTTCTGAAAAAAAAAATTACAGACAGTTAATTACTGCAAATTTAATACGTGACAGTTTTGACATAACTTTATTTAAAAAAATACAAAAATGATATGAAGACTACAAATTTAAAAAAACCCAGGTCGCAGTGCCAAAACCCTGCCGACAATATAGTGTATTTGCTTGTATAGGGCCGTGTGGTTTTATACTTTTATTATGTGAAATTAAGTTTGTTTCTGGGCAAAATAAAAAATTTAACCCCTTAATACACCCCTTAAAATAACATTTTTTTCTTAATTGTAATATTATTATCAATCTAACGTCTACACCGAATTAAATACACCCTTCAATAAATAAGTCACTATCTGCAAACTAGTGTTTTCATAAAATTTGTAAATCCGGTCCTGTCGGGCCGATTTTATTAAAATTGTGGGGACACTTTTTAATCACTACCAAAGGGTTAAATTTCAATTTTGAAACGATTCGGAGAATTTTTTCGGTATTTTGGGGCCCAAAAACATTTTTCAACCCCTAAAAACTACCCTTAAAATACCCCGATTACGCCCATTTTAAATAGGCTTCTTGCGGTGGTGGATTTCAACACGTGGCCCAAATTTCGTTGAAATCAATTAACTCTTTCGAAAGTTATCGCGCGTACACATATATATAAATATATATATACATATATATATAAACATTTTTAAAAATGGTGCCAAAGTGTTTAGGAGGTTATGAAACGTCGAGAAATTTTGGTCCGACCCCTAGGTCCCGCCATCCGACCGACGCCAATAGTGTATGTTGCCATATGGCAAATACACTAATAAATAACCAGAAGCATAACTCGAAAACAGTGGATTTTATGTGGATACCAACGGATTTGTGACGTTGGTTCCGGGTAAAAAATTCAATTTTATTGCTTTTCCATAGGCGTACCTAATTAATTTATATATTTCCGGTTTTATTTTAAAGAAATATGTTTTACTATCATAGCAAACTAACTAAATTAAATGTCTTATTAAATCCGACGCGTAAGAAACAATTCGCTATAAATATGCCAACACTCGAAACGGTACAGCACTGGCCGTTTCAGGATAGAATCTCACGTAACCGAGCACAGAGGTCATAAGAAAGAGTAAAGCGCGTAATAGAGAGTTATACTTCTCGTTATTTATTTATTCTGATGACTAAGGTGTGTGCTCAATTGTTTCTTAACGAACCTTTCTCATGGTGGGAGAAACGGAGCATTTATGGTGGAAGTAACGAGACAGATAGGGATATTTTGATGACGGAGGTTAACTGGTTATGCAAAATTAAAACCTTACAAAAATATTTTATTTGTCTGTGCGCAAAATCTTAAGTCGATGAAATATATAGATTAAATAACCAAACAAAAAGAGTTAATCAAAAGTTTGTAAAAATTATTTTAAGTTTTATCATTTAATCGTTGAAAGGAAGTTTGGAAGAGGAAAAGCTTTACTGATGTTTCGCTTGTGGCCAACGTTTCGAAATATTTTATTTTATCTTCAGGGCCTATGAATAAATAAAATATTTCGAAACGTTGGCCACAAGCGAAACATCAGTAAAGCTTTTCATCTTCCAAACTTCCTTTCAACGATTACATACTAACAATTTATCATTTAAGTCCTAACTGTCAATCAATTTACTGGGTAAAAATCTATATTCCATGGATAATGTTTTCGAACATTGTGTACATTTGTGATTTCGATACAATCTCATTATATTTAACAGCTTATGAATTAGAAGTAAGTATATCAAATTCAATATATTTTACTGCCACTGAAAATTGTATACAACCATAAAAAAACTACTAAAATACAAAGAAAAAAATAATAATATTGGACAAACGCCACTAGGCGCGTTACAATATGATTTATTAAAACAACCGAAACGAATGTGCTGCGAATATTAAATTCTTATTTTTGTTCACCGTTAAAACAAAACAAGAAAAAAACACCCATGGAATGAAAGTGTATTATATATTATGTGTAACTATAATACAAAATACTTTTACGGTATACATTATAATGTGAAATATTTTCTAGATTTCAAACAGGGCTGTCAAAAACGTGTAAATACCCGATCTAAGCCTGAGCTTAGAGTGCCTTTCAAGCATTTGAATATTTCAAAAAAATCTCCAAATTGTCTGGGTAATACATTTTTAACAAGCTGCCTCAAAATATTAAAAATTGTGACGAATTACCGAAATTTGAAAAATTCTTGAAATATTTTTTGCTAGCAAGCGCTTTTTATAATTTAGACGAATCTCTCTTAGATCATGAACGACTGTGTTCTTGATAGACATACTAATGTCCTTGATGGACTCTGAACTGACAATTTGTATTCACTATGATACCACAAATAAACTATTATTATTATTTCAAAGTATTTGGATTAATAATACAAAACAATTGTGTTATTGTTAATCTTAAGATTAACAATAACACAATTGTTTTGTATTATTAATCAAAATACCTGCGATTTATTATTGAATTATAATAATAATTTTGGATGCGATATAATGAAAAAATTGATTTGACAACGATCTTAGACTGTAAGCATATAATTAAGATTTTTATATATGTAGGAGCAGTCTAATATCGTTGTCAAACTTTCTCTCATGTAGAACATTAGATTGTACTCACACAAAATTGTCATTATTCGTGTATGCGAACACGAAAGTCAGACCAATATGTGCTGTCATTCAGAAGAAACAGCTTGTAAGCGAACGCTGTCGATCAAATCTGTTTTCTTAATCAAAATTACGACTTATGCGATTAGTTATTTTTAGGTAGAAGTTGTTTTGAACTGAATAAAGTATAGTTTAAAATGTTCAATGTTTTGTTCTTTCTTTAAAAAGTAACAAAAAACCTAAAAACACCTAAAATGCCGTTTGTTTTTTAAAGTAATCAGTAAAAACCGGTTCTCAAATTTGTAATCGATTCCCAATTATTAAGTCCCAATATGTTCTATTTCTTTGTTGAAAAGAAACAACATAATAACGGCTTCCGGTTGCAAGCCCTGTATATACAATTGGCAACAGTGTATTGCGGCCATTCTGCGATGACCTTTTTCGATATAACTGCGACCCTCCGTCTCCGGTCTCCGGTCCGGTCAAGTCCGGTCTACTTTATTACCAATACGTAAGATGTTTGTCACGAATGGATTTATATATGCTTTATCGATATTCACCCGTTGCATTATTACCGTGCATAATACATTGTCACAGTATATTCTCTATTCTATGACATTGTATTGCATTGTTAAGCTTGTACAGTACTGTAAAAGAAATAACATATAAGCACAACAAACATCCTCCTATAAAAATCTGTTTGTCATACCTGTACAGCTAGGGTTGCCAGGGCGCCAAACCTAAAAGCCGAATAGACCTGCCAATTTGGCCGGACATTTGGGTACAAAAGCCGGACACCCTACATTATTGAGGATTTTTTTCTCAGTATTAATAGGTACGACAAAAAAAATTGTGTAGAATCAAGCTTTTTTGATTATTGCCATAAATCTTGTTAAATTCTAATGAAAAATAAATAAAACGCCAAATCAGTCCAAATAATTTATTTTCTATCAGTCAAATAAAGCCATCAGTCAAAATTAAATTCTAGAAAAAGCCGGACACCGTTTAATTTTGGCCGGACACGCAATCAAAAAGCCTAACTATGTCCTGCTTTATCCGAACCCTATGTACAGCTGTCGTGAAATGACACAATTAACACTAGTGGTGTAAAGTCGCGTAAATTATAAGATAAGAAGCCGTGTTACCATTTCCATTTTGTAAATAAAATTATCTGTGATATTAAAAATTAAAAAAGTATATGTATTCATATAATTTATTTTGGTTTTCAATATACAGTGTAACTTTAGTAGAACGAACCTCAATATAACGATTTCCTCGATTTAACGAATTTTTCGAAATCCCCTAGAACTGTCCGTAAGACTTAATCCAAAATATAACGAATCTTCAGTCATTGCAGAATATAAATAGAAAGTATAATTTACCTCTATTTAACGTTTTTTGTCAACTTATAACCTTTACATAACGTATCCTACTAATCAATCACACACAATTCCACAATAACAACAACAATTCATGTCTCGACAGGTTCAGACACGTTATATTTATCGTAAGACAATCATTGTTGTTTGATGCAAAGTAATGTAAACACTGCTGTTGGTCACTGTTGTTAGTAAATTTAAACTTGCAGCGTCTAAGAAACGAAAAAGGTGTTCCTTAACTGTCACAGAGAAACAAAAAATCATAAAGTATGTAGAGGAGAATCCTACAAAGAAAAAATTAGACATCGCTAAAGAGTTCGAAATTCCCGAAAGTACACTGACCACAATTTTTAAGTTTAAAGGTAAGTTTTCAGAAGAAAATGGATTTTCTTACCTTTTTAACGAATTTTAGACCAACCTAAAATAACAAACTTCATTATAACGAATTACTTGGTATAGCGAATATTTGCTAACTCCTTTCAGCTTTGTTATATCGAGGTTGTACTATATTTATAAAATTAATTTTTCAAAACTATGAAGACGATTTCAAGTACCTGTGTATTTCAATAACTAAAATGTACCAAATTTGGTAAAACGGCAACGCTGTTTGCCTGTTTAAATTCTTATCTTGACATTTAAAATGTTGTCTGAAGTATACTAAAAAACTTTTTTACAGTTTCACATCAATTACAATTTTGTTTAGAGATTTTTGCACGAAAAGGCAACACGAAATCTGTCATCGAAATTTGATTAATTTATAAAATGTGTTTTTTACCGCTGAGAAATAAAAACTATTCAGTGTTAAATTTGAAAGTAAGGTTATATGAACAATCGCAAACTCGACTTAAAATGGAAAATTCACTATTTGTACATTCCTACAAAAATAAATCACTGTGTAAGACCCAAAAAATAATACTTTTGTATTTCAATTATTAAGAAGAGTGTAAAATAGATAAATTTAAAATATACCTATTGTGTATTTTTCGGAAAAGTCTAAATACAAAAGCTGTTCAAACTACAATTTCCACAACTTTCCATTTTACGCAAAATATGAATATAAAGAGACGCAAAACTATAAAATAAAATATTCCATTATATATCTGCAATTTTATTTGTTTAGGTTACGAAATGTTTCTCTATTTGTTTCTTTTATTTGTAAAAGATTCTTCAAAACAATATTGCTACACTGCACAGATATGACAAAACTAATAAAAAAACGTAAGCAGAGAGACTTATTTCAAAGTTGAAAAAAAAAAACTATTTTTTAAATACAATTCGATAACGATATCTTGGTTCGTTCCATAACTTTTCGCGATACAGTAGAAACTCTATAACTCGAACCTCGTTAAGTCGAAGTTCTCAAGCTGCATCTACATTAGATCCGTATTTCTCTCGATTCGATGAAAAGGAAATTGAGCTTCTTATTTGCTAGACATTATAACCTTGGTGTTTGATTTTCTTCCCATATGGACTGACGTCAGCCAACATCGGATTGGAAGAAATACGGATTCAATGTACAGCCCAAGTCGCAAATAACAGCCATTCCCAAGTGACTTTATAACGCGAATTATGTAAGCTCTATTATTCGACCTAAATATTATTTTCTTACGAGGCATTATGAATACATATTACACTCTGTAACTCAAAATTTCAGTATCGCGAACTCTATACCTCGAAGTATGCGGTGTGAAGGCTCTAGACTTATAAATCAGTTTCTAAACTCCTTAACTGAAAGTAATAGTTTAGACTTTAGATTATAACTTCTGAAAAAGTACCTACAGTATTTTTAGCATGCTTAAATTAGGGTGTGATTTGTATATCGTGGTTGCTGTATGTGAAGTAAAAAATCTGGCACTTCGTTGAATCGTTTTTCACCCTCTCCCGCAAATGTCCAATAGGGATGTTGACTGTATTCAAATAAAAACATAATTTTAACGTTAATTGGTAGTTTCTACGATAGAAATACCAAAAAACACAATATTTTTCCTTATTTTTAAGGAATTTAATTAATATTTACTAAATAAAACCTAATTAAATCACTCTCAATTCACGTGACAACGAACACCAATCAGAGCACATGACGTCACGTAGTGGTGTACAGCATCAGACGCTGTAAAAAGGCTTCATTGTTTGGTTAATATTTAATGTGTAATTTATCATTATTTGTTTATGGGAAACGTCAAATTACATGTAACTATAGCAACAACTACGAAACAACCTTTCATCACCTCATCAGTTTACCAGCGTTTATAAGCAGAGCCTCCTATTTTGTGACAGTCTGACGTCACGGCAGTCACGTGGCGTTTTGAACCGAAATTTGAAACGGAATTAGAATACATGATTTTTAAGGCTTGAGTCGTATTTAAATAAAAATAATAAGTATTTGTGGCTATATTAGGTACTTATGCACGATTTAAAACACTTTCCCAAAAATAGTCAACATTGTAGGTGTCTACAGTTTCGATTACCATAAAATATTCTGATATTTTGGCTATAATAATATTTACATAACTAGTTAAAAACACTTAAATAAATACAAACGTGTAGTGGAAGTGACTGTGTTGACAGTGGAAAACACGTTGTCACTAAATAGACTTCAGATATTGTAGCTGAACTACCCAAGCTAACGATTAATACTAGAATTAGACTGTACTCTAGTGCCGTAAAACTTGAAATCTGAGGATAGGATATTGTATATTATTGACGCTCGACATACTAAAAATAAAAAAAAATCAAAACACGTTTATGTCAGCGCGCTAATAATTAGAAAATAAATACCTTTCTTTTCTACAACATTTCAAAGCATGGTGCACTTAATGAATTGAATAAAATATAGTGAACGTCCCACGCTTTTAAACGTCATAAGTAGAAAAGACAGGCATTTATCTTTGTAATTTTTCGTGCGCTTATATACGCGTCTTTTTTAGAGTGTAGTGAAGCTATAAATTTTAATTTTGTGTAGTTCATTTAAATCTAATTTTTGTATGTCGAACAGGTAACAAATCAATGAAAGTTAAATGCTCTCTTTGTATCTACCTTAGTAAAATAAACTATTTATTTATAATCGAAGCTAGATTCTCTCTGGTTTTTATCTAAGAAACAAAACTACACGAACACTTTTTCCCTAATTCTATTAAAAGCCACAACTTACTACATTCTACATAGAGCGCGTCGCTTCGCTTTAGAAAATGCGCTCGTCTCGCTTATAGTCCAGGCAATTGATCCTGACATACGATACATACACTGAGGTCGTGACATGTGTCTGATCCAAGTGGCTTTGGTACAACCTGCCGCGATCAACAAGTTAACACATCCGAAGTGTGTCGGAAATGAATGCAAATCGGACGATCAACTTTTACATTTGTAATTTTTATCCATTTATTAAAATACAGGAAAATCGCTCTTAGAGTCCTGCAACGACCGTGGATAAAACTAAAAACCTCTCTTCGGCGGACAACAATAGGGATGTTGACTATTTTTGGGAAAGTGTTTTAAATCGTGCATAAGTCCCTAATATTGCCACAAATATCTATTATTTTTATTTAAATACAACTCAAGCCTTAAAAATCATGTATTTTAAATCCCGTTTCAAATTTCGGTCCAAAACGCCAATACTAGTCACGTGACGTCACCTGTTCATACCAAAGGAGGCTCAAAAGTTTACACGGGAGCTACCATCCTATAGATGCGTATTCTGTGCTCATAAACGTTAGGAAACTGAGGTGATGAAAAGTTGTTTCGTAGTCGTCGCTATAGTTACATGTAATTTGACGTTTCCTATAAACAAATAATAATAAATTACACACTAAATATTAACCAAACAATGAAATTTTTTGACAACGGCTGAACATATGACGTCATGCGTTCTGATTGGTGTCTGTTGTCACGTGACTTGAGAGTGATTTTATTAGGTTTTATTTATTAAATATTAATTAAATTCCTTAAAAATAAGGAAAAATATAGTGTTTTTTAGTATTTCTATCATAGAAACTACCACTTTTCGTTAAAATTATGTTTTTATTTGAACACAGTCAACATCCCTATTATATAGTTTTAGAACAGGGTTACTAATTTAGTGTAATAATGTAAAAAATGTCATACTATTTAATTTATTAAAAGATATCGTTTTATTTCTTTTTGCACTATCCCCTATAAAAGAGCTGCTTTACATGCATGCATGCAGGCATGTAAAGTGATTCATAATGCACTAGTGCGGTGAAGTCAAGCAAAACTAGTCGCGCTAAAGCAATTCGATAGTAAATCGTTGTTTATCAGTTTCTTTTTTATAACCAACTATTTTGAAGTGAACTGGGCGTTTTCCTCTATGCCTACGCTCCTAAATTTAAATTTGGGCGACAAATCAAGTGAGCCAAGAGAACATTTTCAAATTTATGATTGGGCGACTATTCAGTGTTTTGCAACTTATGATCACAGATGGCGTAACTGGGTTAAAATTTTCTGGCAACCCTGGTGAACTTGTGGTGACTTGTCAAAAAATTTTGAATTTCAGGCGGAAAGCATTTATTTTATCTGAGGTACGAGTAAAAATTACCATATTAATCTCGTACGTAATGATATTACGACACTAGGTTTACAATCTGCTGATATACTTAAAAACCTTATTTCATAACAATTGCTCCGCACAACACTGCGGCTTCGTCAGATAATTTTGAAAACAAAAAAAATATGTAAACTAAAAATGCACCAAATATTCACGAATGTTTTCGAAATCTTTGTAAACATTTAAGATCGATATCATGTTTTCGAAGATAAAGTAAAATCAACAAACAAGATAGGAACTCCTTTTCTGAACTCGTTTAAAAATAGACTTGCAATTTATTTCAATTTACGCCAAAAAGAGATATAAAATCACGCATTTCAACGGACAGAACTGAATTTACAGACATGGATTTTACAATCCTTTTTTATTTTTATTTCGAGAAACTGAAATTGACATTTTTATTGTAAACAATGAGAGCGCTATTTAATTTTTCAAATCGTTGGCGTTTAAATGCTTTCAGAATGCCCTGTGGCTAATTCAGCAGACCTAAAACTGTTAAAGAAACGGACTAAATTTAACACAGTGATGGTTTTAAGAAATGCTTAAATTCAAATACGATGACTGCTACACATAACACGCTTTAATACCAAACCGAACTAAAAAATAAAAAATCATTTTTAATTATTAAGATATTGTTTAACAGCTATAGAAAGCCCGTAATTAATAATAATAATAATAATAATGCACTTAATGTCCGTTAATCGACTTTATGTCATAACAGACGCCATTCGCACCATTACTATTTTTACCACCTCCCGTTACCACCTCCCGTTATTTTCTACATTTTTTAAAACTTCAACTTATATAATAGCAATGGGCGAATGAAGGAATTATAGGAAATTAGGATAAGGTAGGTAATTTTTGAACTAGGAGTTTGATAGGTAATAGGCCATGGCCTCAAATAAGGAACCATCTCGATATTTATCTGGAATTAATTGAGAGAAACCATGGAAAACCTCAATCAAGATGGCCGGTACAGGAATTACCGTTTCTCGGCGAGAGGCAGTAAGAAAAAGTCCTAGCCACATCTGCCCTTGCCGGGAATCGAACCTGACCTCCCAAATACGAGTCTAGTGCTGTACCACTACTCTACCCAGCTCGGTTAATAATTAAAACATGTTTTTTACTTTTTTGTTCGGTTTGCTATTAAAGCCTGTTTTTTTTTAAACCGTTATATATTTTTTTATTTTTTTGTCTTAATTTTTTATCCCGACATTTGGACAAAGTTATCAAATTATTGCATTGGCATTGGTCCTTAAATATGTCAGCAAATTTTTTAATCAATCGGACGTCTTAAAGTCGGTGAAAATTACGTTGGAAGATTCCGTCACATTGACACATAACGTGAAGCTAATAAAAGCGTGTTAAAAATGTTGACAGCTGACCAAAAAAAAAACAACTTCCGTGACATTTCCACCGAGTCACTGTAGCAGACATTAATGGCATTATAATTCTTCCAAAGTTTGGTTTCAATCGGCTCATCCGTTCAACCTGTTGCGTGTTCACAGGCAAACAGAAAAACAGACTTTTTCCAGAAATATGATTTTTTGGACTCAGGGGACCTAAAAAAATATTATAAAATTTTGAAATATGAATTCTGGTCCACTTGTGGGATGTGGGATGCTAATAGTATATTGTGCAACTAGTGTGGAAAGTTGTCGATTGCCCACGCTTGAGGGGGCAATGGGCAATGCCGCACGAAGTGCACATACTGTTTTATTGCGAGTTAATTTTAAAAATTTAGTAAATTTTTATTATCAGTATATTTTAACTTTGTTTTATAAATTAAACTATCTATCACGTCAACCTCAATTCAATTAATATTTCGATTCCGTTTCCGTTATTTTTTTTTTATCTGAATTTCAGTGCGCAAAGTAAATTTGCGTGCGCTAAGTAAAGATATGGGCAAACAGTTACTTTTCAACCGTAACTTAGGTTGCAAAGTTACTATTGTTCTGCATGAGCAATACAAAAATAGTAACGCGAGCTACAATACTCGCCACGGTTCTAAAAGGTTCTGAAATTAGTCGCAAATACATATTTTAGAGCCGTCCTGGTTGTTTTGTGGAAAAGGAAGACTCCCACCATCTCCCAGTTACCGGTACAGAACGTGCGCTCGTCGGTGATTGGTTATCGCTGGTTGTCGTGGCACTTGTCGCTTTTTTGCTATAAAGTACAGTCCAGTACGCTATTGTTAAGTTGTTTCTTTGATTGTTAATTGATCAAGATACCTAACACAGTTTTGCATAGACAGGCACGAAAAATAATTTTTTCGATGACTTTATGCAAGAAAATAGACCTTTATAGATTAAAGAAAAATTAAAAATAATAATATAGCGCGAGTTTGTAGTTTGTCAACCGACTGTACTTGCGCAAGCCTCCATTTGCATCTAACTTCAGAACCTTTTAGAACCGTGGCGCGTATTATACATTTGAAACAACACATTTTTGATAAGTTTTATTACAAAATGATATCAAAATAAAATAGCTAATTGTATAGCGACGCCATTTGTAAAGTTTACAAAACAATGAGGAAATAGGAACTAAGCTTTCAGCCTAGGGTTGTTGGCAGCTCATTAGTAGGTCGGTTTGTATTAAGTCTAAATGTTATAAAACTAATTGTTTTAGTGACTAATTAAACTCTAATTACATTTCTTACTCATATTTATCTTTACTATACTTTCAATTAACATTTAAAACGATGCTTTTGTTTTAAATTAAAGTTATACATAATTTGTTGCTGTCATTTAAATTAGCTGGCCGAAAGTTGAAAAAAAAAACGATTAGCAAAGCCGATATCATTTTTAATTCGCGAGATTTCGAGTAAAACATACTTTTTTGCAGTATTTTTGTTTAAACAAAAAACGGTAGGACCGATTTTACCGGAAAGAAGTTAGCGCGGAAATTAATTTTTTTTTAATTATTGAAATATCAAAAAATTGCTCCTTAAATGCTCTATCAGAATCAGTAATTGCTCCATTTCTAAAATTATTAGTTTATTTATAATTAATTTTTTAAAAAATCTAATTACTGAAAACTTGATTTTACTATAGAATGAGAAATATTCACTTTTTATACAATTTTTTTTGCTAAAAAAATTGCTCTCAATTTGCTCTATCAATTGCACAAAAAAATTATTTAACTTTGACAATTTTTATAGTAATTAACAGAAAAATAATGTTTGTGTAATGACTCATCAATATAGTAAATACTCCGCCTATTCAAAACAATAGATAGTCTAATCCGATTAACGAAACTAATTTACAGCAGCCTTACTAACAGTAACCGTCTTCTAGACCTGCAATTTTGAAAAAGTATTTATAATTGTAGTCTATTCAACTTCTACCTACATAAATAATTATAAATATAAGATTAATAATAATAAGCATTAATTAACGATAATGGCTGCATTAAATAGTACTTACTTCCATTTTTTCTCTTGTTATTCAATTGTCAACATTAATTACGGATTATTTTACTAGTAATAAACAACTTTTTTTAATTAACATTCAGTTAAAAACAGCATATTTGGATAACAATAGAGGTTATATATTCGACATTATACAAAAATTATTATGTTTCAAACCTAAAATCTTAACCTGAAGACAATAAAAAAAAAATTATAGAATCATAATTATTTGTTATTATTCGTATTATCAAAGCCACATGATTGCTTGATAATTTATAACCTTACTTATAAAAACCCGGGTCGCAGTGCCAAAACCCTGCCGACAATATAGTGTATTTGCTTGTATAGGGCCGTGTGGTTTTATACTTTTATTATGTGAAATTAAGTTTGTTTTTGGGCAAAATAAAAATTTTAACCCCTTAATACACCCCTTAAAATAACATTTTTTTCTTAATTGTAATATTATTATCAATTTAACGTCTACACCGAATTAAATACCCCTTCAATAAATAAGTCACTATCTGCAAACTAGTGTTTTCATAAAATTTGTAAATCCGGTCCTGTCGGGCCGATTTTATTAAAATTGTGGGGACACTTTTTACTCACTACCAGAGGGTTAAATTTCAATTTTGAAACGATTCGGAGAATTTTTTCGGTATTTTGGGGCCCAAAAACAGTCTTCAACCCCTAAAAACTACCCTTAAAATAGCCCGATTAGGCCCATTTTAAATAGGCTTCTTGCGGTGATGGGTTTCAACACGTGGCCAAAATTTCGTTGAAATCAATTAACTCTTTCGAAAGTTATCGCGCGTACACATATATATATATATATATAAATATATATATATATATATATATATATATATACATATATATATAAACATTTTTAAAAATGGTGCCAAAGTGTTTAGGAGGTTATGAAACGTCGAGAAATTTTGGTCCGACCCCTAGGTCCCGCCATCCGACCAACGCCAATAGTGTATGTTGCCATATGGCAAATACACTAAAAAAATGTTTTTCTTTATCACATGGTTATTTCCCATTTTAGCTACACTGTGTGTTTAAAACGGGATTCATTATGTCGCTAAAATGGGATTGCATTTAGTGTACGTAATTATAAACAAAGATCACAGTCGAAGTGTTCACTACTGTTTGCTCCACTACATGCTTCATGAACCCATTTTTGGCAAGAATTGCACTGAATCCATGATTCTCCTGCCTTACTTTTAAAAAAATCGATGTCGCAATAAAAGCATACAGTTTTTTTATTTTCAATGGTAATTATTTCTATTTTCTTCTTCATTTTTGCACCGTTTGTCATTGCGTTCGTCTTTTTTACCGATTTTTCTTTTACCACTTGCTTCTTGCGGCGTTTTAGCAATATACTCCATATCCCATTTTATCAACATACTCCATATCCCATTTTATCAACGTATCTACACTATGTCAAAAACAGCATGCACTATTATAATCTACAAAATTGGCGCGGAAATTTTATATACAAAGTGACACATTTTGACACTAAAACTGGTAAAAATATCGCCGTCATAATCTCATTACTCAATTAGGCAAAATGCTTACCTTATCATACCAGTATTCTTATAACACAACTGTTGAAAACTTAAAAACTTGCTTAAATTTGACACTTGTAACACTATCGTTCTGAAAGTACTACAGATGAATGCTTATCAAGTGAGGTGTATATCGTGAATTTTACAAACGATGACATTGGGTATATTTAAAAATAATTAGGGTATCCCATTTTACCTAAGTATCCCATTTTAAAGTACCTTCCCCTACGTGCTCTAAGCCGCTCGTCCATCCATGTCGATTTCAATACCAGCTTATTATAGTATACCAAGTATCCTCAGTACTCCTCTCTGAGGGGCTACTACCTTATCGTGGTGGAGAGGTTTGTGCGTTTCTATGACCTGGAGAGCTATGCCAGCGGGAGCCTTGTGCTCCTGGTAGGGTCACCCATGCTGGAAAGGTCGAAAGGTAGAGGCCAGACGAAACGTAGCCCAACCAGTCCCGATAGTGAAGGTGTTAAGCGAACCGTGCCGATGAACTTGAAAGGTCGAGGGACGTTAATGTTCGGTCACTAACTAAACTGCTCCGAGCACATCTACTCGTGTAGCGGATATAGCAAAGAGACCACACACCAGTGGGACAGCTAAAACTGCTCCGAGTACCTCTGCCCCTGTAGCAAAAATAGTAAAAAGACCACACACCAGTGGGACGCCTAAAACTGCTACAGGAAATAAGGGGCCAAAAACCCCTAATACAGGCAAACGCCAACGTTCGGAGGGCTCTACTCCCTCATCTGCTGGGGCCACTGCTAAGAGGCCCCGCACAAACAAGGAGGAAATGACCTTCAAAGAGGCTCTCACGGGGACTAAGATAGCCATAGTGAGAGAATCACATCCTGAGCAGAAGCTGTCAAAGGAGGAGGCGGACAGTCTTCGCTCAGACATCATGGCACTCATTGTCAAAAGCAAGGGCGTGTTCCCGAAATTTGACAGATGTGCTTATGATCCAGCTGGTGGGCTAGTCTTGTCATGTAAGGATGAGGCTACAGTCTCATGGCTGAAACAATCAGTAGCTACCTTGAATCCGTTCAAGGGGATTGCTCTTAAGGTGGGTCCTGCGAAGACCTTAATTAGAGCATCTAAAATCCTGTTGTGGGTCCCGAAAACTACACTGGATTCGAAGGCCACTGATTGCCTTAAGCTCCTTCAAGGTCAAAATGAAGGACTTAAGACGAAGGATTGGACAATAGTCAGCAGACGAGAGGAAACCCACGGGCAAACTCTAATCTGTTTAGCTGATGAGGAGTCGATGACGACCTTAAAAAGGACAAACCTCAAGCCTTATTTGGGGGTAGGCCGGGTCAACATCAGAATCCTCTCAGAACCAACATCTGAAGAAACGAAAGATGAAGGTGTTGCAAATCAACCTGCAACATAGTAAAGCAGCTACAGCTGCTTTAGCTCGGCGCATTAAAGCCGAAAACCTAACCTTAGTCCTAATACAAGAGCCCTGGATATTCCGGGCCGAGTCATGGGACTGGGGGGACTGGGAGGCAAGGTGATCTATGACACCACATCAGACAGGGTCAGATCCTGCATTTTTGCAGGGAATAACCTGTCGCAACTCCCTTTACTAGAGTTCTGCTCCAGAGATGTAGCAGTGACTAAAGTAAAACTTCATAAGGAAGACTTACATATGGAGGCCATAGTAGCATCCATATATCTTCCATACGAAGAAGCACTTCCGTCACCGGAGGTGGAAAAGCTTGCAGCCTTCTGCCGGAGGTCTCAGCAACAACTGCTGGTAGGCTGCGATGCAAATGCTCACCATGTAGTATGGGGAAGCAGTAACACGAACAAAAGAGGTGAGTACCTTTTAGATTTCATTCTAAGGGAAAATTTTGTTCTGTTAAACTCGGGTAATGAACCTACGTTTACAAACCGAGTCAGATCTGAGGTAATTGACGTCACCTGGGCAACACCGTTTTTCAGCCAACAGGTGAATGGATGGCACGTTTCAACGGAGCCGTCCCTGTCGGACCACAGACACATTTTCTTCCAAATTTCTGGAAATATGGAAGTTAAAGTTCACTACAGAAATCCAAAAAGAACTGACTGGGGACTATACAAAAAAACCCTGAAAGTTCAATTGGAAGAAGTAGGGTATCCTATTAGGGAAGTCAGTGATGTTGAGGAGACAGCAAACCGATTACGGGAGGTAATGATCTCCTCATATCACCAAAGCTGCCCTATAATTAGGAAAACCTCTAACCGCAAGGTGAATTGGTGGAGTCAGGAACTTGCGGAGTTGAGGAAACAAACTCGCACACTATTTAATAGAGCGAAAAAATCCGGATTGTGGGACGAATATCACAAAGCCCTCACCGCATATAATCAGGCCATTCGCAAGGCCAAGAGACAATCCTGGAGAGTATTCTGCCAGGAAATCGAGAGCACAACAGCTTGCGCTCGATTGAATAAGATCTTATCTAAAGATCCTATCAACCCAGTAGGGACCTTAATGAAGCCCAACGGGTCATATACAAAAACAGGAAAAGAAACCCTGGAAATTCTCCTGGGCACTCATTTTCCTGACTCATGTTGTATAAGAACTCCTTTTGAATCGCAGGATAAACCCGCTGTGGCCTTTAGAGCAACACGGGAATCCTGGATACTAGCAAGGGAGGTTGTCACATACAACAAAATTAAATGGGCCATAGAATCCTTCAGCCCGTTTAAATCAGCAGGTCCTGACGGTATAATACCTGCTTTCCTAAAGCAAGGGGCCGATCAGCTGATTCCACATCTTCTCCGACTATTTAGGGCCAGTTTAGCTTTTGGCTATATCCCTAATAGCTGGACAAGAGTGAAAGTGGTCTTTATTCCAAAGCCAGGGAAACCTTCTTATACCCAAGCCAAGGCTTACAGACCAATCAGTCTATCGTCTTTTATCTTAAAGACGCTAGAAAAACTTATTGATAGGCACATCCGAAACAGGGGACCAAACAACCCCCTATTTTCGGAGTATCAACACGCCTATCAAACAGGAAAATCCTGTCAGACAGCGCTTCACCAGCTGATTGGCAGAATCGAGAAATCTCTTGATACTAAGGAGATTGCCTTAGGGGCTTTCCTTGACATTGAGGGGGCGTTCGATAACACATCATTTGTGTCTATCGAGAGGGCCCTTCGTGAAAAGGATTGCTCACCTACCCTATGTAAATGGATAGGTAATATGCTACACAGCAGAAAAATACATGCCACGCTGTTTGAGGACACGCTGGAGGTATCTGCTGTCCGAGGTTGCCCACAAGGGGGGGTGCTATCACCACTACTGTGGAACCTCGTGGTAGACAATCTCCTAACAAGACTCAATCAAAAGGGAATGTATACTCAAGGCTATGCAGATGACGTAGTCATCATAGTCCGAGGAAAACATATGGATGTCTGTCTAGATCTTATGCAAACAGCTCTAACAGAGGTCCAGTTATGGTGTCAGGGGGAAAATCTTAAAGTAAACCCCCAGAAAACTGTAATAGTCACGTTCTCCAGAAAGAGAAATTTGGAGTCTAATAAAACTCTTCGTCTCTTTGATGGAGAACTACAGATGTCAAAGGTAGTGAAGTATCTGGGCTTAAACCTAGACTCAACACTTACCTGGAATATACATCTGGAAAAAGTACTAAATAGAGCTAAAACGTCTCTGATGATGGCCCGTCGCTCTTTTAGTAGATCATGGGGGCTTAATCCCAAATTAACATCCTGGCTATACACCTCAGTTATCAGACCTGCACTAATGTATGGGGCACTACTGTGGTGGCCAAAGGTCCAACAGACCACTGCTAGAAACAAACTGGCAAGTCTGCAGCGCTTAGCAACACTAGGCATCACAGGGGCCATGCGTAGCACCTCATCTGCTGTTCTGGATGTAATCCTAAACCTCCCACCATTGCACTTATATGTAATGGAAGAAGCGAGGCTAGAGGCATCTCGGCTGCAAAATGCGGGGCAGTGGAAAGATGTGAAAACGGGCCACACCCGCATTACTGGAATCATTGATAACCATACATTACATATGGTGTCAGATCAAATGCCTCCAGTTCACAGCTTCAACAGAACCTATGACACTATCATTCATGATAGAGAGGAACTGAAGAAGATAATCCCTCAGTTATCAAATGGCTTCATTTGGTATACGGATGGATCTAAAATGACCAATGGAGCCGGAGCTGGGATATATGGGGAGAGACCGAGGAGAGACATTAGTCTGAGCCTAGGAACTCATGCCTCAGTGTTCCAAGCTGAGGTAATGGCAATTGCTGTATGTGCGCAGGAGAATATTGAGCGGGGATATCGTAACCAGCGTATATATATTCTTTCTGATAGCCAGGCAGCAATTAAATCTCTACAATCCTACAAATTCAGCTCTAAGCTGGTTTGGGATTGTCACCGTCTTCTAAATGACCTGGGTCAGAAAAATAAAGTTCGTATTATGTGGGTACCAGGTCATGAAGGAATTCGTGGCAATGAAAATGCAGATAACCTTGCTAGACAAGGGGCTTCTGAGAAATTCATTGGACCTGAACCAGTCTGTGGCATTTCTTATAGAAATGTCCAGCAAACTGTCAGGAGATGGACCTGTGAGCAGCATCTCTCAGATTGGGACCTGGCTTTAGGTAACAAACATGGGAAGAAAATGCTTGCAGGTCCTTCCTCAAAGTTAACTGAGGACTTAATTAGACTCAGCAGACCGATACTCAGAAAGGTGATTGGGCTTTTAACCGGTCATGCTTTCTTGAGAAAACATCTACATGTGATGGGGATACATCAGGAATCAACACTATGTAGACTTTGCGAAATGGAGGATGAAACAGCCACCCATATCGTGTTCGAATGTGAGGCTTTAACTTATAGGAGAATAACCATCTTTGGTTACATTGATGAGGATGGAATAGTTCCACAGGATAATCTAGTAGCAAATCTTCTGGAGCTCATAAGAAGATCCAGATTATTTGATGACTAGATCCAGTAAAAGGGGAAGCACAAAAATCCTTTCAGGATGTGGTGCATTTGGGCCAAGAGACCACCCCATTCTATTTTAATCTTTAATCTTTTTAATCCTCAGTACTAGATAACAAGACGTATATTTGTGTGTAATCAATCCGAAGTTACCCGAGGTGTTTTGCACGGGAATAACTAGATTTTTGTTAAATAGTTTCACATAGTTTTTGCTTCTATTTATAAATTCATAATTTTAAATATTCTATTTATTCTAGTTAATTATTTGCTTGTCTTTTTTCTTTTCTTCGTTTATATTTTTGTTATTGTTAATAGTTTATTTTTTTAATTTAAGTTTTTATAAATAATTTTATTATATTAAATTTTTGTCTTGTATTTAAACTTTTTCATTTAAGACTTTAACCAATTTTTCTGGGATAAAAATACTATGAGCCAAATTTTGTTTATAACATCTGATTAGAGCAACCATTTTTCATAATTTTAATATACATTTTAATTGGATGCGAATTTGGTTTATAACGAGCACGAATTTGACATTTTTGCAAAGTCTTTTATATCCAAATACATGTGATTCCACCAAAATCTTTTTGCAATAGATCTATAAGTTTTTGTCAATCCTGGGTGACAATTAAATTCAGTGTCATGAAAATAGTGAATAACTAAATTGACAGCTTCCCGAGGTACCATAATTCTTTTAAAACGACGTTTACCAACTCGAACACCCAATAATCCATCCAAAACTTCAAAATTCTTTACACGCTTTCCAGAAGAAATTTCTGATAGCGTGAATTTTAAGCTTGGATCTTCTTGTTGAAGTTGTTGAATTGTTGTAAAAGGCGTGGGTACTCCTTGAAATACATTTATATCTTCAGTAGACATTGGATAATAATGCGTTCCTGCTGTATGAAATAATCTAGAAAGACAATCTGCAGTATGATTAATAGGACCACGAATATATTCAACAATAAATTCAAATTGGCTCAATCGTAACAGCCATCGACCAATTCGTCCTAAATTTTTAGGATATTGCAATAACCATAATAATGCCATACTATCAGTTTGTAGTTTGAACTTTTGAAATTGTAAAAATGATTTAAACTTTTCTACAGCAAACAGGCATGCAAGAGTTTCCAATTCATATGCACTGTATTTCTTTTCTGCATCATTTAAACTATGACTAGCATAATAAATTGGGAATATTCCATCTTCAAATTCTTGTAATAAAACAGCTCCCACATGATAACCACTAGATCAGTTTGTACAATAAATTGTTTTGAAAAATCCGGGAATCGTAAAATCGAAGCATTACATAACGAACTTTTAAATTGTTCGAAAGATTCCTTATATTCATCAGTAATTACAAATTTCACATTTTTCTTCTTTAAATTATTAAGTGAACGAATTAAATTTGCAAAGTTCGGAATGAACTTAGAATAGTACGAAACCATTCCAATAAAAGTCTTCATTTGTTTTAGATTGATTGGCATTGACAGATTTGCAATAGCTTGAATTTTTTTCACAGAAGTTTGTAGACCAAAATTCGATATTGTATGTCCAAGAAATGTAATTTGTGATAATCCAAATTTAAATTTATCAGGATTAACCGTAAGGCCTGCATTTCTGAGACGTTGAAAAACTTTTTTAACATGTATCACATGATCATCAATATTTTTGCTATACATGTAAGGTGATATTATTTTTGATGTTGGTAAAAGTAATGGTTTCCCTAAATATAGTTGTTCCCAGCACTTAAGATGTAAAATTAGCAAACGTTAGATAATAAAGGACACGTTGACAGACGTTACACAGGGATAGTCTGTCCTGAATGCGTGGGGTCGTATATGGATAAAGTTCTCAGAAATAATAAAGTATTAGTTAAAAATGTAACGACGTACTTGAAAAGGGCAGAAAGACGAAGGGGCAGTTCGGAGACGCTTAACAGTTACTGATGAGATTTGGAAGTGAACAGTTGTGCTTGTCTTTGCATATTATTCTATTCAGAATGTGTTATATTTCAATAATAATTGTAATTAATCTGTGTAAATTGTATTGTGATATTGTGCCAGCATTTCCAGAAATTAAGGTAGGAAAACCCTACTGAGTATATAATAGATTTAAGAGTATTTGCGAGTGAAACTTTATAGAATATTTTGTATGTAGACATATGTTTACCATGGGCCTATGAGATATAATGATTAGAGATGAATAACGTATTGTTGGATGAATGTGAGGTGTATGAGATTCTGATTGGAATACTGTTGAATAGTTTGAGAGCTATAAGTAATGGAAGTAATGAAATACTAACTGAATGCTGTATGAATGTGGTTACTGACTGAAATGTAAAGTACTTCAGTGGAATTGCTTAGTTTAGGGCCTGATGCTGGTCAGACAACTGTTATAGATAGATTTCTATACCAGGTGGCTTTCGAGGGTCAGGGATGTGAAAAATCTAAAGAATTCATAATTAGAGATTCAATTGAAATGATGTTGAGATTTGGAGGCAGTCGCTATAAATAGCTTATTCATACAGGCTGTCTATAATTGTGTTATGACCTCGAAGTTTCATACAGTCAGTAATATTTATGGTGTGTCTATGAACGTGGTTCCGCTTTAGATCGTGTACTAAAGGCGAAGATTATGGCGTGGCCGTACTATTGGGGTTTATGATACCCATTTTGTAGTTGAAAGAAACTACCTTTTTGTGATTGAAAGAGATCACCTTATTAGGGTTGTGTGATACCCATTTTGTAGTTGAAAGAAACTACCTTTTTGTGATTGAAAGAAATCACGTTTTAGGGTTGAAAAGAGACCCCAATTCTGCCGGCAGAGGATGGCTGTCCCAGAATTGGAAAGGCTATCCGTTATAGGTTGAAATGAGACCACAATTCTGCCAACAGAGACCGGCTGTCCCGGAATTGAAAAGGTTACTGTCCGTTATAGGTTGAAATGAGACCACAATTCTGCCGACAGAGACTGGCTGTCCCGGAATTGAAAAGGTTATTAATCGAGGTTGTAAGAGACCCCAATTCTGCCGACAGAGACTGGCTGTCCCGGAATTGAAAAGGCTTATTATTCGAGGTTGTAAGAGACCCCAATTCTGCCGACAGAGACTGGCTGTCCCGGAATTGAAAAGGCTTATTATTCGAGGTTGTAAGAGACCCCAATTCTGCCGACAGAGACTGGCTGTCCCGGAATTGAAAAGGATACTCATCATAGTTAAAGTGACCACGGTTGTGAATGATGAGTATGATTGTATTGTGTTTGAGAATGGAATGATGATTGATTGTATTGTGTTTGAGAATGGAATGATGAGTATGATTGTTGTGTTTGAGAATGGAATGATGAGAAGGGTTGAATGACTAACTATAAATTACGATGATATAATGTGTAGCTTGAATCTATGAATACTCATATGCGTTTTATGACAGGAACATGTTGATGACCGCTGGAATCTGACCTCACGTCTCGGCAATCGCAAGGATCCTGACAAGTCCTGACAATAATATGTGTTTACGTATGGTATGTGGTTATCCTGACAAAAATTATATAACTACTATTATACTGTATTGACCGTAAGACTCAATACAGTATGTATATATGCGATGTTGTATGTCATCGTTCACGATACGATATTATATTTATTATATATTATATTTATTTATATTTATAATATATGAGTAAAAGAAAAAGAAAAAAAAAATTTCCACGTCTTACAATATCAGAAGTGGGATAGAACACACCCCTCGCGAGGTGTTTTCAAAATGCATAATGAATAATTGTAACAATTATAACTTTAATCAGTGATGTTGTATAATTGTTCTATTTTGGATTTGTGGTTTAACACAGCCCTAACTTTTGTGAGTTTGAATATTAGATATGATTTGTCAGACGTGATGGTCAGGTCAAGACGTGTAAGTTCGAATTATGTAATGTCTGGAGACTATTTTTTTACATGTGTTGGAAATGGCTAAAAAGGTTATTTGATATTTTGTTTTTGAAATGTTTTTAAATGCACACAGAGATAATATGCACAATTTTACACAGATTTGAAAATTTATGACAGCACTTGAAATGAAAAGAACATGTAAAGGTTTTTTTATGACTTACCCTTCATAGATATTTAACACATGTTGGTTTGCAATATCGATTATTTAATTTTCAAGGAGTTTTAATACTGAGAATTAAGTTTTACAGTTGTAAAACAAAAATTAAGTTGTTTACGTAATTGATATGGGAACGTAATTTTGAATGATACAAGTTAATGCGTTGTTTTGCTGGAATATTAAGATGGAAAGCGAAGTACTGAGATTTGATAAATAATTAGATGGATTATCATTTATGTATTTGCAAGACATGAGGTTTAACTTACAGCTTTGTGTAGCAGCGTGAGTTGCGACGCTTATTGAAGTTTTTTGGATTTTTAGTATTAGTTACGATTAATTGAGTGGTTGGATTGTAATGCGATTGAATGCTTTTGGAAGAATCATTGGATATCATACGCGATGTTTTATTTCTCAAATCGTTTGATACGATGAAATATTTGAATTGAGTGGTTATATAAAGTCGTACATATGAACAGTCAAATGTTCGGTTTATGAGTTGATAGTAAGTTGAAGTCTCACAATGCAAGTTCTGAAAAATTTGAAGCAAAAGGAATAGATAAAATTTAAAATTGTTTTCACGCTACGGTGTTTAAGTCAGAAATACAATAAGATACAAGTTGGTTGATAAAAATTATTGCAGTTCGAGTCTGGAATATTTTTATCAGTGTTCAATGTTGCATCATGAATAGAGATGTAACGGGTTACAGAATAAAAATTTGATACAGGAAATATTTAAGCCAACGTCACGATACTAGTCTTGGAAATTCGAATATATACAATTTGTTTAATAGCAATTATTTCGGTTCGATCCCGAAATATTCTGATCAGTATTTAATGTTGCATCATGAATGGAGATGTAACGGGTTACAGAATAAAAATTTGATATAGGAAATATTTAAAGTTAAGTCTACGCTACGATGCTAGACTTGGAAACACGATTAGATACGATTTGTTTAATAGCAAAGTTTTCGGTTTGATTCCGAAATGACTTTATCAGTGTTTGGTGTTGCACTGTGAATAGGGATATAATAGTTCGCAAAATGAAATTGGATACAGGAAATATTAAAACCAACGCTACGATGCTAATTTTAGAAATTCCATTAGATATAATTATTTCGTTTCGATCCCGAAATATTTATATCAGTATTTAAGGTGCACTGAATAGAGAGTAAAGTAAAAGTTTACAGAACAAAAATTTGATACAGGAGTATTACAGTTTAGAAATGTGACAAGATAGAATTCGTTAGTGAAGTTTTCGGTTCGATTCCGAAATGATTTTATTAGTGTTAGGTGTTGTACTATGAATAGGAATGAAAGAAATAGTTTATAGAACGAAAATGTGAAGCACTTAATGTCCGTATTAAGGAGGAAGTCGTCTCGACTTTGAAAAATGTATGTTTCAATACATAAACTTTGAGGTTTAGCAAAAATTCCCAACGGCCTATCGTAACTGTATTAGCAAAATCATAGAAGAAAACCGTTTGTTGGTTAAGACAGTTATAGGACATGTTGTATTTGTCATGTTTGATGATAACTAATTAGTTGACGTCATAGAAACTTGATGAAAATTTATGTTTCACTACATAATTTTTGAGTTTGAAAAAGTTTCGTAACGTTCAGTTGGAATAGTGTTGTAAAAAACATAAGAGTAAATCAATTAAGGATTATGATAATTAAAAGTCATGCGTTAATTGTTTCGAATATTGGTAATGCATTAGTGGAAGCCATCGAAGTTTGATGGAAGATTATGTTTTACCACATAATTTTTGAGGTTTGACAAAAATTAGTAGCTTTTTACAAGAACAATATTAGAAAAATTATGACAGATAATGAAATAATGATCACGGAAAGTAAAAACCATGCTGTATGGGTTGCGACTGTTGACAAACAACAGGTTGAAGTTAACGAAATTCGGTAAAAAAAATTATGTTTCATCACATAATCTTGGAGGTTTAAAGAAGTTTGGTAACGCGTTATCGAAATAGTCATAAAGGGTTAAAGTTCGATTGACAGAAATTTTGCGAAAGTTAGAAATTGACCCAATAAGTATAAACGAATGTTAAACATAGTGTACTATCACTTAAGAAAAAGGATTCACCCCCTGCGGCTTAGAATATACGCATGCATTTTTAGGGTAGTTTATACCTGACATACTTGTAGTATCATAATTGCAATGATGCATAAAACAGTGACACCCAAAATGTTTTCGACTTGAGGAGTGCCATTTGATGAGTAACATAGTTCAGTTGTAGATATTTCGATTAATTAACGATATGGAATAATAGGAGAGCAACATTTTCGTTTTAATTAAGGATGAAAACGGGCGACCTTCGGGGCGAAGGTCAATTCAGAATGGCCGAATGTAAGGTGATATTATTTTTGATGTTGGTAAAAGTAATGGTTTCCCTAAATATAGTTGTTTCCAGCACTTAAGATGTAAAATTAGCAAACGTTAGATAATAAAGGACACGTTGACAGACGTTACACAGGGATGGTCTGTACTGAATGCGTGGGGTCGTATATGGATAAAGTTCTCAGAAATAATAAAGTATTAGTTAAAAATGTAACGACGTACTTGAAAAGGGCAGAAAGACGAAGGGGCAGTTCGGAGACGCTTAACAGTTACTGATGAGATTTGGAAGTGAACAGTTGTGCTTGTCTTTGCATATTATTCTATTCAGAATGTGTTATATTTCAATAATAATTGTAATTAATCTGTGTAAATTGTATTGTGATATTGTGCCAGCATTTCCAGAAATTAAGGTAGGAAAACCCTACTGAGTATATAATAGATTTAAGAGTATTTGCGAGTGAAACTTTATAGAATATTTTGTATGTAGACATATGTTTACCATGGGCCTATGAGATATAATGATTAGAGATGAATAACGTATTGTTGGATGAATGTGAGGTGTATGAGATTCTGATTGGAATACTGTTGAATAGTTTGAGAGCTATAAGTAATGGAAGTAATGAAATACTAACTGAATGCTGTATGAATGTGGTTACTGACTGAAATGTAAAGTACTTCAGTGGAATTGCTTAGTTTAGGGCCTGGTGCTGGTCAGACAACTGTTATAGATAGATTTCTATACCAGGTGGCTTTCGAGGGTCAGGGATGTGAAAAATCTAAAGAATTCATAATTAGAGATTCAATTGAAATGATGTTGAGATTTGGAGGCAGTCGCTATAAATAGCTTATTTATACAGGCTGTCTATAATTGTGTTATGACCTCGAAGTTTCATACAGTCAGTAATATTTATGGTGTGTCTATGAACGTGGTTCCGCTTTAGATCGTGTACTAAAGGCGAAGATTATGGCGTGGCCGTACTATTGGGGTTTATGATACCCATTTTGTAGTTGAAAGAAACTACCTTTTTGTGATTGAAAGAGATCACCTTATTAGGGTTGTGTGATACCCATTTTGTAGTTGAAAGAAACTACCTTTTTGTGATTGAAAGAAATCACGTTTTAGGGTTGAAAAGAGACCCCAATTCTGCCGGCAGAGGATGGCTGTCCCAGAATTGGAAAGGCTATCCGTTATAGGTTGAAATGAGACCACAATTCTGCCGACAGAGACCGGCTGTCCCGAAATTGAAAAGGTTACTATCCGTTATAGGTTGAAATGAGACCACAATTCTGCCGACAGAGACTGGCTGTCCCGGAATTGAAAAGGTTATTAATCGAGGTTGTAAGAGACCCCAATTCTGCCGACAGAGACTGGCTGTCCCGGAATTGAAAAGGCTTATTATTCGAGGTTGTAAGAGACCCCAATTCTGCCGACAGAGACTGGCTGTCCCGGAATTGAAAAGGCTTATTATTCGAGGTTGTAAGAGACCCCAATTCTGCCGACAGAGACTGGCTGTCCCGGAATTGAAAAGGATACTCATCATAGTTAAAGTGACCACGGTTGTGAATGATGAGTATGATTGTATTGTGTTTGAGAATGGAATGATGATTGATTGTATTGTGTTTGAGAATGGAATGATGAGTATGATTGTTGTGTTTGAGAATGGAATGATGAGAAGGGTTGAATGACTAACTATAAATTACGATGATATAATGTGTAGCTTGAATCTATGAATACTCATATGCGTTTTATGACAGGAACATGTTGATGACCGCTGGAATCTGACCTCACGTCTCGGCAATCGCAAGGATCTTGACAAGTCCTGACAATAATATGTGTTTACGTATGGTATGTGGTTATCCTGACAAAAATTATATAACTACTATTATACTGTATTGACCGTAAGACTCAGTACAGTATGTATATATGCGATGTTGTATGTCATCGTTCACGATACGATATTATATTTATTATATATTATATTTATTTATATTTATAATATATGAGTAAAAGAAAAAGAAAAAAAAAATTCCACGTCTTACATACATATATAAGCAAATCGTCAATGTCAATCAATCTAAAACAAATGAAGACTTTTATTGGAATGGTTTCGTACTATTCTAAGTTCATTCCGAACTTCTATTTAAAAACAATTTTCTGAATAAAAGTTGGCAACTTTGTTTACCAGAACAGCTCGAATTTGACACAATAAAATATTGGCATATAAGTTATGGACATCCAGGAATTAACAAATTGTATCACCTATTGCGTAAACATATCTATTTCACAAATATGAGTGACGACCAAATGTTATGGTCAAAAAATTAATAAATTTATATTTTCCAAAACACGGAGTACCTAAAAACACTTGACTGACAATGCAGCGTCCTTTCGTTCGCAGAAATGGGTGCATCCTCTGTCGGACCTGAGGGTTAAAGTTATGTTTACATCTTCTTATACGCGAGTGCAATCTACTATAATGGTCAACATTCGACGTGGATGCGCAAATTGCCGGTAATTCAACGTTACATCTACGAGAACGTCCATGAAGTCACCCACTGCATTCCCTACGAGCTGCAGTACGGTCAGAGAGTCCAACTCGATCTTCAACAACTAATCAATTATCCTGCATCTGCTTGTGTCCATATAGATGACGAAAATACTATCGTAAGAAAATATATCGAGCAAAAGGCTCGATACTGTCAAGCCTTACCACCATAAATGCATCAGGTTGTCGCCAGGCGATTCTGTTCTTATTAAAACGCATACGTTATCATCCTTGATTGATGGAAAATGTAAAAAAATTGATATGTTGTACAAAGGTCTATATCGGATTAAAGTTTGTAAGGGACTAATACCTATATTTTGCAAGAATTTGATTCTAATGAAGAGTTGGGTCCTGTACTTTTGGAACAACTACGAAAAATAAATACAGTAAACAATATTATGTTTAATATTGAAGTTTAAAAAAAAAATAGAAAACAATTTTTTTTTTATTCCGTTCCTGGGGGATAATGTAACGGAACATTTGTGAACGCATAGTAGATTGAAAATGTGTTTGATCAGAACAGACTTGTTCGGCAGTCTGTGATAATCCACTGAGAGGGAAGGACGAATGAATTTATGTTTAAACTTTAATAAAAATTATAAAAAATCTCAAATATAGCAATTAAGTTAATTTGATTTAAAAAAAATGTAAACTAATATGAAATTAAATATAAATAAAAGCAATTAAAAACAAAGGTAAGCAAAATATTATTATATTTAATTGGAACAAATGTCTAAAAAAATTAAATGAAGAAAAATATTCATATATTGATAGTAAAATAAAAGATAACCCAAATTAAACTAATTCAAAATCAATTAACATTTAAGATAGATTTATCGTATAATTATTGTAGTCGCCGTAGTTAAGAGAAAAAAAACCCGGGTCGCAGTGCCAAAACCCTGCCGACAATATAGTGTATTTGTTTGTATAGGGCCCTGTGGTTTTATACTTTTATTATGTGAAATTAAGTTTGTTTTTGGGCAAAATAAAAAATTTAACCCCTTAATACACCCCTTAAAATAACATTTTTTTTCTTAATTGTAATATTATTATCAATCTAACGTCTACATTGAATTAAATACACCCTTCAATAAATAAGTCACTATCTGCAAAGTAGTGTTTTCATAAAATTTGTAAATCCGGTCCTGTCGGGCCGATTTTATTAAAATTTTGGGGACACTTTTTAATTACTACCAAAGGGTTAAATTTCAATTTTGAAACGATTCGGAGAATTTTTTCGGTATTTTGGGGCCCAAAAACATTTTTCAACCCCTAAAAACTACCCTTAAAATAGCCCGATTAGGCCCATTTTAAATAGGCTTCTTGCGGTGATGGATTTCAACACGTGGTCCAAATTTCGTTGAAATCAATTAACTCTTTCGAAAGTTATCGCGCGTACACACACACATATATATATATATATATATATATATATATATATATATATATATATATATATATACATATATATATATATATATATATATATATATACATATATATATAAAGATTTTTAAAAATGGTGCCAATGTGTTTAGGAGGTTATGACACGTCGAGAAATTTTGGTCCGACCCCTAGGTCCCGCCATCCGACCGACGCCAATAGTGTATGTTGCCATATGGCAAATACACTAATAAATATGATACTTATTTTAGACTTTTCATTTATCTGTTTAAATTTAATAATAAGAGCCACTACAGATGTAAAAGCTGTTAACCGGAGATGCTAATTGACCAAAAAAATAAATATCGAATCAAAAAATGAGCGAACCGAAACGGTACGCCACAGTATTATCTAAGATTTTATTAGATTTTTTTCTAAATTATTGTTTTCTTTAGTCTCCGATCTCAATTAAACATAATTTGTGTTACGGATGTAATTTTAATATTATGTAATCAATAAATAAAAACTGATAAATGCGTTGGAATTTATAACAGTTCAAAATGTACAGTACTCTAGTACACAAGATCAATTTTATTGTAATTTTTACTTATAATTTTATATTAATAAAATTCTAATAACTAAATCTAAAATATTCAATAACCTAACAATTTGTATGTATTTATATGCAAAATTGTATCTCAACTTACGCGAATTCGGCTTACACACTTGGTCCCGCCTATCGCGTCAGTTCAGAGTATTACTGTTATTGTATATTTTAGGTTGTTTGGTATCGTACTCCAGTTCAAAAAGTGTTAACACCTTTTACTCTATAAAAAAGTAAGGTACACTGACCTGTTTGGTATCTTAGTGTCGGAGTAAACACTAGCAGTCCCCATTCTTGAGCAGGAGTATGTAAAGTGAGAGTAGATCACGGGACAGTTGTTTGATTTTGACAATTGTTAAATGTAGTACATTTTTTATTAACCGTTCTTTACATTTACTTGTCTTAAAATGAATCAGTTTCAATATAAAAAACCCGGGTCGCAGTGCCAAAACCCTGCCGACAATATAGTGTATTTGCTTGTATAGGGCCGAGTGGTTTTATACTTTTATTATGTGAAATTAAGTTTGTTTTTGGGCAAAGTAAAAAATTTAACCCCTTAATACACTCCTTAAAACAACATTTTTTTCTTAATTGTAACATTATTATCAATCTAACGTCTACACCGAATTAAATACACCCTTCAATAAATAAGTCTCTATCTGCAAATTAGTGTTTTCAAAAAAATTGTAAGTCCGGTCCTGTCGGGCCGATTTTATTAAAATTTTAGGGGTACTTTTTAATTACTACTAAAGAGTTAAATGTGAAATTTGAAATGATTCTGAAAATTTTTTCGGTATTTTGGAACCCAAAAACATTTTTCAACCCCTAAAAACTACCCTTAAAATGGCCCGATTACGCCCATTTTAAATAGGCTTCTTGCGGTGACGTGGGCCAAATTTCGTTTAAATCAATTAACTCTTTCGAAAGTTATTGCCCGCACACATATATATATATCAATATATATACGTATATACAGGGTGTCTCACCGAACGTTGGCTAACATGGGTAACTTTGTTATTTTTTTTTTTTTTTTTTTTTTATTTTTTTTTTTTTTTTAGAGGAAGTGGAAAACCTTCATAGGCACCCATTAGGGTAGTGTTGGATTTCCTCATACTGTGGACCTACCAACTAAAAACCACTCCCCCCCTCTTCTCCAATCAGGCTGGGACCACTAGTTAGTATTACTTCAGCCTGACAGGTGTCTTATCGCTCATGTCCGTTCCGTTTGTCTCTGTTCTTCCATTTTAGCTCTCAGGATGTCAGTGATTAGACGGTTTATCTTATCCCATGTCTCCTTGTTCTTCAGCATTTTTCCCACGATGTTTTCACTCGTTAAAGGGCCAATCTCTTGACAGAGCTGCTCTCTCTGTAACCTCCATCGGGAGCAGATGAGCACCGTGTGTCCAGCGGTGTCCTCGGCACCGCAGTACGTGCAATTGGACGTATCTATCTTCCGCATCCGGTGTAAGTACACCCCGAAGCAGCCGTGCCCTGATAGAAACTGTGTTATGTAGAAATTAACATCTCCATGACCCCGCTCAGTCCAAGTAGCAACATCGGGGATTAGCGTCCTCGTCCATGCTCCTGTTTCTGCAGCTCTCCACCGCTCCTGCCATCGCCTGATTAGCTCTTGTTTAGTTTGCGTACTGGTCATTCCTCGGTGTCGCTCTACCCTTTCTTTGATCAGTAGTTCCATGGGTGGCAGTCCAGATAGTACAAACGCGGCTTCCGTAGAAATAGTACGATACGCACTGCATACCCTTAATGCCATGATACGTTGTACCCGTTCAAGTTGCTCCTTCATTTTCTTTGTTTGCATTGCTCGCGCCCATATTGGTGCTCCGTATAGTGCAGTGGAAGTGACCACCGTTGCGAGCAGTTTCCTCTTGCTTGCACTGGGCCCCGTGGTGTTCCCCATAAGCCGAGTTAGGCTACGTGCCACATTGGATGCTTTTAACACCGTTTCCTCCACATGTGCATTGAAGTTTCGCCTGCTATCCAGCCAAACTCCCAGATATTTCACTCTTGTTTTGGTCCGTACTGTGGTGCCGCACACTTCAAAAGCAACTGGCAAGAGGGTTCTTCTCCCCGCCATCACTACTGCCTCCGTTTTGGCTGGTGCTAATTCTAAGCAGTTCATCTGCAGCCATCTGTCCACTTTCTGGATCGCTCGGTTACCGCGGGCCATCACCTCTGCTTCCGTTTTTCCAATCACCACGAGTGCAAGATCGTCTGCATATCCTGTTACAGAGACTCCCTGCGGCATGTTCAGTCGCAGTACTTCATCATACAGTACATTCCATAGCGTTGGTCCCAACACCGAACCTTGTGGGACACCGCTACTCACGTCCACCACGATTTCCCGCCCTCCTTCCGGCGTGGCTATAACCTGCCTCTGACGCAGGTAGTCTTGGATCATCCGCCATAGGTACGGGCTCACCTTTCTTCTCTTCAGGGCCTCTAAGATGCGTTTCCAGGATGCGCTGTTAAAAGCATTACGGATGTCCAACGTTATCACTACCGGAATTTGACGTGTGTATTGGGTACCATCCGCAGCACGATCTACCAATGCCATTACCTTCTGTACTGCATCTATCGTGGATCGGCCTTCACGGAAACCGTATTGATTGTCAGAGAGTCCCCCAACCCTCTGGAGCTCCTGTTTTAGTCTTCCAAGGAGCAGGTGCTCGAGCAGTTTTCCCAATGTGTTCAGGAGACACAGCGGCCTATATGACGTGGTACGCCATCTGGTTTGTCGCTCTTCTTCAGAAGAACCAATCCGGCAACCTTCCAGTCTCGTGGGAATTCTTCGTTGATGATAGCCTGGTTCATTACCTCTAGTACACGTGTAGGTTTCGCCTCCGAAGCTAACTTCACTGCTTCCGCTGGGATCCCATCTGGGCCAGGACTCTTCCCCGCCTTAAGCCGCATGCATGCACTCTGAAGCTCCTCTTCTGTAAAGAGGGGGATGTTTGTTGCAGAGACGTCCTCATAAGCTATAGGTGGGTGGACTGGAAAAAGTGCCTTTATGACTCTTGCCATGGTTTCTGCTGATAGTGTCGGTGGAACCCGCCCGAACCTCTTCATCACTATGCGGTATCCGTCACCCCAGACGTTGTCTTCAACTTTCCCGCACAGCTCCTTCCAGCGAAGCCGCTTCGTTCGCTCTATTTCTCTAGCTAGAAACCTTCTTGCGTTAGCAAGATCCTGGCGGAATTTCTCTGCGGGCGCTCCTTTAGTACGCTTGTTTTCCTTCTTGAGCTCCCTCCGTGCCTTCATGCAGGTCTTACGCAGTGCAGCGATTTCCGTTGTCCACCAGTAAACACTCTTTCGCTGTCGCCTTGCCATTCTGGTTAGGTTCTCTTCACAGACTGTGATCATGGCCGCCGTCAGTGTTGCAGGTGTCGTCGGATGATCTAATTCTCCC